>PIJE02000121.1:584151-684151 GCA_002895965.2 Coryphaenoides rupestris
AGATTTCAGGGATGGATCTTTTTTTTCTTACAAAATAAATATTCTATAGCACTGTATACATTTACAGATGGTGACAATCTCAAACTCTTGTTCTCATTGTTCAAAGTCAAAGTGTTTGACCAGCGAATGCATAGATAACATCTAGTCTTTCTTCTTCCAGAGAGGGCCAGTCTCACAACACCACGCCCTCCACATTACAGCTCAGCACCTCATTATGAGTGACCTGGCCCAGCTGCCAGTGGAACTGTCCCTGTTTCTGGGTCCTCCGGCACTGGATGCCCTGTCCCAGTGTAATGCTTTTCACGCTGGGCAGATGGGCCAGAATGTTGCCCGGCAACGACGTCACCCCAGAGTTTGACAGGTTCAGCTCTTGCAGGGAGTCCAGCCCGGTGAACGTGGCCAGACTCAGCATCTTGAGCTGGGGGTTACCGGACAGGTCCAGCACCTGCAGGCTCTCCAGGCCCTGGAAGCTGTGGGGCTGGATGTCCCGGAGCTCGCTCATGCCGCTGAGAGACAGGTGCACCAGGTCCTTCAGCTGCGCGAAGGCCCCCTGGCGGATCGATGCGATGGGGTTTGCGTCCAGGTTCAGGTACCGCAGCGGCAGGCCCTCCAGCGCCGGGACGTCCGTCAGACGGTTTGCCGTCAAGGACAAACTCTGCACGAGTGGCACCCCTCCCTGGTCGCCCCTGGAGATGATGCGTATCTGGTTGTGGGACAGATCCACAATGACGGGTTCGCCATTCACTTTGGTGGCGAACACGTCCATGTCAAAGTTCTGGAAGCTGTTGTAGCTGAGGTCCACCTCGGCCAGCGGGAGCCCAGACAGGGCCCTGGAGGACAGGCTTTCCAGGGAGTTGTCACTCAGGTCCAGGCTCTCCAGGTAACGCAGCCTGGACAAGGCATTAGGGCTTACCTGGAAACCAGGGAACATTGGAGGAAATGTGAGAGAAGCATGAGGAATGGAGAGAAGAACCAACAAAACCACAAAAGTTACAATGCATTCTAGTCACGGTTTTACATTTAGGTAAAAGAGCCATGTTTCTTCTTGTAGTTGTTCAAATCTACAAACCTACAGAGACCTATGAGATGCAAAATAATAATGAATAATTAAGGAATCTTGCATCCAACTTCAGTCCTCAAGACGGTGGATCTGTCTAGCAATCCAGCGATATTCAAGTCAAGTCAAGTCAATGTTATTTGTATAGCTCACAGTTACAGTCTCAAAGGGCTTTACAGGCCATATAATTATGACCACCGCCCCCCCCAGCCCAACCTCACAAATGGGTAAGTTCAAGTAAGAAGTCTTGAGAAGGAACGCAGAGTGGGGGATCCCTGCTTCCAGGGACGGTTCGGAGTGCAATGGGTGTCATAATGGACATGCAGAGAAGTCAAGCAAACGTATCCGGCCCTCACCTTGGTGATGTGGTTGCTGCTGAGATCCAGGCTGATCAGGGTGGTGTAGCCCGGCCCCGTCAGCATGGCGTCGCTCAGAGGGCCCATGGCGTTGGAGGACAGGTCCAGGTGTGTGGTGTCCAGGGGGATGGGGACAGGCATGGAGATGGCGGGGCCCAGCCCGCGGCAGTCCACCCGGGTCAGGCTGAAGCTGTCGAACTGCCCAAAGTTTTCCACCTGGCAGTGGCAGCCGGGGTGGCAGTTCTTGACCGTGCTGGAGTGCGCCGCCGTCGCCGCCAGCAGGGACAAGATGTGGCACAGGAGACGGATCATCGTGCTCTGGAGAGGGAATGAAACCCATACTAATGTCAGTTGTGTTTGCTAACTTTTTAACTACTTTTTTAATCAACAGATGCCGTCACGATAGAGTAATTTCTGTATATAATAAGACACATTTTTTTTTAATAAACTGTACACTGTGTACATATCAAAAGCACATTTTTAAATTTACAATGCATACAAGAAATACCACAAATGTATCGCTTCATATGCAAAATTAAACACTGTTCCCTTGAATATTTAATATTTGTTTTAAACATGTTTTAAAATGATACCTTTGAACTTCCACCTCTCAGCTTTGACTCTCGAGCAGTCTGTATTTCCCTCCTGCTCGGTTGACCAATGGGATAACTTCCAATTTCCCTGATCAGAGAGTTAATTTGCACGTATGCGTGGCTAATATAACATGTTTCTCCTCATTACTTAAGACTTAAGTGAGCAGAAATATCTATTTGTTTGTCTTGTATTCCAACTACTGCTCTCTTACTCTTCCACAAATATCTTCAGGAACAATCACACCTTTATTGAGAGAGCAACCAGCTAATGCATTTGCAAATTGGCAGAGGTCTCATCCACTTAAATTATAGTTTCTTGAGGGGTTTGACAAACACATCAAACTTTGCCATCATGGTTAAGCATGTCAGGTATGATACAGCAAAAAAAGTTGCGATCCCACATCTGTGTGAACAAGCCCTTTCAAGCCCCAGGGTGGACACGTTGCTCAAACCTCCAAACTATGTATCGACATCTAAGAATCTCCCGACACGAAACATAGACGAAACAAAGAGACATGCGTAGGAGCAGCAAAAAGCTACCTGGTGAGTCAAAGTGTGAGCCAACGTTTTTTTGAAATGGAGTTGCCAAAAAAAATGTTTTCGGAAACAAAGACAAACTGTGAAAAAAAAAATTGGCATTAGAAATGATTACCTTTTTAGTTGTAGGTTTAGGCCTATTCCTTTTTATTTCATTTGACCAGTGACTGCCGTGGACTGCACTGCTCTGCCGGACACAGGGCAGCAGAGTGTGTTGATGTAAGAAGATAAGGTTATGCAGTAACAAAGTGGCCGTGTGATTTAACATTTGACGTATTATTCTTCGGAAGTTCAAAGTCTAACTGGTGGTGCATTTTGTTCTGTGTTTGTGGGGGGTGCCGTGACCCTTTGGAGTGAAAATGCAATAGCTGGCACGGCACCCTGCTGAATGGAGCTCACAAGTCACTGGCTAAATATTGCTGACATAATAGGTGATAGGTGAGTTACATGTTATCTCTCACCTATGTCTTACATGCAAGATAAGTGCCCCGTTGTGGAGCGTACCGATGAATGTGTCTTGGTCACTAATCTTCGCTAATTTGCCGCAGGATATCACATTTTGTTAAACACAGAGGGAAGACGGCCAAAAGTTCATTGATTTTCAGAAGACATTTCCTTACATGTCAGACATGCTCACAGTTATATTTACTTTTGAGGGTGTGTGTGTGTGTGCCTATCCATGTGTATGTGTGTGAGAGTGTGTGTGAGCGTGTGTGTGTGTGTGTGTGTGTGTGTGTGTGTGTGTGTGTGTGTGTGTGTGTGAGCGTGTGTGTGTGTGTGGGTGTGAGGTTGTGTGCGTATGTGTGTGCAGGCGGCATCCAATGCTTTCAGGTGTTTAGCATTTCCACTAACTTTTGAAAGTCCCTTTACTTTCATGATACAGGTGTAGGGTCCATACCTCTGGACAACCACCAAGGTTACTTTCTCTCAGTTCCTGCGGCACACACACACACACACACACACACACACACACACACACACACACACACACACACACACACACACACACACACACACACACACACACACACACACACACACACACACACACACACACACACACACACACACACACACACACACACGGGTCCCTTTGAAGTGTGCTGCTGAGAAAACTGAGAAACTCTGCAGAGGTTAACCAAGGGGGGAAACAAGACAGTAACAACCCAAGTGGTCATTAGCTTAATATGTCCCCGGCCCCTGCTTGTTTGCCGCTTGGGGGTGGGAGGGTGGGGGATGAGGGTGTGGGATGAGGGAGGGTGGGTGGGTTGGGGGGGGGGGGGGGAGATCAACAGCATTTGGTCTTCATGGCCCTCCCTCCCTCCCTCCCTCTCTCCCACCCGCTCTCTCTCTCCCTCTCCGCGACGGCTCCATCTGCTCTGCTCTTCTTCTTTTTTTCTAGATTGTGAACTTACAGCGCCAGGTGTTCCTCGCGGACTACATCGCCAATAAATCTCAGTTAACTGTGAACCGCTGCGAGCGCCGACTTCAAATCCTGGGTTGGCCTTAAACGGCTGTAATTAGCCACAGCACACAGACATGGGAAAGGACAACGAGCCAACCTCCCCCTCCCCCGCACTAAGTGAACAATTGGCGATGGCGTGTGAGACTTGCTCCCTGACACCATGTCACTTTCAGGATTCAACCTTCAACCTGGGAAGTCAAGAAGACTTCAACCGGGACCAGGGAGGAATTTACACACTGAGCGTGCAAACATGGATGAATGGCCTGATGATAGTGATGGGGGTGAGGTAATAGTGTGCCTTTGTACAGTGATTAGGGTCTACTTAATTTTAAAAGACTCACATAACTTGTTTCAGCTAACAGTTCATGTCAACGATTACAACACAGTGGCATAATGAGAGGAGAGGAGTCAATGTTATTCATTAAGAGCAGAGACATGACGCGTTGTTCTTTTATCAGAAAGGTGTCACTGATTTTAATTGATTTAGTGCACTATGTATTGTTGTGATATCCTTGTTGTGATATCCCTGATTAAATAAAGTGTAGTCAGGTCAATGAAAAATGTCCCCATGCACCACTTCAGGTAAAAAGAGAGGTTGTTTTGGTTGTGTGGGGATGGATGTGTTATTTATTGGTTAACATTGCTTGAATATGTATAATGTAAGCATTGCATTTCCATGCTAATGTCAAAAATGTATGCATTAACACATTGGTTATACATTACACATCTGGATCTGTGCATAGTAACCTCAGGCAGACTTCATCATTAAGTGATTATAAGGCAAACTGGCTTCACTGCTACGACTCAACGGAAAATAAAAAAAGGTTTTTCAATGTACTCCTACACACACGCACGCACACGCCCACACGTACGCACACACACGCACACACACACACACCTTTAATTTGTTTTAACAGCTTACAGCTCTGGTAAAGGTATGGGGTACGGATTACAGCAGGACCCCCTGGACCCCTGCCATGCCCTGGGAAGTTATAGAGGAGGAGGAGGAGGAGGAGGAGGAGGCGGGCAATCAGACACCGGGTTGGCTGTCCCTCTACGGATCAAATTTCGGTTTGCAGCCGTGGCAATCCAGAGGAGAGAGTCGGCACTCTGCACCGCAGCTCACTTTTGGGGGGAAAAACGTGAAAACTTCAAAAGGATCATCGGAGACAATGGCCTTAACGTGTGGCTGTGTGGCTACAACGGGTACGATGTGGATCTCCGCCCCCTTTGCGGACGCTCGGTCAGCCGCCACCCCGCTGGGACAACTGCGGGCATCACTCACAGTAAAGTTTCCGGAGAAAGTTGGAGAGAAAAAAAATCCAACAAGGAAATACTATTATCAGTTATTTATCACTGACTATCCAGGGGACTACTACGTCCGTGTTGTAGTAAAGCAATCAATCAACCAAACAAACACGAACTGATTATTCCTGAATCCACATTGAAAAACTGAGGGCGTTTTCTAAAAAAGCGCAGCAGTGTGAAATATGATCTGTCCGGAGGATCTGCTCCTGTTAGTGTCCACGCTGCGACATCGAAGGTCCGGTGGATTGATCAAAAACGGCATACAAACTAGTTTCTTCTTAATTTTTCTTGGGTGTTTCCAACACCTAGTAGTAGTAGTAGTAGTAGTAGTAGTAGTAGTAGTAGTCGTACTTCTTACCCCAAAGTTAGACGAGCACCGCCGCTGGACGATCATCTCGTTAGTTCGGCTACTTTAGCGACTCATGGAAGAAGTGTTGCCGCTTCTTCCATGTCCCGATCACTCGCTCTAAGCACTCTTTATCCGTACGAGGTCCACCCAGCCTGGCCTATTCACCCTTTACCCGCTATACTGCCAATACTACTCCAGCATGGAGTACTACAACTACACGTTTAGTCAGAGGGAAACGGATTGAGCTCCTTCTGGGTCCTCCTCCTCCTCCTCCTCCGTCCCCATCCAGCTGAGTCCTCCTGGTTGGCGGACACCCGAGCAACGCCACTCCGGTTTTAAAGCAGCAGCCGCCCGCAGCTTGGTGCGCCCTCTAGCGGGGACACGGGGAGCTTCACAGTTGCCATGGTTATACCTTTATTTTACAGTCTCTGGGTTATACAGACACGGGCTGCTGTAGGGGGGGGGGGGGGGGGGGAGAAGAGTCTACAATAATGATAATAATAATAATAATAATAATGATAATAATAATGATAATAATAATGATAACAATTGTTGATTTCTAGCTGACAGGAATGTGTTTTCTTTTGTTTTACTCATTACTGTAATTTAATTAAACTGTAACTAACTATACTGAACTAAACATTTTAAAAGATGTAACAATGTTTTTGTCCCTTTTGTCCCGGGTCGAATGTGCCCCTCTGACAAAACAACCTAGAACCGCCATTGTATACAGAATTTCACATTTACACATTTTGTGCCAGGTTTTTTTTTGGGTCATAGGCCTATAAACATTCTCGTTTGTGTGTTGTTGTTTTTTTATCCAAAAGACTCAATTGGAATAGATTAAAGATGTAATTGTCTATACAACTAAGAAAGCACATGATGGACAATTTCACAAACAATTGCACAAACAATCACGTGACTACGCATCTGGTCATCTTCAAGTCTGACTTTGGAGTGAAGATAAGATAAAGCAGCAAGCTATAATCATCCATCACTCAGGGCTAAAACACTCCGGCTCAGTCAAATGACGTGTGGGCTTACATCGCTTAAAGTAGGCTATAGGCGAGTGCAGGGGCCAACATATTATTTTAGTTTGTGTAACACAAACCTAGGCACTATATGTTCAATGAATTGTTTATGTAGGCCTAAACAATATATCTGTGTAGATTGTACTTTCACATGCAGCTTCTTCTGCATTTAATTTCAGTAACAGGGTAGTAAAAGGTAATAAGTTATCTTTATATAGTTAACAAATTTCGCTTTCTATTTCGGTTATTGTTGTCGTGTGTTTTGCTTTGTTCAGTGTAATGTCTTCAACTATTTTAAACCGTGGACTAAGGGGCAATGTGAAGCCTTGCCACCAGGTGGCGGCAGAAATACGTCTCTTGCAACCTTATAGACGAGGCTATTATACTACAATCTACTCCACAGTCGCTCAATACCCAAATCAAATTCCACGTAATGGTTTCGTTTGAAGACGAGCTAAATATGCACTGGTAGCACTACATGTTAGTGCACTGATAAGCAGTATATCAGTGATAAAGCTTCCTTTGATAGTGACCACCTCACATCTCTCTCTCTCTCTCTCTCTCTCTCAATCACAATATCACATACGATTATTCTGCACCAAACCCTATAACCATGCAGCCCAGTAGCAGCCATGAGGTGCGTGCAATGTTATTGCGCTGAGTCGTCATTTTTCTCCATTCAGGTGGGTTGGTTGGTATCAAGGTGTTACGTGTAAGAGGCTCAACGGCTTATATTGGATATGGGTCAACAAAGGTGGAAACGTTTTCCTGCCATCCTTCCCAGTATATACGCGCGCACGTCGCATACACGCACACGCACACGCACACACACACACACACACACACACACACACACACACACACACACACACACACACACACACACACACACACACATACAGTATACACACGCACACATGCACACGCATGGATGGGTATCTATAGATGTATATATTATTATAACTTATTATATTAGAGCCCTCCCCTCATCACTCACATTTCCATGGAACTACATCTCCCATCCACCCTCTCTTTGAGACCGTGCATGGTGAAATGTTAAGCTGTTGTATAAGTCAAGGAAGAAATGAATTCAGGGTGGTGCACTTTTGCGACAACATGCATTTAACTGTTTCGCTAAGAGTTGGTTTGACACCTGAGGCGGGTGAGGATGCTTTGGATGTCTGTGAGATCACATGACAGTAATATGTCATACCAACCATGAAAAGCTCTTTTGCGCTTTAGGCACTGTTTAGATATTTATATAATATGCTTTTATAGTTTGTGCTGTGTATGACACAAATGTATTAGCCAACTCCATCGCATTTTTTAAATTAAACTTACCTTGCATTCATGCAATTATATATAAAATATGCATATATCTGGACTTAATAATCATATTGAACTATTAACTACGCCTGCATGGAGCATATACTCTTTGCAAATTCGAGGCCTATACTATAAGTCACTTATATAGGCCTATATATTCTCCAACTGCGTTTGGCATGGATGGCACTTGACTGTTACCTCGAGACGAGGTGAAGAAGTCGTCAATAAAACAGTGAAGCAGTGAAAAGACTGACGCACGCAGGTGGAGGAAGCCCTGGGGACCGCGGGAGGGAGGACCCCTTCGTTATCTTTAATTACTGGCGCTCCACAAGGACTCCAACCCACTTCAACATGCGGGACCTGGAGTGTACTGTTCGCATATTAGACCAATTAAGACTCGGTTCAGGCGTCCTATGGTGCATTAAGGCGTCTCTCCATGCACCAAAACACATGAAACGAGACCGAGATCAGTGTTTGAATATATTACATATTAGGCCTACTGCGAGATTGACGTTCTGTGTTGGTGTTTGTGACTTTATTCCGAGTAGATGCAGGCTAATTATTAAGCAAAAGCTAAATAAGCTGTTTTGCTGAAATGTAGCCGGTATAGCCTATGCTACTTTCTAATGTGTGTGTTGCCAATCCTCTTATATTGTGCATTGCTGAATATGGATTAGCGCTGCAGTCTTGCACCTCGGGTCACCCTGGAAGGACGAATGGGCCCAGGAGCCGCTCCTACATCAACACGAAAACAGGGCCTATAGAGGGGTTTTTTTTATTATTTATTTTTGTATTTATTCATTTATTTAATTCATCTACTTTTTGAGGCCTGATAGTTACGCTAATTTAGGCCATTGTTGTGTTTCTTGTGTGTTTTACTTTCACATTTAAACTTAAGCAACCGAAGCAAAGTACGGCCGAGAATGTATGTAAAATGATGTAAAAATGAGAGAAGCGTCAGACAGAGGGTGAATGGGCTTACTGGTGAATAACCAGCTGGAGGGAAGAGGATGAAGTCTAAACTGCGGGGCGTAAGAAGCGGCAGCTCTCCAGGGTGCTGAAGCCGCGTCTCCAAACGCGCAACTCCGCCTGCCTGTCACTCTGCTCATGGACACCAAGTCAAACATGACTGTTGTTGTTATGTCTCTGCTCGCCACCGACACGGAGGACCTTGTTTACGCCACTTCACTTCTGCAGACAAGTCTTTTTTAAATGGTGAAGTGAAGTGTATTGTATTTTTTGAGGCCCTATTGGATTTTGAGGTCGTCCGTACAAGGACAGATAGTAAGATTAAATGGCGTCGAAGTGGTAAGTTGCAATAACTTCTGAGTCATTGGCTTCATTATATATTGGATGAATTCGTCATATTTGTAGGTCCTATTTGAACTTTTCAAATAATGTCAATCATCTTTCTTTGCAGGTGTCATTGGTAGGGTGAAGGATGCCTTAGTGAACATAGAGGTTCACAAACTATAGGACACCTTGCAAGGACAATGCAACATATGTATTTAAGTTTTAGAGTGCGTCTATGGGAGTCAAACCATCTATGTGTGCCCGTCGTTAAGAGTCGACACAACCCCCTGCCGTTTTACAACTTCCTCATATGGATCCTACTCGGGGTGCTAACCTTTCCATGTTGTGTCCGCTGTTTAATATTCAAAGTGGGGGTGCTGGGGCCCTGGAACTGCGACCCCTTATACTCCAGGGCCTTACCCAGCGTGGCCGCCAAACTGGCGGTGGGAAGGATCAACGAAGACTTCTCTATGGACCTGCGCCTAAAAATGGACTACATCGTCCTCCAGGAGCCGTGCGAGACGTCCAAAGCCCTCACCACCTTCGTGTACTACGAGGACTTGGCGGAGGCCTTCATCGGCCCCACCAACACGGGCTACTGCACCGCGGCCACGCTGCTGGCCACCAACTGGGATAAAGCCGTCTTCTCTTACGGATGTGTCAACTACGAGCTGGACAAAGACGCGACGTACCCGACGTTCGCCAGGACGCTGCCGTCTCCGTTCCGCATCTTGTTCATGGTCCTGGAGTACTTTCAGTGGGCCAACGTGGGCATCGTCTCGTCCAACGAGGACATCTGGGTGGAGGCCGCCCGGAAGTTAGCCAATGCTCTGCGGCGCCAGGGGCTCCCCGTGGGCATCGTGACGTCCATGGGAGCCAACGAGACGGAGGTGGAGAGGACCCTGCAGAGGATCCAAGACACCATAGACCTCAAGGGTGAGGAGGCTTTGGTTCAAATACATCAATAAATAAACATGGTTGTTTTATTGTTTGTTAAATAACATAGAGTGTCAGAATGAGTTTGTGACCTGTGGTAAGTTTGAAATCTATGCAGTTTGTCTGCTGTATGCAATAGCCAATGAAAGGAAAAAGGCAGAAAAATTGAGCCAATCTGGATAAACCGTCAGTGCTACGTAGCGTTGACAAATTATTATTCATGGTCCCGCCCACTTGGTTGGTTCGTAACCACCCACAGACATTCAACCATTTCTGAGGGAGAAATGGTTGCAATTTATTTTGGAGAAACACCAAAACACTATGGAACCAGATGAGCGCTGTGTTCACTGTGTTCGGCGCATTTGGAAGACGATGCTGTGCTGTGGCACGGTAAGCATGTTGACAGCTGCTGTGTCGTCCACAGCTGAACCACTCAGAGCAAAGCAACATTTACATATTGAATATCCATGACAACAGCGATCCAATCAGAGCAAAGCTCATTAAGACATTAAATATTCATGAGAAAAGCAGTCGTCTTTTCTACCAGGCTTTTCAGACATGCTAGAATAGCTTGAAATAAGCCATCCAAGACATTTCCAACACAAATAATGTTACAAACTCGATCAAAGGACATCAATGATTATAAAAAAATGAATGAAATAGGTGTGGCATGGGATCTTGAAAACAAATATCACACATAGCCTATAGGCCTATCCACTGATAGGCCTATAAAGCATCCTTTGAAAGTGACCATCACCACCCACCACCCATCTCTCTCTCTCTCTCTCTCTCTCTCTCTCTCTCTGTCTCTCTCTCTCGATCACGACAAGGTAGAAGAAAATAAATAAATCATTCGAATAAATCACAATATCATCCAAATGCCTATCCAATTATAACCCCGTTGCTTTAGTCAATCTTTTTTGTGGTCTAGGAGGGTGATAGCACAAGCATCCCAGGTGTTTTATTGCAGGCCTACACCTGCTCCTGCTCTGTCAACCAGCTCAACCGGTGGCCATTTTGTCTGCCAGCTTATTTTCACCTGCTGGTTAATTGGGTGAATTGGGTCAGGGTGTTATTCACTGAACCACTGAAACATTCATTCATTATTATATGATCAACATTGGCTCTGTGACTCAAACATTTAGCTGTGTATTTTTTAAATTGAATGAAGACAGTTTACCCCCATCGAGAGTGACATACAAGTGAGTTACTTACAGGTTATAGGCCTGCACTCATCTGTCAACAAGTCAATGGTGGGCAAGTCATTGCTCAGCTACAACTATATGTCTGAAATAGTTTATCCCTGCATGCTATTGACCAATCAGGCTTGTGTTTTCAGCCCTATACACTGTGTTGTTGTTACATTTGCATTTACATTTAGAGTATTTAGCAGACGCTTTTGACTAAAGTGACTTACAAAGTACATTTGTCAATAGAGTGAAACAATAATACATTGCTGATTGTACGGAAGGATTTGAATAGTCAGTAGTTAGAAAAGTCTATTGAACAATTCAAGCACTTTATAATTGCTAGGTTTATAGAACAAATTTCAAGTGCCGAGGCCCTTGTTGTTATTGTTGTTGTTGTGTTCCAGTCATCATCATGTGCATGCACTCAGCGCTGGTCGGTGGCGAACAGCAGGTCGCCTTCCTCCTCAAGGCCCATGAGCTGGGCCTGACCACGGGCCAGTACGTCTTTGTGCCCTACGATGCCCTGCTCTACAGCCTGCCCTATGGCAACGTCTCCTACGCCGCGCTGGACAACAGCAGCCAGCTGCGTGA
Source organism: Coryphaenoides rupestris (assembly GCA_002895965.2). Classification (NCBI taxonomy): domain Eukaryota; kingdom Metazoa; phylum Chordata; class Actinopteri; order Gadiformes; family Macrouridae; genus Coryphaenoides; species Coryphaenoides rupestris. The sequence continues at coordinate 596,184 of PIJE02000121.1, forward strand.
GGCCTACGACGCCGTGCTCACGGTCACCGTGGAGTCGGACGTCATGTCCTTCTACCAGGCCCTCAGCATGGCCAAGCGGAGCGAGGAGCTGCCTGCCACCCTGGTGCCGGAGCAGGTGGGCCGCTGGTCGTTGTGTGTATCGGATGATTGGATGTACTGGAACTGGAAGTAGTGGGAAAGTACTGTGGCAGAGAGCCTATATTCTTAGCACCTTGACAGTTTCAGTCTCTAATGGTGTTTAGGGTGATGCATTTGATACTTGATGGTATGATACTTAATAGGAGTGACCTCACACAATCATTTGTTTCTGGTTTTAACGAATAATTGTATTCCAGAACTCCGGCATCAACCAAGTGCATGCATGCACTTGCATGAATTCATGCATTCATGCATTCATACCTTCTTGTGTTCATTTAATCAATTAATTTCTTGGCTAATTTGTGTTCATTTGTGTTAACTTATTTATTGATTTATTTATGCCCAGAGTTTATGAAAACTCTTTGTGATTTAAGGCATTTCACAATTACAAACAGATTCACTCTACCAGGTTGACGATCTCTGTGTGTGTGTGTGTGGTGTGTGTGTGTGTGTGTGTGTGTGTGTGTGTGTGTGTGTGTGTGTGTGTGTGTGTGTGTGTGTGTGTGTGTGTGTGTGTGTGTGTGCATGTGTGTGTGTGTAAGATATTAACTATATGGTAAAACCAACTCCCCATGTTCCTCCCCATGCCCTCCAGGTGAACCCTCTGTTCGGCACCATCTACAACAGCATCTACCTGTTGGCCAAGTCCATCAACAACGCCAGGCGAGCCGGGATGTGGTTGTCAGCGTCCAACCTGGCCTACTTCATCAGGAATTCCACCTTCACCGGCTTCAACCAGAAGATCCGGGTGGACGTCAAGGGGAAGAGCACCACCAACTACGTCATCCTGGACACGGACGGTGTGGGCAGACAGCTGTACCCCAGCTTCGTGGTGGACCCTGCCTCCAGGAAGGTCCGCTTTGCTGGGAAGGCCATTCATTTCCCTGGGGGACTCCCGCCGGCCTCCGATTCTATCTGCTGGTTCGATGCCAGTGTCACCTGCACTGGAGGTAAAGGACATGTTTGATGTCTTCTCTCTCTCTCTCTCTCTCTCTCTCTCTCTCTCTCTCTCTCTCTCTCTCTCTCTCTCTCTCTCTCTCTCTTGCTAGTCTGCTTGTCTATCTAAAAACACATCAGAATTGCAAAGTTTTCAAGAATAAAATGCAGCCATCCAGTGAATCCATTGAGTCAATCTATCCAGAGCCAACCCACTGTCGCAGAATCTAAGATGTCCTCTAAAAATATTAAAGCTATTTTGCTATAACTGCTATCACTATGATATAGCTATATAGCGATAACTACTATAACTAGAATATAGCTATATAGTTTTAACTGTCATAACTATGCTATAACGATATAGATACTAACTATGATATAGCTATATAGCATTGATAGCTGATATATAGCTATATAGCTACCACTGCTATAACTGCTACAGTCCAATCCACTAGAGGGAAAACGTACATAGTGTAGGTTCAACGTTTCTTTATTTGTTCCCCAAAACACTTTACATCACTGATCCATGTGTCAGGTGACAGACATCCAGTAAAAGTCACTGTGTCTTAATTTCTTTCTGCTGGTCTGCAGGTGTGGAGCTCATCTATTTAATGGTGATATTTATCGTCATCGCTGTCCTGGCTCTATGTGGGATCGCTCTGACTCTGTTCATTAGGTACGGCATGCACAGCGAAAATGGCTTCTTCTTGGTTATTTGACCGAGTCACTTGTTACCTAATTTGTTGACTGTTTTAGTGTTGTGTCATTGTGTTGATTGCCCTTTCCCCCCTGATCTGTCATCTGATTGGCAGGAGGAGGATCCAGCAGATCCAGCTGTTCAAGGGGCCCAATCGGATCCTCCTGACGCTGGAGGATCTGACCTTTATTAACCCCGAGCTCAGCAAGAGGGTAGGAATGGTCATACCCTACTTCTCTATCGTCAGGGAACTGCTGGCTATACAGTCACACAATATATAAAGTATGTCCATCCATAATAGCAATAGTATACCGGTGACAATAGCATGATGATGATGATGATGATGACTTGTTGTGAGTGACCCGGTGTGTGTGATCCGATGTGTGTGTGTGTGTGTGTGTGTGTGTGTGTGTGTGTGCAGAAAATCACGCTGGAGGATTTGAGTGACTCGAAGAGTGCGATAGAGGACAAGAGCGTGCGATCGCACTCAGTCAACAGCATCCAAACCGCCACCCACGAGACCACCAACATAGCCGTGTACGAGGTGGGCCGCGTTGAGTCAGTCGGACTGCCGTTTGTTTTACAGGGACACAACCACTGCGTCACATGACACGTGTCATCATCACACTTTTTCAGGGCGACTGGGTGTGGCTTAAGAAATTTCAAGATGGCCACTTTAAAGAGGTGAAGCAGAGCACCACTAAGATATTCACCAAGGTGAGACAAACTCTTTCCCTGACCTTCATCATAACACAGCATTTCACAGCAGACAACATTTGTTTTCTGTTCATATTGTTGTCCATATGTCCAACGTGACTTTCATTTTGTTCTTCAAATGTGTAGACCAAAATGAGTCAGAAGTGTCCATTACAGTTGCAGTACTAATAAAAGTGTTTGCAATTTGGTAGCCACTTTTATCCAAAGTGTTGTACATTAAGTCCTAGCAGGAGTACCTAAAGTGAGAATCAAACCCCTCATCTTGGTGCTGTTAGACAGGACCACATGTTCACTCAGTAGACGGTAAGGTTCTCCATTCATCCGTCGATCGGTGATGTGTTTTTCTCAGATGAAGGACCTGAGGAACGAGAACGTGAACCCATTCCTGGGCTTCTTCTGTGACTGCTCCATGTTCGCCGTGGTGACAGAGCACTGCTCCAGGGGCAGCCTGCATGACCTGCTGAGGAACGAAGACGTCAAGCTGGACTGGATGTTCAAGTCCTCACTGCTGCTCGACCTCATCAAGGTATGGCCAACAAGACAACCTTTTCCTTTTGTTCTGGTCCAGAAAAAATATGTTAAAAACTAAACCAAAGCCTCCAAGAACACAGACAGTAGTGGTGTTTATTGCAAATGTGATTAAATGAAATAATAGCAAATGAGCAGATGGTACCATGCTAGCATGCTAGCGCGGTGTGTGTGCTGGTGCACTGATTAGTCAATGCACCACAGTCTTGCAGCCCCACCCCCCGCAGACTCAAACTGGGCCAGGTGAGGCCAAATAAGCCAGCCAGCTACCAAACACACACACTCCCACAGAGCAGTTAGAGGATAGTTAGGGCTTCCTCAAGGATGCCTACAAGTAGTTGGGGTTTGAACCCAACTGGGAGTCAAATCCCCGAATCACGAGACTATCTGACCCATAATGTTCAAAGTGTAAGTACAGTAGATACATTTACAAAAATAAGAAGTAAAGCGTGCACCAATCTCAGAACCCATCGGCTATCCTCTGATGCCGCGTCAGCCTATGGGGGCAATGGCATAGCTTCCCATGTAGCCTGCGACGATTAGCATCTATTACAGTCCAACTACCAACTTGAGACTGATTTTGTAGGTGTCCTAGGACCAGACATCAGCTGTATCTGCATAATGAATGCAGATACATGTAAAAAAGCAAATGAATAGATAATCTGCTAATCTGTTTATAGAGTTTAGGCTGCGTGTATTGTCCTTAACATTTGTCCAAGATGATGTTTTACCCATCTACTTCATTCACACCGAAAACAAAACTAAAACTTCTTGTCTGTCCACAGGGTATGAAGTACCTGCACCATAAAGATTTCCCCCATGGCAGACTGAAGTCTCATAACTGTGTGGTGGATGGACGCTTTGTCCTGAAGATTACAGACTATGGCTTTAATGAACTGCTGGAGTCCCAGAAGAGTCCCAAAGAAAAACGAACTCCTGAAGGTAGTCTTTAAAATATATATTGCTTCCAGAATTTATTGTATAAACTTAATTTTGTTCTATTTATGTGTATGGCGATCACCTTCACCTTTTTTTTTATGAAAAAGACAGTATTTCACAATAGTATATTTATTTCTTCTACCCCAAGAGTCACTGAAAAATAAAAATAAAAGTGATATTTATATCAAAAGTTGCCTTCTTGGGGATGATATAAATTCCAATAGGACTACTATCGGCTTTATTTCAGTTTTACCTTATTTGTTGTTCACCCATTGAAATGCTCAAGACTCAAATAGATTTGATACCGGCTTTCCTACCTGTTTGATATCAGCCTGCCAAACATGCTGTCCGCCGTTCTCTCTCGCTCTCTCTCTCTCTTGCTCTATCTCCCTTTTCTCTCTCCCCCCCCTCTCTCTCTCAGAGTTATTCTGGACAGCCCCAGAGTTCCTCCGGGACCCCGAGATCTCACGCAAAGGGACCTGCAAGGGGGACGTGTACAGCTTCGCCATCATACTCCAAGAGGTGGTGGTCCGAGGACTTCCATACTGCATGTTGGGTCTCCCCCCGGAGGGTATGTATCAGGGACTGTCTGTGATGCTTATGTATACACCATGCAGTGCTACGACACAGTGTTGCTCACACCTCTTCCTCTTGGTGTTTGACATCGTCGATATACATTGAGTCTCTTGTTTCATGCAACACTCAAATCTCAAGAACAGAACCGTCTCTGGTGAAACACAGGTCAATGCAATGTTCTATTGGTGTCAGTTGATGTGATGGATTGTTTGATGCTGTCCATGAGGGTTGAATCTAGCCTTGGTCACCCTTCAACTAGACTGTGAGTCATGTCACACCTGCCTAAAGGGAAACATGCAGACCGAAACTCCTTCTTCCCAAGGAGTGCCAGCCAACACAGAACATAGCAGGACAGCCAGGTACTATTAGTTTACAGTAAACAACAGGCTCCACGATAAGAAAAAGACAAACAATAAACAGAAGGGAGCTCACACACGCACATATAGGAAAATCATTCTGAAAATAAAAGACAACTCAAGATGTGTGTAATCAATCTATTTATTATTATTGGCAAATGATCACGTTATAAGCAGGATAACGAGTAGTAAGTAGTGTTAGTTAAGTAGTGTTAAAAGGTTTTAAGGCATGATAGAAGGGCAAAAAAACACTCTCCGTAAAGTGCCTTAAAACCGCTCAATGCACATTGATGAATTGATTATCCCATTTATATCATGATCATTTGCCAACAATATAAAATAAAAGCCTTCACAAATTGAAAGGTTGTGAAGCAAGATTTTACAGTTTTCATGACAGTGAACTCTAGTTCCTTTTACAACCATGCTGGTTAGTCGCAGTATGCACCGCCGTAACTTGTACTCTCCAAATCGATTTTGATAAATGGGTGTGTTTTCCTTCCCGGCTGTTAGTTTATCAAGTTGTTCACTCAGCTGTGCTTGCCACAGTTGATAACAGTTAAGCGTTGTTAGAAGAGATTAAAGGACTCCTATTATAACCACCACGTGTGTGGTGTATGTATGGTAAATACATCAGCATACCAGTTGCTACAGTCCACTGGGTAGGCTGATCTATCCAGCATACATCTAGGTGGACACTCCCACTTGTGATGTCAAGTGGGGCCAGTCCAACCCGTTTTTGAAACCACTTGGAATGGCTAATCACGCTCACACCTGTTGGTATAATACGTCTCCTTTAAGCTTGACCCAACGCGTGCAATATACGGTTTTGACACACACCTCCAGGCCAATCAGAAAAGAGTATTCATTCAGACCTCAGTATAATAACATATCAGGTGTCTCACATATCAGGTGATGTCCACAGTTACTGTGCACATCACAACACACAGCACACAGCCGCTTGGGCTGCACAGGTTTGGGAGTTTGGGGGGAAAACTGCTGTCTTCCAAACTTCTCCCTCAGCTACAAGAGTAGCCAATCAGCAGCCAGGATACACCACCTACATAATCATCCACAGCAACCAATCGCAGCACACCTCCTGCTGCAACTTGCTAGACAAGACAAGCTCACACAATTAGCTTGACATTTACCAGCTGCAACAATAAATCAATGAGCACATTAACACATCAAAGATTATAATCCAATAATATAATATATATTATTCTGAAATAGGCCATACTTTTACTTGATAATTTAAGTATATTTTGGTGTACTTCTAACCATCCCCAGCTCACGCCTCAGCACCATGGGTGCTCGAGCTTTCAGCTGCTCGGCTCCCAGGCTTTGGAACTCCCTGCCCCCACACATCCGACAGTCTGACTCCATAACAACATTCAAAACCCAACTCAAAACCCACTGTTCAAACTGGCATATTCACTTTAACTGTACCCTGTGTTTCACTGAATTATACTTCCTGTTGGGTTTCTTTCTGTCTTAACTTTGCTGCCATTTCTGCCACTACCACTGTTTTTAATGTTAATTTTAATTTTTAATTTACATTTAAATTTTAATCTTAATTTGACTGTCTTGTTTTATCCCCTGTAAGGTGTCCTTGGGTGTCTTGAAAGGCGCCTCCAAATAAAATTTATTATTATTATTATTATTATTTTGATGCTAACTCCTTTTTACTTTGACCAAGTATGGTCAAAGTATAAATGCAGGAGTCTGAGTGAAGTAGGACTAGTAATTCTTCCACCACTGCATTACACTAATTGTATTAACCGAACAGCCCACCAACCTCTGCCATCCCCCCCCCCCACCCTACTGCACCCCCAGAGATCATCCGTAAGGTGAAGAAGCCTCCGCCCATGTGCCGGCCCACCGTGGCCCCGGACCAGGCCCCTCTGGAGTGCATCCAGCTGATGAAGCAGTGTTGGAGCGAGCTGCCCGACCGCAGGCCTGCCTTCAACGAGATCTTCAACCAGGTGCATGTTGGGAAACTTTAAAGAAGGGAGCAAACACAGGTGCAGCCAGCCACCGCGGCTCCGCTCGTTACCATGAGGTCTGCATCATTTATACGCGTCAGGGATGGAACAGCAGAACAGCGGCGCGGTGGATGCAGGGTCTACTGGTCGTGTGCGTCTGTACCACCCACACTGGTACACTGGCTCATCTAAATAAAACCCATAACCAGACCCGTGATTGATATTACGAGCCGCACCTGCATTGGCCGAATTTGGATTCTGTGAACACACTAGACCGTTCTCACAGCAGGGAAAACACAGGTGTAGCTCATGACATTAATTATGGGTCAGTGCACCAGTAGAGACACAACTAGTCCAGTCAATATACTGTACATTCACCATGCTGGTGCTGCCACAGTAAAGTGTTAGAATTACAGGAACAGGAAGTTAATTTATCTGATGATCTTTGAAAAGGGTCTCGCTCTGTCCTGCTGGTTTATGAATACAACAGGAATAAGACATGTTATTCGTGATGTGATACACTCATAGTAGTGTTTTTATCTCGATCTTATGCACACATCAATACAAATCCTACCAAACCTCATGGAGTATTGTAAAGAGGTTTTCAAAGGTCATTGATAACATTGTTGCTGTTCGATCAATGGCTTTTATGTGTGTATGTGTGTGTGTGTGTGTGTGTGTGTGTGTGTGTGTGTGTGTGTGTGTGTGTGTGTGTGTGTGTGTGTGTGTGTGTGTGTGTGTGTGTGTGTGTGTGTGTGTGTGTGTTTGTGTTGTCCTCTCCGCTCAGTTCAAGATCATCAACAAGGGCAAGAAGACCAACATCATTGACTCCATGCTGAGGATGTTGGAGCAGTACTCCTCCAACCTGGAGGACCTGATCAGAGAGAGGACCGAGGAGCTGGAGGTGGAGAAGCAGAGGACAGAGAAACTGCTGTCAGAGATGCTGCCACCGTGAGGCCACACACATGCACGCAATGCGCACACACACATGCACACATATGCATGCATGCATACCCACCCACGTGTGCGCGCACACACACACACACACACACACACACACACACACACACACACACACACAAGCACACTCACTCACACACACATGCACACATGCACGCAGACATACATACATAGACACACACACACACACACACACACACACACACACACACACATACTGATATACGCACACACACACACACACACACACACACACAAATGCGTGTACTGATAGAGGGACATAAACATATGCGAAATGTATAGTGATATATTACTATTATTATATTACACTAATGCTATACTTATTGCAATGTTATACAGTGTACTAATGGCATACTAATGTTTTGGTAATGTTATGAATACTGAGTTCATACTAATGGTCTGCTAATGTTATGTATCATAGCAATGCGCAACATGTTCATGTTTGTTTATTGTCATTCATCCACATGCACAGTATACAGGAACAAAATGTCGTTTCTCACGGACCAGGGCGCTAACACAAAAAAACAACGAAAATACAACATAATATAAAAACACAACAATACAATTACCAACGATACAATCCAATGCTATGCTCATGTTTACGCTCTACTCAAACTAGATTGGCACCTGGTAACGTTATGCTAAGTATACTCTAATGTTGTGCTAATGTTATATGTACCATAGTGAATACCAATGTTACACAAATAGTTTCTGATGGTTACCACGGCAGCTCGGTGGCGGAGGCGCTGAAGACGGGCACCACGGTGGAGCCGGAGTACTTCGACCAGGTCACCATCTACTTCAGCGACATCGTGGGCTTCACCACCATCTCCTCGCTCAGCGACCCAATCGAGGTGGTCGACCTCCTCAACGACCTCTACACGCTGTTCGACGCCGTGCTCTGCAATCACGATGTCTACAAGGTCAGAGTTCAAAGACCGATCGATGGAGGATTGATGGGTCGGGTCGATAGACAGGTGGATCTCATGATGTCTGCATGACTTACTGAGATGCACCTCCTTTGTTCCTACTATCACACTTCTGTGATGAAGGCCAATGGGGCTTTGGGATTGGAGAGTTGCTAGTTTGAGTCCCTACTGTTTATGTGATGCCACGCAATATGACATTTAATATTGAACTGCTCACAGAATACTGTACTGCTCATGACGAGGCAAAGAGAGTGCCGTGCAAAGCAACAATTATATCATTCTTGTATTGGAATTGTTTGTTTTAATTTTTAAAATGTAATCAGCTAATCCAATTATGAGGCCCAAAATAACCAAAGTAAACAAGTTCCATCAAGGGGCTGTTAGGACGTAATTAGAAAAACATATGCGGAAATTGAGTGCTGTATTCCATTACCGATTAGATTGAGTTGTATTATATTGTAACCTTCACAATTACGTAGCATTTTTGGACATTGTTGAACTTTGATATTTTGTGAGATCTTCCTCCACAACGCCAAATAGCAGGCTACTTGGCATTGTATCCTAGCTATCTTGCTGTTTACCAACAAAGGGTTTACAGAGCAATTAAAACCTGTTCTATTAGCCTAGCAATTATGAAGTAAATGATAAATGGTAAATGCTCAGGGACACCTCCACACTTATCTAGGGGGAGCCAGGGATCAAACCAGCAACCCTCCGGTTGCTGGTTTGATCCCCTGAGCCACTGCCTGCCGGGAAGCGCATGCAACTGGAAACTAGAAACTATTCAAATCTTAGTGTACCGTCAGCAATATATTGTTCTTTCACTCACTTTCGACAAATGTACTTATTGTAAGTCGCTGTGGACAAAAGCGTCTAAATGTAAATGTCAATCCTGGTCTCCAGGTGGAGACAATCGGCGACGCCTACATGGTGTCGTCAGGGCTGCCCAAGAGGAACGGCAACAAGCACGCTGCTGAGATCGCCAACATGTCTCTGAACATCCTCAGCTCCGTGGGAACCTTCAAGATGCGCCACATGCCCGACGTTCCTGTCCGCATACGCATAGGAATCCACTCAGGTCAGCACGCACGCACATGCACACACACACACACCCCACACACACACACACACACACACACACACCCCACACACACACACACACACCCTACACACATACACCCTACACACACACACACACACACACACACACACACACACACACACACACACACCCTACACACACACACCCCACACACACACACACACACACACACATACACACATACACACACACACACACACACACATACACACATACACACACACACACACACCCACCCACCCCACACACACACACACACACACACACACACACACACAATCCTCCTCTTATTCCTCCTCTGTGACCATGTCCACCCCCCACGCGCCCCCCCCCCTCATTGTATTAGATCATATTGATCGTCCACAACATAGCTACACTGTCTTTGCTGTCCTCATCACCAGGAGTGTTAATTGTCATGTGTGCGTTATTATTATTCATTTGTATGTTCATTATATGTGGATCGTCTCACTTGTATGTAGGCTGATTTGGTCATCAACACAGCTTTTTTTCCATTGAACTTGACAAAGATGTGTTGGGTTTAAAGTGAAGGCCAGATGTTGTGTTTTAGAAGTTACCGTTAAACGTTAGAAGTTATCATCAACACAAAAACTCCAATAGCACTCGTAGCAGATATGAGGAGTCTCATATCAGTCAAAGATACGGGCGGCCATTGTCACTGGAGATTGTCGAGGTGGTCGTGCAGGGGTCGTGTTGACAGTGTGTGCTTGGCTTGGCGTGTGTGTGTGTGTGTGTGTGTGTTCCCAGGCTCCTGTGTGGCTGGCGTGGTCGGCCTCACCATGCCGCGGTACTGCCTTTTCGGAGACACCGTCAACACTGCGTCTCGTATGGAATCCACTGGGCTGCGTGGGTATCTCTGCCTCCAAGCCTCCTTCCTCCCTCATCACCTCTCCTGCCTCTTAGTCACCCGTCTTGTGTTTCGTGTTTCGTGCTCCCGCCCTTTTCAGTCTGCTGCAATCTGTGTTACTGTGTGTCCTCTGCTTCCCCCTCCACAGCTTACAGAATCCATGTGAACATTAGTACTGTGAAGATCCTAAATTCCCTCAATGAGGGTTACAAGATTGACGTCCGAGGCAAAACTGAGCTTAAGGTGACCCCCCCCCCCATAATAAGCACTCATGTCTTGCAAATATGGTTGAGAAAAGTAAACCCTGTATAAACCGTCAATGGGGTTTTTGTGTTTTTTCTTGACACCAGGGTAAAGGCATCGAGGAGACATACTGGCTGGTGGGGAAGGCCAACTTTGCAAAGCCTTTGCCCAAACCACCGGACATCAACCCAGGGTAAGATCCAGAATGCACGGTTGTTCCTTTGCGATGTCTGATTGGACAACGTATTTTCAACCAAATGCATTCACACATATAAATAAAGCATTACTGAATCATGTCTGAGCTTACCTTGCAGCTGCTGTATGTTGGTGCTCCGGTGGTGACGTTAATGCATTTTAAACATTTCATGGCTGTGGGGAGTCATTCTCTAATCCCTGTGTTTTAGTAATACTACATTTCTTTTTTCTTAAATACTGACATGTGAGTGAGTCTTTGCAGGTTGGACTCGTTCTAAATATCTAACTAACTAACTGATCATGCTATTTCCAACTGACTACACGCGTCGTTGCTTTAGGGAAGACAATCACGGACTGAAACCCGAGGAGATAGCCGCGTACCGGAAAAAGAAAGCGGAGAAAAAGGCTTGAGCCTCTTAGAACCAAAATGGCAGGTAGTGACTCTATATGAAGCAGCTGGTGGTGGTGGTGGTGATGGTGGTGGTGACGATGGCAGTGGTGGTGGCGCTGGTGGTGGTGGTGCTGGCGGTGGTGGTGGCGGTGGTGGTGATGGTGGTGGTGGTACTGATGATAGTGGTGGTGGTGGTGATGGTGGGGGTGGTGATGGTGGTGGTGCTGGTGGTGGTGGTGCTGGTGGTGATGGTGGTGGTGGTGGTGGTGGTGGTGGTGAAGCCGTAGCCGTGGTCGATGTGGTTGTCGTCTGTGGCTTGTGATGTTGTGGCTTCATATCTCACCTGGCCTTAATGAACACACACACACACACACACACACACACACAGAGTCACAAACAGTCTTGCATGCTCGCTGATCTGCACACACACGCAAGCACGCACCCATGCACGCACAAACACACACACACACACACACATACACACACAAACACACACACACACATACACACACACACACACACATACACACACATACACAAACAGAACATGTGCTCAGGATAATTGGCTCTTGATCTACTCGTCTCATTAATCTCTCGATCTTATCACCTCCTTCATCTTTATAAGCAGATTGGGGTAAAATCTTTCTTTTAATTAAGTTCATTTACACTCTCGGCAGCGGGTTGACTTTGTCGACTCTTCTCTCCATATTTCTGTTGCGTGTCTTCTGTGATGATTTTCAACCGGCTGCATTTGAGCTGACACGGCTGCTTACTGTGTTTTAATTTACCTCTGCATGGAACGGTGTGTAGTCCTCGTCTCTGGATGTGTTAGCGCTCCACCCTGATGAGTGGTAACCTCCTGTCTCCACCTCCTCCCAGGGACAACTGGCAGCAGATGGTGACGGAGGAGATCAAGACTCTGTTTCGCAAGGCCAACAGGCCGGTGGACAAGCACAAGATCTGACCGGGAGAAGGAGAGGACGGGGGAACCAGATAACCAGATGGGAGGAACCAGAAAGGAGAGGATGGATCCACGGCAAGAGGGAGAGAGAGAGAGAGAGAGAGAGAGAGAGAGAGAGAGAGAGAGAGAGAGAGAGTGAGAGTCAGATAGACGCTGGGGAGACTGGAAGAGGACCCGGCAGAGGACAAGCTAGCCCAGCCTGCTCAATGGTGGCTTAGCGTGGACTTCTTTAATAGGATTGTACTCAGTGTGGCTAATCTGCTGCCCACTAGCACAGCACAATGAGACAGCACTAATGTAATGAGGCTCACTGCATTAGCCCACCAGTGGAAGCGCAGTGAAAGCACTATGAAGGCACAGTGAGAGCCTGTGTGCTTTTCTCTCTCTCTCTCCCTCTCTCTCTCTCTCGGTGAATAACGAACTCTTAGGCTCCTCCTCCCTGCATACATTTGACCACTGAGTGGTCACCGACGTCCCAGTCATCAGAGAAAGGCTGTCACACCATACGCCTAAAAAGTTACCTTTCTCTTTTGTTCCTTTTTACGTTATATTTGTCTTAGATGTGCCCATCAGGTTCCGCATTGGACAGACAGAGTAATGTTGTGATGTTGGGAAGGTCGAAGCATTAGTTGTCGCTGGGTATTTCATGGCTCCATGCACATTTAGTCCTCCAGGAAGAGAGGCAAAGGCTGCTACTGTATATAACAGGCAACACTATATTTGTATTGTTTATATAATAATAGACATAACAGGGCAGGGGTTGGAATCATGTACACGATAGTTGTTACACTGATAGCTATATTATTTATTATTAAATGTACTGTATTTTTCCACGTGTTTACAAGACAGGTGACATGGGAACGTTGAACACATTTTTTTGTTTTAATACTGCAGCGTCAGCATATTTTACAAGATAGTTTTGTTTTAAAATCCTTATAAATAATATGAATCCAATTGGTACAAGTCACATGGCATCTGAGTAAGTATAGTCCACCATTCACCAACACATGCAGACAACAGATTCTACTACATGACTTGATGTGGCTTTTCATGTCTGCGTTCCTAGTCAAGCCTGTTGATATGCAGTAGCGTCTTGCGTTTAGGTCACCATTTAGGAAATTAAAGTGTAATGCTTACGACTGTTCAAGGAAAAAGTAAAGACTGAAATGTTAAACTTTAACTATTAAAGTGTCAATATTTGACTAAAATGAAAGAAAATAATATTTAGTCATAATCATAAAAAAGTGCATATGACATTTAAGTTCAGCAGTTCAATGACACATTATAATAATGTACTTAACAACATAGTGTAATGTGGAAAAAAGCCCCTTGGACACGTATAGATCTATGTAATTTAACCTTTTTCCGATGTAACTTGTTAATTATTGTGTCTCTGTTAATGACAGACAAACTGTTATGAAATGTATATCGTGTCTAAGAATAGTATATTACAAAATAAATGATTAATTTCTAACATGCTGGTGCCCATCATCTGATGGTGTATTGCTTTGTCCTGCCAGAAGAGGGCGCAAAGACTGCATTGTTTTAATAATTAATATTTTTTCTTAAATGTGTTCTCATACTGTGAAGGACCAGAAGGACTTGTAATGAGTTCACCATTTTCATTTTTCAATGCGTATTTTAGTATGAGTTACACAGTTTGACACCAGGGGAACCCTACACTCCAGTCAAATGCCATTGGTCTATGTGCCTCTCTGTGAGTGAAGGATCTGCTATTATTTTAAACAAGAAAGGCTAAAGCCTATCTTTGCTGACACAAAGGATGGCTCATGTTGTATCCCTATATGTTAGACCTAAGAGGAATGTTAATCTCTCAGTGGACCAGAAAGATTGTTATTTTTTGCATGGTGTGAAGTTGACTTTGCAGTGGGCCCAGCAAGCCCCCTGTCCTGTGGTGCTGTACAGGAGAGAAGTTCGACCGATTGGAAACATAGGCTTACAATTTGGTGTATTTTTTGTTTATTTATTGTAAAAGTACAAATGATGAAAACATCCAACAGAGTTTTGTGAGGAGGAATTGCATCGAGTAGCCTAATAATGATAGCAAAACAAATGAAATAGGTGGTATGGTTTGCATGTTTGCATATTTCAAACACTGTTCAAATGTAAGGACAGCTACTGCAAAAACGCAATTCAGTGCCGATCACAGTAAAGCCTTACAATGGTGGATCCTCTTTATCGGAAGTTAGCTTGTGCGCAACCTTTTCCCTTTCCTTTAAACGTTAAAGATAATCCAAGAAACACTCAGACTATAGCCTAACCAATACCGCCAAATACCAGGGTGTAAGGCATTGCGTTTGAAGTATAGTGCGATCACACTTAATATAAGCATGCTGTCATGCCATGCCAATGACCATTGGGAGGGGAATATTTCAGATTAGAAGCAGAACGGTGATAACAAGTACAACATTTTATGAAGAGTATTTGCTGATTGTCCCTGCGCTGACCCCTTACTTGTTCCAGGGCTACTGAAGTAAAACACACTTGCGCTCGAAAGAAATAAAGTCAAAAGTGACCAGCTCCATGGTTAACGTGGTCAAAGCGTTGTTCCAGCGCTATGCAAGAGTAAACTACAGGTTATTCATTCATCCTAACATGTGCACAAGCAGGCACACACACACAGACACACACACACACACACACACACGGTTCCCTGGGAGTGGTTTTCAGATTGGGTACAACTGGAATGTGTTCTTGAGGTAACAGCAAAAAAAAACTGATTTTGCCAGGATTACAAAAACCACAGATGCTCACACAAAATAAAATCACTCACCAAACTCTACAACTTCAACACTATGAACTCTCAACACACACATTACAGCTCATCCCGAATCTTGTCTCCATTGGGCCGCACCATGCGGCCGATGTACAAGATGGCATCGCTCTTCTTGTCCTTCACCAGGAAGACGAAGGGGTGATCCATGTAGAAGACCTTGGGGTTCCTGAAGTTGTCGCTGCCGAAGAAGCTGGTGTCGAAGGGGTTCCCCAGCGTATCCAGCTCCAGCGCTGACGCATGGAGGACGTTGGCCAGGTACAGATCCTTCTTGCCCGAGATGTTGGACAGGTCCGCCTTGGCCTTGTCCACCGCCTCGGTCAGGCCCAGATCACCAAGATGTTTCTAGATGGAAGAAGGGGAAACATTAATGTTCACTCCCCAGAGATGTCTAGGAAATTACTTGCATTTATATAGTGCTTTTTGCCTCACATTCACCCATTGATACATCAACGGTGGTGTGAGCGATAAAAGGAAACAGCCAGCTCATCGGGAGCCTTTAGGGTTAGGTGTCTTGCTCAGGGACACCCCGACACCTGGGGTCGAACCAGCAACCTTCCCATTGCCAGACAACCGTCCCACCTCCTGAGCTACAGCCGCCCTAGCTAGTGTTTCTATCTAGTGTTTTCTTGACGTTTAACAATGCCTTCCCCTTCCCTCTCTTTAAATATACGTGTGTGTGCGGTACGTGTGTGTAGGGTAGGCGTACCTGGAGGTTGTGACTGACTTCCATGCTGACTTTGGGCATGGAGATGGCCACAGCCCGGTTCTCCATCTTGCTGATCCAGGTGTTCACCTGCTCCCGGGTCAGGAGCTTCTCCACGCGGTCCAGGGCCTCCAGGTGGTAGGGCATGATGAGGATCATGGAGGCCTGCTTCTGGCCCAGGGGCATGCTGAGCACATAGAGGCTGTTCTCCGTGTCCTCATGGAAGTCGTGCAGACCTGCAGAGCCAGAGGGGGGTGGGGGGTATGGGGAGGTGAGGTTTGTGCTCAATTGTGTTGAGAGATGCATGTGAAAGATGAACGCTATGAGCTAGCTAAACTGTGGGTGGCGGTGAACACTGTAATACCTGTGCGATGCATCATGGGAACTCCGACGGTGAAGGAAGGCTTGACCATGAAGCCACGGTTGTCCACCATCTTCTCGTGGAACTTCTCATCCCAGTGAGCTATATGTGAAACAATTTGAAGATACAGCCTATATTTAAACATCTGCTAAAATAATTGTGTGCACAATGTCAAACAAGGATAAATACTTCACACTCAAGAAAACTCTAGAAAACATATGAGATGGATTTGAAGGGGAAATGGAAACAAAATGGAATAGTATTGAGTGATCTGCTTACGTTTGAAGAACATGGCGTTGATGAGCATGGCTCCGTCGGCATTCTGCACGTCTTTGGTGACCTCGGGCAGTTTGCCGCCCGTGGACTTGGCGGCCCACTCGTTGATGGAGTTGACGGCACCCTTCTTGTCCCTCAGGTTGATCTTGGAGTGATCGTAGTTGTAGTGCTTCTTGCTGTTCTTCACAAAGGCGTCGGCGAAGGCCACGGAGCTGGGGCCGTACAGGCGGTTGCTGATCTTCCAGGTGGTGTTTCGCGTCTGGGCGTCGCTTACCTGTAAGCCACACACACACACACACAAGCCCAACACACACAATTATGACCATGTCCAATACTAAGATAAGTCATGCAATGTTTTGGGGGGGTGTGTGAGTGTGTGTGTGTGTGTGTGGGGGGGGGGGGGGGGTATGGTTGACACATTTCTCAGAGGACCCCTATTTTACCACCAGGTGTGAGTGTGATTATCCAGAATACAGCTGGATGGACACTCCCACTTGTGATGTCATTAGAGGGAGATTCTGAAACGGCTTGTAATGGCTAATAATCACACTCACACCTAGTGGTATAATAGGAGCCCTTTAACTAATACAAATTAAATTAAATTAAATTAAAACATTGATCAAATTAGATTGTTTCTATGCAAGAGAAATAATTTGAATGAAATGATTGTGACTATTCGGCCGCCATTGAAGTCAATGGTGCATATGTTGGTACCTCGGACATGAGTTCGGAGAGGCCGGCGTGCAGCTGGTCGTCCTTCAGTTGGTCTGCTTTCAGGACCGTCTTGACCTGCGAGGCAGTGGAGGCCTTGCCCCCCAGAGCCACCACCCCCAGGCAGGAGGCCACCACCACGGGGGAGATCAGGATGTTCTCTGTGCCCTTTTCCTTCGCCATGTTGTGGTAAAGACTGTGAGAAAGAAGGAAAAAATATGTGTGGTTATTTTTGGGTCTTCCATCGCTCTTAAAGCCACAAAATGCACCACCCAAAATTCTACAGCAAGGATTTCAATCTACATTTCATTCAATTATTTTGGAATAAGCACATCAATATTCAAATCATATCCAAAAATAACGTATAGATGAATAATAGTGACATAAATAATAACAATGACATGATTTGGCATCTCGTTACGACACCATCACTATAGCCATGCGAGTGTAAGCATATGTGTTCTATATCGGCTGCTGTGTTTTACTCATTTAACTTTACGACAGTATCCAACCTGAAAGCGAGGTTGGCGGTCTTGTCAGCCAGGAGGGTGGCATGGCTGCTCAGCTTCTTGTCCTCTGCGGAGGCCCCCAGGGCCAGCAGGCACAGGGCTACAACACTGGTCATCCACATCCTGTCTGACAGCTACGAGGACCTGGAGGAGAGAGGGGGGAGGGACAGACATTCAGAACACTGTGGTAAGTATATGGCTCCACATCTGGCACCCACTTTGAAATGAAATGATGTGTGCTTGTGTGTGTGTGTGTGTGTGTGTGTGTGTGTGTGTGTGTGTGTGTGTGGTGTGTGTGTGTGTGTGTGTGTGTGCGTGTGTGTGCGTGCATGTGTGTGTGTGTGTGTGTGTGCATGTATGTGTGTGTGTGTGCGTGTGTGTGTGTGTGCGTGTGTGTGTGTGTGTTCACAAATTTCTCAACATTTGTTGTGACGTTTAAACATCTTGTTTAACGTCAAGCACAGGAAACCCTCTGAACTCAATGCAGAATGCTGTGAGTTATAAGCCCCCACAGCACACACCCACTCCCGGCGCTGGCTGAGGCCCCACAGCGGAGCCCACAGAAGCTTCCAGTGTTTCCAGGCTTCCACTCAGCACCACGTCAGCAGCCAGCTGTAGGTTTAGCATGACAGAGCTATACCCTGCACTCACTGGCTATAGAGTTGAAATATGATACCTGTCTGTTGAATAGTCGTTTTTTCAAGATTTAAATGAAGGTTCTATATTTTTGGCTCAAATCGGATGCTCTTGGAGTCCTCCCTATAGGCTGTGTTCTTTGTGATCCAGTTTGATTACAGCAGCAGCAGAGCATGTGTTCAAACAAGTTCAATCGCTTCTCACCCTTTCGAGATAAAGATCCTTAACTCATAGCCTGAGGTTGCATTTAAATAGGAGCTCTGGCATTCTCTAAGATGTCGTCTGGGGGCTATCCTAGTTTCATCTCATTCCCAAGCGTCTCGTGCTATAGTTTGTTTGGGTTACTGAACCCAGAGTTTGCCTATTTAGGTCTGGTCCTGCAGTGGGAATTCACATTGTGTTTGTATACCTTGCAAATCTTTCATACTGATGTCTGTGTTTTTCCTTCTGAAAGACAAGAGGTGCATGTAGTAATCTCCATAGAGCACGCAGTAAAAGATTATTCAGCCTCATATGAAGAGTTTGATTTTTCCATCCAGAGTTATGCTATTTTCCTATTTCAATAATTGTCTCTATGTCGAAACCTTTATAGTTAATACAGTTAATGTTAAAATGACTATTACTGATTTACTCATACATAATTATGCAGACACATCGACTCTTTTTCATTGCCTAGTATACATGAAAAGAAAATATATTTTCATCCAATCAGAGATGCCAGAGTGGTGCAGCATCAACATTCCAGAAGTTGGATTTGAGTTGAACACTCTGCCCCCGAGCTAAATATAGAGGTATGAATGTAATGAAGTACAATGAGGATATCTTTAGCTGTAGTTTAGTTTAGTTTAGTTTAGTTTTACCCTGATATTACAGTGGTTATGCCTGAGTTATACATTGATGTCAAATGTAATGTCATGCAACAGGCAAATTGATCGCATTCTCATGGCAGAGAAAAAAACCCCAAATTATTTAAATGTAAATGTGATAAGAAATGAGAAATCGCAGCACTGTTACTTTAAAACAGAGGGGAAGCAATCAAAGCAAACCTATCAACAATATGCATGATAATATTTCCTTTTTGTGTAAACGAAGACAAACATGTGCATTCTTTCTTTATCTTTCCTGATTCTTACCTGGCACAGATCTGTACGGGTTTCTTCTCTGGGCTGTGTGTGTGCAGGATAGAGGTTCCTCCTCTTTATACCCTGTGAGAGAAACTTCTAGAAGTGGGACTGGGCTATTCAAATGCCGGTCTCGTCTTTCCCCAGGAAGCCACCCTCCCTTCCTCATCCAGATCATGTTGCTGTTCGCTGACTCAACCCGGCACTGGGGTTTCATCACATCAAAACAATATCTATATTATATTATAAGTAAATGCATATTGCATTTACTTATAATATAATATATATATTGTTTTTCAGACCATGTGCTTATGTTTTTTCGAATTGTCCTCCTCTATGACTTTCCTCAATCCCTAAACCTTTGCTTAAGTAGATAATACAGTGAAAATGCACTGGATGAGAAACACTGGACAAGTATGTAGATTTATCTCTACAGGACAATACAACTAGTGACCACCAAACACATACGTAGTGAAGCAGCAGGGAAGCCATTCTCTCTTCCCTCCCCCACCGACACCACGCCTCCAGTCACTCCCTTCCTCCCTCCCTTCCCTCCCTCCCTCCCTCCCCTCCTGCCCCTCCTCCACCCAGACTGCCACGTCTTCACAGTTGGGTGGGGTCAGGACTGGAGGCACGGGGGTGGTGTTGGTGTGGTGTATTTGGAGGACAGAGCGTTCAGCCCACCAAGTGACGTAAATACAAAGCAAACATTTACCAGAACCTTCTGCCACTAACCGCCACCCCCCCCCCACCCCTCGTCTTTCCTTTGCATTCTTCATATGTAGTCAATCTAGACAAGAAACAAAAATGATCCATTGAGGTACCAAAAGGTTGTAACTTTTCTTTCCAATGAGGAATTCTGTCTTTTTACATAATTCTTTGGGGGAAAGCCATGGTAGCCAAGGCTTGACTTGAAATGTGTATAGGATTGGGAGTAGGGGGAGGAGGAGAAGGCAAAAGGCACCAGAAGCAACAATAAACAATGACATTCTTTACCTTCACAGTGAGGGCCGCTTCAGGGTCAAACAAGCCCTGTCCTGTCCTCCTGCACAGACTTGTAGGGCCTCAGCCATTCAAAATTGTTCTCCAGGATCCTTCACTCACTAACCTTTTCAGACCATGTGTGAAGCCTAATCTTTGGTCTACTACTAAGAGGAAAAATCCCTATTTTGTTTGTTTTATCCTTTTCTAATTTGCTTTCCTCCTCCTATGTGGTATAATTTATTCTATGGCCTGGCTCTGAACTGAGACTGCGTTGCATGTCATAAAGATAAGAAAGGGTGCTGGCATTTCCATCGCCCCTTTTACACTTCCTCTCCCGGTATCCCAAATGGTTTTATTTCCCAATCAATGGAAACATTTGTATCCTGGAGAAAGTGCAGATATTCATTGTGGGGGGTGAAACTGTGTTAAAAGGCTCTGTTAGATTATGGTCGCTCTTCAGTCACCAGGCGGCAGTCCCTACCGGGCCTCTGCTTGGGCGCACAATCTACAAGGGGCTCCTGGGGCTCCCAGGGGTCCACGCTCTCCCAGGGAGGAGACATGCATGCATACAAATCTGTTCTTTAACAGGTTTGATGCTGTGGCTCCTGTCTACCCTCCCCCCAGCTTCTCTTGTGACTCCCCCCCACTCTCCCCCCTCTCCCTCCGTCCCCTCCTCTCTCCTCCCTTTCCTCTCTCCAGGGCAGAGGATGTGAGAAGTGAATTTAGCAGACTACACCCAGAGTGCTCAAGGTGTGTGCGACTCAGCTGTGCGGTGTCTTCCAACACATCTTCAACCTGAGCCTGAGCACGACGACACAGTTCAGCACAGTGGCTTTGACTTCACATGTCATAGTTGCTGGAGAGGCTAGTCCTGAAGCACATCCGTGCACTAGTCGAACCATCACTAGACCCCCTGCAGTTCGCCTACCAGCCCCGCATTGGAGTGGAAGACGCCATCATCTACCTGCTGCACAGGGCTTATTCTCACCTGGAGGAGGCAAGCAGCGTTGTGAGAGTCACATTCTTCGACTTCTCAAGTGCTTTCAACACCATAAAGCCTGCCCTGCTTGGGACTAAGCTACTGGACATGCAGGTGGATGCTTCACTAGTGGCCTGGATTACTAAATACCTCACAGGTCGGCCACAGTATGTGAGGCTGCAGAGCAACATGTCGGACACAATAGTGAGCAACACGGGAGCACCTCAGGGGACAGTCCTGTCTCCCTTCCTGTTCACACTTAGATACTGCTCAGTCCTGCCACCTGCAGAAGTTTTCGGATGACTCTGTGTGGTGGACAGTTTCGTGGAGTGTTGTGGACTAAATCACCTGCAACTCAACATCGCAAAGATTAAGGAGCTGGTGGTGGATTTCAGGTGGTAACCGACCCACCCGAAATCAGTCAGCATCAGGGGGACCGAGGTCGACATTGTTGAGGAATACAAGTACCTGGGCGTCCACATAGACAATAAGATGGACTGGATTAAAAACACAGAGACTCTGTACAAGAAAGGTCAGAGTCGCCTGTATTTTCTCAGATCTTTCAACGTCTGCAAAACCATGCTGCAGATGTTCTATCACTCTGTGATGGCCAGCGTCATATTCTACGCTGTTGTGTGCTGGGGCAGCAGGGTGAAGGCAGCCGACGCTAACAGACTCAATAAGCTCATCAGGAAAGTGGGAGTGGGAGTGGAATTGGGAGTCTTTGGCGGAGGTCTCGGAGAGGAGGATGCTTAGTAAACTACTCATTATGGACAAAGCCTCTCATCCCCTGCACGCTACACTGGAGTCATACCAGAGCACCTTCAGCCGTAGACTGAGACTACTGAGACTAGGTCCTTTCTGCCTGTGGCCATGAAACTTTATAACTCCTCCCACTTCTGCGGGGAGGACCGTTGAAATATAAGACAATGAACACAGCAATATCATGTGCAATATTACCTTTCAATATCATGTGCAATATTACCTTTCAATATCATGTGCAATATTACCTTTCAACATCATGTGCAATATTACCTTTCAACATCATGTGCAATATTACTTCCCAACATCATGTGCAATATTATTAATATCATGTTACCTCTCAATAATACCTTACACTACCTCTCATATACTCTCATCATCATGTGCAATATTCTTAATGTCATGTGCAATACCATTGACAACTTGTTTTGCTGGACGGATAATTTGCCTATATTTCTATATTTTTATATTTCTCTTAGGCTTAGACTTACTGTACATTTGTACATTTGTTATTTTATTTTATTTTGTACTTTTATTATCTTGTTGATTTTTCTTGTTTATTATTCTATTGTGATGCAAACTCTGGCACAAGAATTTCCTTCGGGATCAATAAAGTTTTATCTTATCTTATCTTATACAGGCATTAAAATGCTCTCTGCTCATTCCTTAGCTCAGTCTAGAATAACCAGCGTAAGCGATGGACTCCCTGCGAACCACTCAGTTTTTGTTTTGAGAGGATAAAGGGCGATCGATTCCCCTTTAATTACCGATATCGACGGACCACCACTAATGCCACAAAGACGCCTCACCACCGAGGTCCAGACCCCGGGTCCGTCAACCCGCCGTCCCGTCAAATTCAACGTAGTTCTTTGGGCAAGACTGACCATCTCCACAATGCTACACCCGCAATCCCCAGGCAAGGCGGACCAGAGGGCCTTCACCACGCAACTCTGACGAACTCAAAGCAGTTTGTTGGGAAAGAACGAGCCACCTCTGGATCACTGCACACTGTAACGAGCGTCGGTAGGGGGGTGTAGGCCAGGTGCGCGCTCCGGTACAACCACTCAGCGGAGAGACAGCAGATGACACGCCATACTTTAGTTTAACTATTTATTGAGAATGGGTCACACGGAACCTCAGGTCTCTAGCATATAAACAACACAACTGCAATCTAACGCGCCAGGCGACTGCACCTCCTACTCCGTGGTCGTCACTGGGAGAGACCGCGTGCTCTCTACTATAGAACATAGCCGGAAGTGGCAAACACGAAACCTAACTAAATAAGAGCTGGAGGAAATGAGGTGCGCCCCTAGTGGCGATATTCAAGACTGTCTTTGACCATTACAACACATGATCTCCAGCGAGGTAGATATCTGGGCAGAGTTAGCTAGACCTGTGTTGTATGATTGTTATGTTTAACAGTTTATTGATATTGTCGGACGATATTGTAAACACATTTTCCCTCCTTCCCTTATGTTTTGATCTAAAGTCAGAGTGGATCCCCGTCCATTGTTAGATCTGTACATGCCCCTCTCTTTTGGTTTTATTTCTCTTTTTACTAACAAAGCACATACATCTCGTTTTTGTTGAAATTGGTGTTAGAAGTGAGTGATTCAAATCCTCCCACCTAGTCACTCACTGATCACATAGATTCCTTTGTTAGAAACACCTCCCCCACACACTCCCCCTTTCTTTGTCACACACACACACACACACACACACATCAGGTTGTGCATTGCTTAATGTATGTTGGGATACTTTATGCCAGTTGCCAACTTGAATTTAAATAAACATTCTTATATTATAACTATTTGTGGTTTTTGCTTGCATATTGCGTTGAAGCCAGCCTCTGTCACATAAAGAACTCAAAAATGCCAGAACTGGAAAATGCCAGCTGACTCCCATTGTATAGGGCCTATAAATTGCCAACAGTCCAAGTGGAGAACCTGAAGTCGTAGAACGGTATCCTACTGACAGCCCTTCTTCACCCATCTACATCAAGCAGTAGACCTACTTCATGTTCCCATACTATCTTCGTTGTGTTAAGTGAAGCACTGTGACATCATAAAGTAATGTGAGAAGTATTTCTATACCGTCATGCTTGATGTAACTATGCTACTTCTGTATTATTTGTATGAGTGTGATTTAGAGGTGAGCAACAATCAACAGTCATCAGCCTCTGCTGTATGTATGTACCTTAGGTAATAGTAATAATAGTTTATTGTACAATATAGGATTGATTGTTTATATATAATGGAAAATGCTGAATGGTATTGTGACCCTTTTCCAGCCTTTTCTGGCATTTTTTGTTGAACTATTCCAGGCTGTTCAGAAAATGTACCCCTCATTGTGTTTTTAAATCTTTGTGACAGTGTACTTGCTATTGTGCAGACGTTGAACAATGCCAGTTTCAGATAAACTGGCTGGAATATGTGAGGTCAGCCTATTCCCCCACAACATGCTCAACAAGAATCATTTGCATCCATCATCTGCCAACACATTAAAAATAGGCATTCAAATGACTTTCAGATTCTTCCAGATTTTTATCAGCCAGGACTAAAACAACAGGACTATCAGAAGGTGAGTTGTATTGACTGGTCCGGAAACGGTAACCTTGCACTCAAGTTCATACTTGGATGTCCCATGTGTTATATTACTTGTTTACAATTAATTTACAAATGTTCTAGGGAGTCATAGTTTTTAATTTCTCATAATTACAACCATTATTTTCCCACAAAAGTAAAGTGTCCTGCCTGTTTTGTTTTGCCTAAGGCAGCGCCATGGGTGACTGGTCCATACTGGGACGTTTTCTATCCGAAGTGCAAAACCATTCCACGGTGATCGGCAAGATTTGGCTGACCATGCTGCTGATCTTCCGCATCCTGCTGGTCACGCTGGTCGGGGACGCCGTCTACAGCGACGAGCAGTCCAAGTTCACCTGTAACACCCAGCAGCCGGGATGCAGCAACGTCTGCTACGACACCTTCGCTCCCGTGTCACACCTGCGCTTCTGGGTCTTCCAGATCGTCCTTGTGTCCACTCCGTCTATCTTCTACATCGTCTTCGTTCTCCATAAAATCGCCAAGGATGAAAAGCTGGCCGTGCAGAAGGGACAGTTTGGCGCCCGAACACCCGCAAAAAAGAGCTACGTTGCGCTCGGAAGCAGCCGCGTGGAGGAGACCAGGGTGGAGAACATCTACGGGCCGAAGTACATGGAGGAGTGGGGAACCAAAAGTCTCCTGGACGAGGACTACGGCGACGTGGGTGAAGATCCAACCCAGCTGTCGAACCAAGTCTTGCTCATCTACATTCTTCACGTGTTGTTGCGTTCGGTGATGGAGGTCACCTTCTTGGTGGGTCAGTTTTACCTGTTCGGCTTCGAAGTGCCTCACCTGTACCGCTGCGAGACCTACCCGTGCCCCACGCGCACCGACTGCTTTGTGTCGCGCGCCACGGAGAAGACCTTCTTCCTCAACTTCATGTTCAGCATCAGTCTCGGTTGTTTCGTCCTCAACATCGTCGAGCTTCACTACCTGGGATGGATCTACATTTTCCGCGTCCTGTGCTCCGCGTGTTGCACCCACGAGGCGGAGGCCGCGGGTCTGTACTCAAACCAGCGCCTCCTCCCGCTGCAGCTGAAGCACTCCCTCCGCGGACGCCTGGTTCTGCACACGCCCGCGGCCGCGAGCCACGGGGAGGCCGCGGGTCTGCTCACCCACGGCCCGGCCATCTCCTTTGTGACAGACTCCACCGTGGAGTGCACGTCCAAGAGGACCTGTGAGAGGGACAAGGTGAAGCTCAAACTCGCCAACATGGCAACATTTGGACGAACTAAGAAGTCCTGGTTATAACAGCCGTTTTGTATATTATTAGACATTGTATACTTTGGGGTATTTCATTTTTTTGTGGCACATGGATTATGTATATATGTATGTATAAAGCTATAGTTCATTTTACTGAATGGATTAGGTGGCAACATGACTGGATTCATGACTTTCAATTAAAATGGTGTCAACTCACTCAACACAAGTTCGCTACTCTCGTCTTTTTTACTTTTGAAGATGATCTATTTTTGCAGTGAATTTTGAGAAGGTACCAAGGTATTTGCTCTGAACTGTAATGGGTAGGCATTTGACGTTTGTATTATTCTTAACAATAAGCCCATTTTAAACCAACACTTCTGGTTGACTTCAGCATAGCCTAACAAAATCTTTATTTTGCATGTAATATGTTGAAATATGACCACAGAATGTGCACTCCATCTCAAGGGATAGAGAAAAATATATGCATCAACATCCTACAGGAAGCTCCAAATTTTCCCTTGCATTTATACCCAATTCCCTAATAAAGCAATGACCATGATTTTTTGAAAAGCCTTTACTTTTATTTATTTTTTTAGCTATAAAAAGCCATATACACACAGAGCAATAACATACATTAATAGTGATATCTCATGCTTCATATTGAAACGGAAAGAGGCAGCATTCTAATTTGTCTTTGGCAGTAGTCATGCCAAGTACATTTGGATGAGCTATAATCCTGTGCATGTAAGCACCTTCACCCACCATCATACTGCATCAACACAGTCGCTTTATTGATGCAGGGAAACATTGGCGTTAGCCTCTCCTTAGCCTTAACACTGATGTTATTGCCAAGAACGTTTGACATTAGCAATCAACTGTATAAACATGTATATGAACAAGTTACATTCCTGCACACCCCTTTTACTTTCCCTTCTTTCAATTATGAAAATGCAATTATATTTATCACAAAGCTGCAGAGCGCAGTACATGGATATGCAATGGGAAGTAATGTTTAAGAAATGCACAGATACAACTATTGGGCAAATGATAGAATCCAGTGAGTAAAAAGGACTTACTTGATTGCTCAATTTATTCAACGTATTCGAGTACTGAATACCCCAGCATTTTGTCCTCTGCAGGATAATTAGCAACACAGAAAGTGGGGGTGTGGAAATGAGTCATTTGTATACAGCATTTGTGCAAGGGACAGAACACAATGCCATGTATATGATCACAGTCAGCGTTTGGTCTCTACTACACAAACAGACAACATTCTGGCTTACTCGTACATATCGTTTTGTCATCAAAAAACCCAATTAAGAGAAGCAAAAAGAAAATGTTTTGCTTTAGTATCAAATATCAAATTCTCTTGCTCACACACCGCTTGTATATTTCAGTTTACAATTGGTACAAAATGTAGAAACCGATTGCCCTCTGATTTTATGTAAAGAAAATCCAATGTATCATCAACTCTGCATGTACAGCATCATGTGGGAAAGTGCAGTGAGCTTGAGGCACATTAAGAGGGCACTTGTTCCACGACCCTGTGGAACACACACACACACACACACACACACACACACACACACACACACACACACACACACACACACACACACACACACACACACACACACACACACACACACACACACACACACACACACACACACACACACACACACACACCTCAGCCATATCAGCATCTTGCTTTCTAGCACAAACAATACACCCTCAACACAAGAATAAGCAGTGACTCCTCAGTGAAGTCATGATAGGAAGTCTCGTCGTAGTTCCAGCATGGAACCAAAGCAGATGATGTGGAATGTAATAACAATCCTCACGTAACTTCAACAGTTCCTATGTTCCATTGAACTAGGCCTGTCATCCTTTCCCCCACAAAACGCTTAAAAAATAATACAATAAATATATTGCAAGTTAGCAACCCTAAAAAAGTAAGACAATTATATGGTTATGGTTTTGTGTTGTGTATGCGTCACATTTATTTCCCCCAGCATGCTGTGGAGCGGTAGTCAGATGACTCTGTAAGCCAGATATTCACACAGGGGCTTGGGGATGAGCAGCTCCTCCACCTGCTGCGTGGACATCACCCGCCGCAGGGCCATGCGGCACAGGTGCTGCAGGTTGGAGATGCTCCGGGGGCACTCCCAGAAATGCACACTCCCATTGCGGGTCCTAGCGAAGAAATGTATGTAAAGTATCAACACCTGAACCATATGGTAAAAAAATTATAATAATATTGCAAATATTTTGTACATATATTGCAATTAGAATTTTTGCATCATAATATTCATTTTCATGTGACATTTATTGGGGTTTTCTTACATCTGGGAAAAATTGCAGCACCTGCAATTTTAATAATGCACATGGCCATATTTTGCGATTTCCATTTCCATTTAGGGCACTTTTATCCAAAGCGACTTCCAAAGAATAAGTCGCTTCTGCTATTTCACCAATATTTCGATTAATTGTTCAGCCTAATATGGTCAGCTTTAGAACAGATATCGGAGGATAAATTAAGTCACTTGAGAAAAGATGTAAAACATCTGGTCAGACCTGGAGCATCATATAGGCATCAGGACAAAACAGAGGGAAATTAAGAGATGAACTTGCTTGTTGTCGAACTGATCCAGAGAGTCAAGTTAAGGTGTGTGTTTGCATAATGAGTCTCACCCTGCAGCGAGCACCGTCCCATCCGTAGAGAAGGCACAACAGAGGCCATTGGTCAGGGCTGCGATGGCCTGGGGACCCTTCTGCTCAATGCTCCAGAAACGCAGCAACCTGGAGGAAGGATTCAGGATCCATCCACATTATAATACGGTGGTGAAATAGTACAAGCACAACATTATGCAGAAATCTATAAATATGGCTTTAAACCGAGACCGCGTCAGTGGCAAGCTTCCCCTGACACTTTTTTTGTGAAGCAAATACCCTAAACACATGTGTACTCAACCATGGAAAGGAAACCCAGAAGTGTATTACGTGTTGTGCTGGAGCTCTGCCTCAGAGTCAGCCAATCCTTGAGGCCTTCTGGTGATCAAGTGACTAATCTTAAGAATATTGTTAAACAGAAGGTCCTACCTCTGCAGTCCCACCACATACACCACAAATGAACAGACAGAATACTTTTTAGATTAATCCTGACTAGTCATACAACATACCGGTCATCAGCTATACTGGCAATGTGGCGTCCGTCATGGCAGAAACTGACAGATCGCACCCAACGGTCATTGGCACCACCAGCAAATATTGGTGACGGTGGGGGAAAGAGATGACTGGAGGAAGAAATTATAGATTTATTAGAGAAGGTCAGATCAAACAAGACATAAGTGAGCACTTCTTCAGAGTACTGGCAATTGCCATCAAGACAGACAAATGCCCACATCTCACCCCTGTTCCAGAAGAACTGTGCCAGTGTAGGGGTCCCACACAATGACCCGGGTGTCGTAGGAGGCCGTCACCAGGAGAGCCCCGTCTGGAGAGAACTCACAGGACACCACATCGTGGTGGTGTCCTTCAAGCTTCCGGATCAAGGAATAGTCATCCATGTTCCATAAGAATACCTGCGAAAGGAAAACATGTATATTATAGCATGTGAAATGATTTGCAAAGCAGATGTATGTTGGATCTTTGTATATTGAACACAGAAAATGTCAAGAAAAGTATTTCCATTAGAGGAATCATATAACCAAAAAACTTTGGAACTTCCCAACAAGGCCTAACAAAAATCACATGCTACACAGCAGTGAGGCTGTGCATGTCAACCAACTACATGACCAAGAATTCTCATTAACTGACTATTCTGCAAGTTTGATCTACAGCCACCATACTATGCTACATTGTATAAAATGAATGCATGTGTAGCACAAAAAAACAAGGAATAACAAGCATTAACTTAAGGTATTGGTTCACCGGGTTTGTAATAGGCTCACATGTCCAGCAGAAGCCTACTAAGAGACAGATGCTGCAGGAGAAAAGAACACTTGACGGCCAAAAGACTGATGCCTTTGGCACTCATACATGCAATCTCTTCCCACACGCAAAGACACGACAAGGATAGGCAATAGCCGTTTTTGGTTCCATGGCATCAGCCATGGTTTCCGATTTGGGTTAGCAGAGTAAATATTAGCACTTTAAGGGACCAAAATGTGATTACATTACAATATATTTATACTTCAAGTTAGCTTGACTTAGTGAGGTTCTCTCCCTTTACCTAACTCCTATACATTGTCCTTCAAGACCAATTCAACACAATTATTCAAACATATTCCTCATATGGCTCTTATATTTATACGATGCAAGGGCAATTGGTAGGAAAGAACACATCAAAATATAATTTTCCCCAGTCACTATAATTCCAATTCAGGAATGACCAGGAATATACCAAATTATATTATTTGTTTTCCATGGGAAGATTGTCTCTTGTGTTTGGAACCAAGAACATTTTACAAATACAGGCAGTCCTCGAAGGCACAAAACAGCCCCTTCATATCCCCTATGTCAGAGGGATGGGATTGTGCATAATGAGAGAGGGAATGTGGTAACTATTTGTAGTGGTGATGAAGCCGTCAGGGTGCATATGGGAAACTTGCACAGTAAAAATTCTGGAGTCCTTAAACCTAGCCTAAATTATCATCATATCATGTTATTGTGAATATTACATGATCTAAGACATTTCACTTGACAAGCTCTGAAAGCCTTTTCTCTTACTAAAGCAGCAAAATAAATGTGCTTGCTTACATTAGGTGGTGACAACTAAAAAGGTTAAGTTCACTATTTTGGACCCAATGGCATCTTCCCAGTTTGTCCAGCATGCTTTCAGAGTGTATACAAAATTGCAGCAGTATGTTGTGCGCTGCTGCAGTGTTTCTGGACAATCTGTGAATTGGCCCTTGAGTCCAAGCTAGTAGCCGGGATCCTTTAAGTACAGAAAATGAAAGGAGTTGGTTGGAAAGTTGGGGAGGAGGATGGGGGGGGGGGGGGGGGGGAGGATGAAGGAGAGGAGTTCCCATGATTTTGACAAATGCTTTTCAACTGAAAATGTAGAGGAACTGCAGCAGCAGAGGTAGACAGACACGGAGCAGCACCTACGTACGGAGTGACCTTTGCGGGTCAGGTGCCGGGGCAAAGGGCACAGTGCATCCCTGGTCTGCACCGGCTGCTCAAAATGTCAGCGCGGCGCTCCCTTCAAAACCAATCACACACAGTTCTGCCACGACCTGTGACAGGGAAGCAAGACACACACACTGTAGGGACACACATAGGCCAACATAGCCTAAGTAACCAGAAGAGTGCCGTCTCGCATGGCTTCATTACCCATGTTCATATATGACTTGCTGCCCATGTACTACAGCTGAAGTTAAACGGCCGTATGTAAAAAAAATAAATAAAAAGAAGAAAAAAAAATAAAAAGACTAACCGGGTTTTTAGGGGCCGCCGATTCACCATAATTCTTTACAAACATTGTTTTCAGTCTCCCTCGTTTCTCAATGTGATTGAGATTTCATGATCATACGGTACAGAAGTACTTCTTATTCCAAAAGAACTTCCATCCAATTAAATATTTTACTTCACCTGCACAAGTTATACCTGTGGTCACTCCTTTGTGCAGTCAACCATGCACTTGTTGTCACAATTGTAAAATGTATTCTTTTATGCAAACATGCAAACTATAACTCATTCACTTTAACATCCAAACAAACAGAGGCTATGATTTAAAGTCATCTAGCAATGACACTAAAAATGTGTATACAAGGGTATAAATTGTGTTTTTTTCCATTTGCGAGCTTATTTCAAAATGAGTTGGCACATATAGCAGCTTAAAAACCCCCAAATCATATCAAATAATTTAAAAGGGTAGAAACCCAACATACCGCTTTACCAGCACCAACTGAGCACAGTGTGGAAGAGTCCGGGGAAAAGGCACTGCAGTAGACCCAGTTCTGATGGCCCCGCAACACCTTAACCATGTTACCTAGGGACAGACATCAAACATACAGGACTGTGACCTCAGTTGTTGATGGCAATACATTTCTTCATTTGAATGAAAAGAGCATTGGCATGTTTATGCATGACAACAATAATAATGGATGAATCAGGCCTCCTTTTCTCTTATATTTGGCACATAGTGTCTAAACCACAGAAAGACATACAGATTTAAGACATATGGACATAGCGTCTGTGGTCTCACCCAATGGTTTACACATTACTGTTTTGAATTTGCCTTCTATGTTGCAAGATTTATTTATAAATCTTGCAACGATCCATATTTGGCACATTGAGGGTGGGAACTGAATGGTCGCCTCGCTAATGTGGAGATGAACTAACCCCTGAGATCCTAGCCGAACGAGGAATCATAGAATATGTAGGTCAAGTGATTAATCTAAAATACATTTAAAAAATACTGCGAAAGAAACCAGACTTGGTGGTTTTTAGGCACGCAGATTTAATGTATGGCATTAGTGCATGCCCTCAATGTACCAGCTCAAGATGGACACTCCGTAGTCATGCATCTATTGGAAGGAACATAAGAAAACAAGAACCAATAGTACACTGGCTCCATTGTAGATGTTATAAGGTGGCTGCTTAAAAACCATTTGAAGGGGAATCCTTGTTTCTGTCATGCAGCATATTTGAAATCAGGAAGGAACGTAGGATGGATGTGTATTGAGCCATCATGATGGGATATATACAGTTGTGGTCAAAAGTTTACATACACTTGTCATGGCAGTCCAGAGTTTCCAATAATTTCTACAACTCTTATTCTTCTGTGATTGGAGCACATACTTCTTTGTCACAAAAAACATTCATGAAGTTTGGTTCTTTTATGAATTTGTTATGGGTCTACTGAAAATGTGACCAAATCTGCTGGGTCAAAAATATACATACAGCAATGCTAATATTTGGTTACATGTCCCTTGGCCATTTTCACCTCAATTAGGCGCTTTTGGTAGCCATCCACAAGCTTCTGGTTGAATCTTTGACCACTCCGACAGATCTTGATCGGTGCAGTTCAGCTAAATTTGTTGGCTTTCTGACATGGACTTGTTTCTTCATCACTGTCCACATGTTCTCGATGGGGTTTAAGTCAGGACTTTGGGAAGGCCATTCTAAAACCTTAATTCTAGCCATTCCTTTACCACTTCTGATGTGTGTTTGGGGTCATTGGACCTCATTCAAACATTTTCTTAAGTGTCTTCTTAAATGTCTTCGCAAGAACAAACTTAAGAAATCTGTCCGCCGGATTCATGAACACGGGGAAATGTGTTCTTAACCCGCCAAAGTGTTCTGAGCTGGTGCGCGCCCCCTCATTGGGGGCGCGCACCTCATTCTTAAATGGAATACGCGTGCTCGTACACTTGAATTAGCAAACAGACACGCCCCGCCAGCTCCTTATAAAGGGCAACAACAGGACCGTGTGCACACAGAATCATGCCAAAGCAAACAGTGAAAACCGATGGTGCACCGGCCAAACCAGTCACGTCACATGCAACATCATACCAGTAAGATGAGCAGTGGAATGTTTCTCCACTGGCTCTTACAATGTACACACTAAGCAAGATAAAGAAAATAGAACCAACAATGAAAAATAACAATAGAGAACAAGACGGCTGAGAGCAGATTCAATTGTACAGTTCAGTTAAATACATGAGTAGGCTACTTGTGGATCTTGATAGGCCCTATCATGGACGCTGGGGACATGTCCCCACCGGGGGGGACGCTGGGGACATTTCCCCACCAATATCCAGCCAGCAATATCCATCCCCCCCACCCCCAATATCCAGCCAGCAATATCCAACCCCCCCACCCCCCATATCTAGCCAGCAATATCCCCCCCCCCCCCCCAGAGACGCTGACTGAGCCCGACGCGCGCCTCACGGGAGCGTAATTGCCGCAATATCTGTGATGTCCCCACCGATGTCCTAAACAACAATACACCATTGGGCCCTATGTATATTATGTATATGATGTATATGATGTAGGCCCATATGATATATTTTAGTTATGGATATTCACATCAGCATCAATTCTATTCCCCTATGTCTATATCCACACGATTGAGTTTAGTGCTTATTTCTTTATTCACTGCCATTTGCAGTGTTCGTGTCGTGCTTTTATTTATTTTAGGACATCACGATGCCTCGTAGAATCATGACTATGCATGTGAAACGTAATTGTTAATGATACAAATATTCTCGTATTTATTATTATTATAATTATTTACATCCGAGGATGTCTGTAGAATTGATGTGAACGCAATCACCAATGATTTCTCACAAATTCAGCCCTTAAGAACATGGGCGCACTCCAAATAGGAGTCGCTACGACTGCTTTTCCGTGTTCTTAAGTCCTGTTCGTAGCTAAGAACCAATCCCTGATAAGAAAACTTTCATGAATGCCAAAATTGTCGCAGGAACTTCGTAAGTGGAGTTAAGAAGAAATTTCGTCTTAACTTTATCTTAACTGTGTTCGTGAATGAGGTCCATTGTCCTGTTGGAACACCCAACTGGGCCCAAGACCCAACCTTCTGGCTGATGATTTTAGGTTCTCCTGAAGAATTTGAAGGTAATCCTCCTCCTTCATTATACCATTTACTTTCTGTAAAGCACCAGTTCCATTGGCAGCAAAACAGGCCCAGAGCATAATACTACCACCACCATGCTTGATGGTAGGCATGGTGTTCTTGGGGTTAAAGGCCTTCTCTCCTCCAAATATATTTCTGGTCATTGTGGCCAAAGAGCTCAATCTGACCACAGAACTTTCCTCCAGAAGGCCTTTTCTTTGTCCATGTGATCAGCAGCAAACGTCCGTCAGTTAAGGTGCCGCTTCTGGAGCAAGGGCTTCCTTCTTGCACACTTGACTGTGGACACTGACACCTGTGTTCCAGCAGCTTCTAATTCATTGAGCTCCTTTGACTTTCCCATTGTAGCGTTTGTGGCTGAGTCTAATGATTGTATTAAATGAGTCATATTTAAATGGCCTCAGAGAAGTCACCAGCTGGAGTCAATAATAATCACTCACAAGAAGTTAAGAGGCCACAAAGATAATTTCATTGACACAACTTTCTACATCACCTAAATTGATAATTCATGTTGCTTTATGTATATTTTTGACCCAGCAGATTTGGTCACATTTTCAGTAGACCCATAACAAATTCATAAAAGAACCAAACTTCATGAATGTTTTTTGTGACAAAGAAGTATGTGCTCCAATCACTCTATCACAGAAAAAAGAGAGTTGTAGAAATAATTGGAAACTCTGGACTGCCATGACATACATTTTCTTTACAAGTGTATGGAAACTTTTGACCACAACTGTATACAGTATATAGTATGAGTACTTGGGACACAGACACGCTCTGTTATTTTCCATACCATCATCTTTCAGATCCCACACACGCAACGTCTTATCTCTCGACGCAGAGACCAGCATGAGGCTGCCATCCGGGGCAAAGTTCAAGTCTCGCACTATGTCAGTGTGGTCTAGCAGATTTAGCAACAGCTTTCCTGGAAAACAATGATAAAGCAATGATGAATACAAAATTAAAAAGATTGTGATATGAAAACGGAGGACAATATTGACAAACAACAACGGTAGAAGTTCTTGTGGAATTTCTTAAAGTGTCTGAAACAACCAATTTCACATTCCACAAGTACGTCTATTTTTACTCACCAGTGTACACGTCCCAAATCTTAATACGGCCATTGTTGAGGCCTGTCGCCAGCAGCAACTGGTCCTGGCCAAACTTGAACCGGTGCCACTCGATGTTCACACACCGGCTCGGCTTCTCGGGCACCGACGAGCCAAACGCAAGGCCCCAGACGATGTCTCCACAGTCGATGGTGTGTTCGCAGGGCTCACCTACCACTGGGGTGACTTGCCGGTCATTGCGTGCTCCGTTGGTACCTTCACCAGAGTGGCACATGGAGCTACAGATGGACGAGTACATTTGTATGGACCAACTTAATAACATAATTCCGATGGTGAATGACGTCATGAAATCTGGACATCACACCCATACGTTTTATTTTATTTTTACAAATACAAGCACATTTACAGATTTCCACATGATGAGACATGGAACTACTTACAAATTCTGTAGACATTTGGACCAGGGAACCAGCCTCACGATGCGATGCCCTTGAGACCAGGCAAAGTAAGAACCATCAGGTGCAAAGGCGACAGTCCAGGTCTCCCGTCCAGACTTCTGATCAAAGGGAGCTACAGGCACCAACAGTTCGCCGATGAACTTGGCCTTACCTATAAAGCAAAAATATTTACATTTAGGGCATTTGGCAGACGCTTTTATCCAAAGCGACTTACAAAGAGTACATTTGTTGAAGGAGACAGCAATATATCGCTGTGGTACATAAAGATAAGAATAGAGCAGGTTTCAAGCATTCATAGTTGCAAGGCTAATAGAACGAGTTTCATAATTGCTAGATCGCCTGCATAATAGCTGGGATAAGAGCAGAAGTGCCATTCTGAGCGCATTACCAACATCTACGAACATACAATACGCAAAAAAAAATGGCAAGTCCTTAATGCTAGGGTTTAGGACAGGAATGGCGGGGGGTTATGCAGAGTAGTGGACTGCGCGGGCCTGGAAAGTAGGCCCTAGCCCGGCCCTAGAGAGTGAGGCCCCCGCCCGGCCCGCCACATTATTAGAACTCTCAGGCCCGACTTCAGCCCGACATTTTTTTAACCTCCCATATATGCGACTAATGTCGCAAATAGTTCTAGACTTGTTGCCCATATGCGACAGACTTCCGACCTTATTTGAGCCCTTTAAATGGCATAAGTGGTTATATTTAGTTTAATTTTAAGTTATTTTAGGAAAATGTTTGAAGCATTTTGTAGGTAGTTAAATTATTTTTTTTATTTTCTGAAGTGAGTGACAAGCAGCTGCGCGGCGATTAATTATTGTCTGTTGCGTGTGGGGAGGATTTCGGAGTAAAGCAGCGCAGCAGCAGACTGTTGTGTGTGTGATATAGGTTAAAACAACTTTTTATCTTTGTTTTACCATCATCAACTTCACATAGTCTATTTTTAATAGAAAGAGCGAGCGAGAGAGCGAGATGTTGTAGACATGTAACTGTTTTTGCTTCTTTTTTATTTTATTGTTCCCTCTCCTCCAAGCACAATCAATGTATATTACAAAATTAATTATTAATGTATTGTTGATACGGTTGTAATCTTTAAACCATAATGTTAGCATGTCTTATTGTTTGTATGTTATAAACTGTACCTTTCTCTGTTTGTACTACTTTATACAATGTGCTTTGGCAATACTGTATTTTATGTGGTCATGCTAATAAAGCCTCTTTGAATTGAATTGAATTGAGAGAGAGAGAAAAGAGACCCGAGCCCGGCCCGTATCCGAGCTAATGATGTGATAATTGGCCCGACGGGCAGTCGGGGCCCCCGGGCCTCGGGCTCCATTGCAGGGCTCTAATGCAGAGTCCAGGTGAACTCTGAACAGGTGGGTCTTGAGTCTCTTGCGGAAGCTGGGGACTGATATCAAGGGTGCAAGGTCTGGACAGGGAGCACATTTACAAGCATTTTCTCAATATTGACATTATGTTCACAAC
The DNA here is from genome assembly GCA_002895965.2 of Coryphaenoides rupestris. Taxonomy (NCBI): domain Eukaryota; kingdom Metazoa; phylum Chordata; class Actinopteri; order Gadiformes; family Macrouridae; genus Coryphaenoides; species Coryphaenoides rupestris. The sequence goes on from PIJE02000121.1 coordinate 633,974, forward strand.
ACTGTATAACACCAAAAACAACAAGGTATGGGTTACACGTGTCGTTCTTCTGTGATCTGGCCTTACTGGGACTCAGGAAGTTGACCCATTGCCAGCTTGATGCTCACATGGTATTTTAAGGGGTCTAGCGGTCTAGAAAAAAGCTCTATAAATATAATTGATGATTGAATGAACATGAATGAGTACAATGTTTTTGTCAGTAATCCAGAATAACTCCTGCGTGTGAGAACGCATACGTGTATGAAGCCGTGCATGCATGAAACTGCTTATGAAAGCGTGTGTATTTGTGTATGAAGTGTGTGTAGTGTGTGGCTGTTTTGAGCTTGGTCTGGAACGTGGCTTGTGTCGAAAGAGGCAATTGATGTTGACCCTACAAACGTAAATGTTTGACATATAGTTTTCCTTTTTTACGACGGTGCAGGAATCCCATATATGGGTGACACAATGCCATCCTGGAGACGGCAAAAAACAGGTTTCGCAATGTATTCATTCATAACAGGTTTTTATGACAAACATCAACTGGGCCTATAGTGCCATTTTTAAGGGTCTACACACGGCAATTGCCTGTTCCAGAGAACATTTTTCTGCTGTGATTAAATCTCTCCCTTGGAATGGTTAACAGTCGAGGCCAGAGGGAGAGATTGACGATCCAGAGTCGTAGGCTCTGCCGAAGTTCTGGCACAGTGTGAAATGACTGTCTCTCACTTAAACATTGGTCACAAATATAAATATTAAGTAAGTCGTATTAAGTATTTTTGTGCCGATTCAGTTGCATTTAGCGTGAGCGCAATATTCCCACAAATATTAAAATAGCCACATTCCCATCTGAGGCAAGGTGCCTGGAATGGGTTGCTTCAAATGTATGGTGAGAGAGGGTGGCAAAGTCACACCCACCTCATGGGCCGTGCCTGGACCTTAACGGAAAAAGGTGTATGTGAGTCAACAGGGCTACATTTTAAATGTTTGATTACAGTCTGGGTCACCATGAACTGCCCAAATAAATGAACATACTAATGCTCTGGATTAAGATGGTTCTCACAACAAACCTCCCAAGATGGTCAACACTAAACCTCACCTTGAATCCATCATATGAGAGCCCATTGACGACCTAAAGTTGTGATTACTGAGCTTTCTGTAAAGTGACTGCTCCTTTTTAGGATTGTTGCAGGACCATTGCAAGAAGACGGTACATAATTCATACGAAAGCCGTTTACAAGGCATTGGTGCCAGGCCTGGCTTCTCTCCCATACAGTATGTGCAAAAAAAACAAAAAAAAATGGTTTGCATGTTTTTCTCTAAAGATGCAGTAGAGGCTAATTAATTAATTTGTCATTTGCAGTTCAAATAAGTTAAGAAACTGTTGCACGCATGTTGTTGTTGGATGATACACGCTGATGCCCATAGTGTTCCAATGATTAACTTTTACTGAGTGCACTAGTAGTTCACTGTAACACACATGCATACAGAACTTCTTCCCCCGTATATTCAACAGTCTTTCAACATCTATGAAAGCAAACATTCCTTTATTATTAGGCCTAACAACTTGGACCACTTGCTTCTTCTTCTTCCACACTTCTTGTGGACATACATTTTGGAAGTGTCCATTTTGTGAATTAAGCGTAGTTTGGAGACAAGACCGATTCGTCAGATTCCTTTGGGAAACATCTTGTAAAGGCCTAGACACACCAGGCTAATGGTCGGCCAATGAGCATCTCTGTGGCCCTAGTTTTTGTGGTATGTCCTGCACCGTTGGCAGTAGTCGGCCCTTGCCCGTGGCTTTCCGGACGATTGAGCAGAACATGTTGAATTGGTGACAGTGAGGACATCACTCAGTAAATCAGTGCACAAGAAGAGAAATGGAAGTGATGAAAGCAGTCAATGACTTTCAAAGGTTTTCGACATATTCTCAATTAGAAGTAGGTATATTATGAAACCATCCAAGTTTTTGTCCTTATTCCGAAAAAGACAATATTCCTACGAAGCTGTTTACATGGCTAGTGATAGAAATGAATATTCCACTAAAATTCCCATTTACATGCAGCGTACATACTCCGATCAACATAATGCCCCCATGACAGAGTCCTATGGCGAGGAGTTTCCTGCAGTCATGTTGCATGCGTGGTGTAATACAATTTCTTCAATGTTTTCCACTGGTGGTGGACAGCCTCCCTCTTTCAGTCGTTCAACCACCTTCTTGAAAATGTCGGTATTTGTGCATATCCATCTTTCTAAATGTTCAAAGTAGGTGTGATTGTCTTTCAGGACAGAAATGCAGGCTTTTCTTTTTGCGTGCATCTCTACTCCAGCCTTGCAAACGGCTGGTTAGTTAAACTGCAGTAAAAACTGAGACGCATAATGCGCTGTATGCGTTTGGCGATCACATAGAAGTAGAATGGTTGTAATTGACTCTTGGAAAAAGGCGCAGTAACGCGGCTCAGCCAATCATAATTGATAGTTATATCCATTGGACATATCTAGTTGAATTGCGTTTTAGTGAGAGGCTGGGTACTTTGTAATCTACACCGATTGTGTAGAAATATTGACCAATGTCACAATCGCCAGTATGAATATCCAAGAACTCCATAAGCTGCTGCTGTTGACATGTGTGATTATTGTATAAGATAAAATAAGATAAGATAAAACTGTATTCATTCCGAGGGAAATTATTATGCCAGAGGTTGCATAGCAATAGCATAATAAACAACAGAATAATACAAATAAAATAACGAATTTACATTGAATAAGGCTAAGAAAAATCTAGAAATATTGAAATATAGGCAAGATATTCAGTCAGCAGCTTTAAGTCGGGGCGTCGCTGGAACCGCGGACGGTAAACAGACATACACGGTGACGTCATGACGTGGCTCTCTAGCCCGTGGGAAAACATCGCGGTTCTCAGAAGGCTGGCCCAGGTTGAAAATACACCGGGGGTCACGTCCGTAGATGTATTCTCCTTGTTGTTGTTGTTCTCCTCCGGGGACTATTAACTTCCGTACACAGGTCACGTGAAGAGATCACAAGTTGTGTTTCCGTAGCGGACACACAACAACACTCGGCTCAATACTTGATAAGTAAAACAGATCAACTAACACGAGGCTGGGATCGATATGTTGTGACACTTGTCCGGCCAGTAGGCCCACGGCATGCGTCGGATACAATGTGTGTTTATAGACACATGGGCGGTTACCAAGGTGTAATCAATCGCCACGTCGTGTATTTATGGACATTTTGGGAAGCGATTGCCAATTTCCATGCAATATTGTTGTCGACAGTCGGCCTACCACTGCAAACCCCTACGGTAACAAAAAAAAAGTCTTCGAAAATGCGAAATGTGAAAAGTAAACAGTGTCCGTGGAAATATAATATACACCTCGTTAGATCTCGAGGAAGTACACATTCGACACGACTACAGCTATATTTAAGAAATGCAACTCACCTATTTCATTTTCGTTTAGAGAACCCGGGAAGCTTGCCATCTAAAAGAGGTCCGGGTCGAGCAAGAATGGCGGAGGAGTCTCAGCGAAAACAACTCAAATGAATGCCCCGGCAGAGAGCGCGGAGGTGAGTGTTTATCTGGCACCTCCCCGCAGCTCACCGCGCCCCTCGTCCACAAGCCTCTACTACGTGCACTTCTTCGGCTGTTACTACTCGGCTGTAGCCCGGGCTGTGTTGCTCGCTCCGGTGGTCTCGCACGGGGAGTATAATAACTTTTAGCTGTGGAAGGGTTGACTAAGCACTGAGCTCTTCTATCGATCTTGACAACACAATGGCCGCCTTCTAAATATCACTCAGTATTCGTTCACCCGGATGGGCGTGGCTCATGGGCGGACGTGACGACACTTCGTCACGCGTCCCAATGGTACGTCCAGCGGTCCGCGCTACGTGCTGGTGCGCACGGCTCAGCCATTGCCTCCGCACAAAACGGGGCGTACGCCACTTCCCACGCAAAATGTGTAATTCGTGAAAACATACGTAGGAAACAAACGTATTGTTAAACCTACACGCAGCCATCTCATCATCCACATAAGTCGTATTTCGCTTATAATTCTGACCCACGCGGCATCATGTTTGTCAATTTATAATTTTGAAGATCATGTTGCAAGTCGCAGGTTTGTCGTAAAAGTGATGCAGTGTTGCAGTACAAGACAGTAAAAATCCACAATTAGAATGACTACACACCCAAAAGTCGTATAATGTGTAATTAATTGCACAATCAAACAGCATCAGAACATAATTCGTCTCTCGCCGTTGACTAACATATATTTTCCCAGAATAAGATCCGATAGGGCATGGTTCTCAATGGGGCCATGTGTACCCCTAGGGGTACTTTGAAGGACTGCAGGGGGTACTTTTTGGGGGGTTGTTATTGGTTATGAACAATTGTAATAATTCCACCTTAATACATTTTAGTACATCTGAATAGTAAAATAGTAACAATTTCGGTGAATCATTCCAACTTTCACTTTGACTTTAAAGGGGTACTTGGCTGAAGTAATGTCTAAGTCAAGAGGATGTACTTAGTAAAACTTGTTTGAGAACCACTGGATAGGGGACTGCTATTCCCAAATCACACTGACTCTCATGGCTCGGCTGCGCAGTGTAAACTATGCAGGGGGAAAAACTGCTAAATATAGGCAAAATCAGTTTTTACACTTTTGTCATGTATTTTGTGTATACATTGCAAATATTTACTTTAATGTCACAGTCAGTTATAAAATACTTCCCTCCAGCGGCCTGGCAAATATGTTAGTAGGGAAATGGTATAAAACTCCACAGTATGTTTTAGAAAAGGCAGCAGAATGTCATCTACACAGGTATAATAAAGAGCTTGCTACTTTGGCTTTACACACTCTTAATGTAGGCACACATACAGTTGAGCTTATGACAAATTCAATTAGATGTGGTCATATAGCAGGAATTGTACAACAAATGATGCAACTTTAAACATCCAGGAAGACCAAACTCAAAATGAAACGTTAATCAAATAAATGTTCTAAAGAAATGTTTTTCATTTCCATTTGTATTTATTTCCACATCCAACCCCCCCCCACCCCACACACATTTATTTCTGTATTAATTCCCTGATATTATTTCCTCAAATTAACATATCTTATATAAAGTACAAAGTACGTGTAATGCCCATTGGTTGACCTGGATGTGGTGCTCATTGTTTGTAGGCCTAGTTGTAGCTGTCAATAGAGGATGGCATCAATTTGTCAGGTAGTCGCTCCACCTAAAAATATCAACTAGTCAGGAGGACTAACTGTCATCTAACAGCAAATATCAGCCCAATGTCTTCAAACACTAGGAATTACAGAAATAAATATATTCATATGTACATAGATGTGGAAATAAACGAATAGGGGGATACATATAAGAATAAAATGCATCCATACAGAAAACGACATAAAAAAAAATACTAATTACATTGAAAATAATTTTTAGTGACTTCATTATTTGTTCTGTCTGGTTTGACCCTCCATAATAATAAGCAAAGTAAGACAAAATGCTGGTGGAGATTTGTGTTGCAAAACAGATCTGCAAACAGTCTACATTTGAATCTCTCTCTTGGTAGGAGGTTGTTCTTGATTAGGAATAAAGATGCAGAGATGTCCAAGGAGCTGGGAGTCTACAGGTCATACATCACACTGCAGTAGCCGTGTATCCCTGTCCTGATTCAGCATGGAAAAATCTAGAAAAAATGAGTTTGGTTAATGTAGCATCAGAACCGAACAATCAAATCGTAGACGATTTTAGAGTAGATGCACACAGTCAACATTAAGCCTTGCTAACTCATTCTCCATCTTGGTTTCCCGAATTTTATGCACATTCCTAATTTGGACCACTCAGAGAAAATCTTAACCCCAAATAGCTTCATTATGCCTTACCATGATCAAGACTTGTGTTGTTCATTCTCTTCCGGAATGTCCACTTTTCTAGGCTGGCCATCCTCCTCTAGAAGAACAAACAGATGTAAGCACAAATAAACAACAGGTTAGAGCAGGGGTGCCCAATCGATCGCAAAGGAAGTCCGGGTAGATCGCCTTGCCATTAATAAAAAATGTGATGTTATCATTCATCGGATGAATGATAACAGAATTTAGTGGGGATGCTGGGGACATGCCCTCACCAATATCCAGCGATATCCATCCCCCCCCCCCCCCCCCCCACCCCCCCCCCCCCCCCCCCCCCCCCCTTTATATGAAGTATACTTGGGATATATTTAGCATTTTTAGTGTAGGTAGATCATTTTGGCTTGGTCATTTTAAAAGTAGCTTGCAAGTTGAAAAAGTGTGGGCACCCCTGGGTTAGAGGTTAGGCCTATATGATTATATATTCGTGGAATGCATAAAAAAGTTGAATCCATTCATCCCACGTAACACCAGGAGTGTGAAAAGGACAGTTAAGCATAACCTGTTTCTACCATTGGATTTTCAGTATTACAAGAGTCTGGCCTTTTGCCGCAGGCAGTTCATTTGAATCCATGCCTGGACAGACAATACATTCAGACGATCAAATTATCTGCAGATTAAGCTGACAAATAGAGCACTTTCCCAATCTAGTCGGGCAGCAGACACAGCACAGTGTTTTCCTCCGAGAACAATCGAACAGTCGAACATATTCCAAGAAAAAAACTAAAATATACAAACGCTGATATTCCGACAATATAAAGTCATACATTTGCGAGAAAAAAACTTGGATATTCTCTGTGATTATAAATTTGAATATAGTAGTGAGCCGCAACCTTAGCTTCAATCCATACAAAACGGCTGAAACCATTCACTTGATGATCTGTCCAATAGTCCAAAAATAATTTGATTTTTGGGACTATTGGACTTTGGACTATTGTTGGACTTACCATTACACTATTACACTCACAGGGCTATACCTTCAATTACACAAAGAACTCTGCTACATAGCATGCAGGCACTCCCACTGTACTGCACTGGACAATCAATCAGACTTTATTTGTATCGCACTTTTTATACAAAAAGGAAATGCCATCATAAATCTGTATTGAGGAAACACCAGAGGCAGATAAAAAGTAAAAGATGTAAAAGAAAGGTAAAGTACAAGACAAAGTAATAAAATATTAAAGGAGAGTAGATTGAGTGAGTAAAACATTGAGCTATATTTTTTTTTAGGGAGACCATAAAGTAGAGCATTAAAATAGTCAATTATGCAGGGAATAAAAGTGGCCATTAGTGTCTTTGTGTTGGCTTGAGACAGAAACGGTCACACTCCGGCAATGTTCTTAAGATGATAAAATGCATTCTTAGTTATGTTTTTAATGTGAGGTTCAAAGCTAATATCTGAATCAAAGATAACTCCTAGGTTTTTTACTTATTTACTGAAAACCAGAAAACCAGATCAATAATATTGTGGGAGCTCATAAAATCATTTAAGTGAATAAAAACAAGCTTCTCTAAAATGTTACTTAAAAATGGCAGATTGGATACTGGTCTGTAGTTATTAAGAAGTAAGGCACCTAATTATTTAACTTCAGAAGAGGTTTAACTATGGCAGTCTTTAGAGCAGTCGTGAAAACACCCATCTGAAGACAGTAGTTTACAATGTTAAGGAAGTGTTTATCAAAGAAGCTTTAAACTGTTTTAAAAAGGGATGTGGGAATGGGATCTAAAAGGCAGGTTGCAAGTTTTAATTGGGAACTAACTTTGCAAAGCATCTCAACATCAATCAGGACACATTTCTCCAGTGTTTCCTCTCATAATAACAAAGGTTCTGGGGTATTAAAATTCATAGGCTGAAAATGACATAGGTTTGATGTAACAGTGTGATTTATCTCTGAAGTGGACTGCAAATTCTTCACATTTGGAGTTGGTAAACATACTGTTAGACTTCTTAAAAACAGGTTTGATGAAACAGTCAATGGTTGAAAAAAGGATTTTTGTGTTATTCTGGTTGTCGGTGTCATTTATCATTATGCTGCTACTAGTATAAGAATTTTACTGTACTGCACGTGGACACTTTTACTACATTATTTGCACCAGCAGCCAGAGTATTGCTACTTTACTTGTCACTTTTTACTGTACCTATTAGGCACTATACTACTAATTGTATACAAATATTGTTTAGAAGAATACTTTTTACTGTAATTATTAGATACTATTACAGTTTTTTTAGAATGTATGTTTAGAAGAATACTACAGGAGTGAAGGGGGAGTAAGCATTCCATTGTACTTATGGCAATAAAGAAATCTTGAAATCTTGATATCTTAGTATCTGTCCATTGTGTTGTAGTTCCTGATGCATAAAAGGCGCCACCTCATCCAAATCAGTATGATGTTTTCTTCTAAATAGGCCCAATTTACTACCCTGGAAATCCAGAGTTCTCGCGAGAGCACAATTTGAATTTGCTCAGCGAGTCACTCTGGTAATCAGTAACATGCTCATTAGCAATTCCTGTTGTTCCGAACGTAAACCAATCACATCGGTGTATCTGATATAGGCGGGCCAGAGGCGGGCTAAACAGATGACGTCAGCGCTGCAACGGAATCAGTCCGGAATCAGTCAGTAAACATTGCAAGATGGCTATCGAAAATGTTGACTGAGTATCTGTACAAACTAGGGATGCACCGATACCACTTTTTTTCAGACTGAGTACAAGTACAAGTACTTACATTTGGGTACTTGCCGATACCGAATACCAATACGAGTACTTAATAAAACCATCAGGCCTACAGTTCTAATGACTTTGAAAACATGTTATTTTTTGTCTGGGGGGGGGGTGCTCCGTTAATTTGCGGTTCTGATCGGGGGAGGTGCTCCGTTAATCCCCAGCGTCCCCACTAAATTCTACGCCCATGCTCGGTACCATGCGCAGTTGCTATTAAACAAACATAAACAACAACTCGGTTGCATCTCTTTATTTCAATGTTCCTTGGCTAAGATTATTACAAGGTTAACGTTGCGTTGCCAAAGTGGTATCGGTGCGGTTGTATCGGAGTAGTTTAACGAGTACGAGTACATGAACACAGTATCGGACCGATACCGAATACTGGTATCGGTATCTGTGCATCCCTAGTACAAACCAACTATTCTCATATTCTGCTTGCAAAAACGGCAAAAGTCGTTTAGTGGCTCCATTTCCATTAGGCTACATTTACGTCTCTCTGTCAAACTATTCTCCAAAACAAACTCGTTTCCGTCCTCTGGATACGTCACCCCGTGTAGTCTTCTGATTGGTCGTAGTGTTATACAATTGCGTGCAGTGATATTTTCAAATGCATGCTTGGTGCCGCCCCTCGAGTTGGGCCATTTTCATTACTCATTACCAGACCTACAGCTTTCTAGATGTGGGTCTGGATTTCCAGGCTACCAATTTACAGCAATGTCTCTTCAATGTCTGGACGTTTATTATGATATCGTGAGTTTTTTTCTCTGAATATTATCCTTCCTCCTCCAGCTCCATAATGATTTTTTTTTTTACCTACAATGGCCCTAATTTGCTGTCGTAAACTGCAGCTTGATTATGATAATGCTAGGCTTTCTGTTATATTTTAAGAATGTTTTGTATTAATTGTATCAGTGTTTAAGGGCAAGTGTTTTTTACATATTATCAAATGTCCGATGTGGTTGAAAGACAAGGCTCAACAGCAATTCTCTAAACAATATAAATGATCAGAGAATGGCACCGTGCCTGTTGCATTATCAACTTACCCGACTCCTAGAACGTCAACCAATTGGTCTGTTTATCGAATAGAAGGTCTGAGAGCAACTAGCGAGGACGAATCCTGACCTTACACAAGCAAATAATATTTGTTGTGCCAATAACAAACAATTAAGTGAGATTCAAAAGGAGGACAATTAGAACGGAGGGGTAAAATGGAAATTAACCATTATGGTGAATATATAAAGTATAGTAATAATTACATGTAGGCCTACCATGTTCTACCGCTAGATTGAGAAAAGTTTTACTGTCTCCTATCTTTCTGCTTGTTCTTTTGATATTCCTATTACACATACATGTATAATGCAAATAAGATATACTGTATGAGTAACATCCTTGTGAAATTGGTCTTACCACAGGGATTTCCCTCGACTGCATCCAGGAGGTTGGCTGTGGAGTTAGCTGTGCCAAGACTGGAAAAATGTTTGGTTAAGAACAAACAACAGATTCCAAATAACCTAGTAGTAAATCATCATAAAAAATAAACATTCATTGATATGAGAAAACATGCATGATTTTTCAAATATTTTAAGTAACTTATAGCAGTAAAGTCATCAATACATTCCGGCATTCAGAAATGTACAAACTAGGGCTTGCATAGACTAATCGACTAGTCGACGTAATGACCACAAGGCGACTCCTGCCGAGAGATGTCGACTAGTTGTCGGCCACGTGATTCCACGCGCTGCAGAAAAGACAGCAGGTTTGCAGCAAACACGGACTGAAGCATCAAGTGTGTCGAAGTACTTCACAAAAGATGAAACCCGCAGGTGACCCGAAAAAAAGTGATTTGCTGGGTGGTATTGTCATAACTTTTTTCCGGGTCGGTTCTGGGTGAAACAAAGAAGATGCGGGTCGGATGAGAGACGTTTTCACTGGTCATGGTTATTATAGGATATGCGGGTTTGGGTCGGGCTGCGGATCGTGTGTCGGGATATACATATACATATTTGGAGCTCCTAGAAGCGCTGCACTGCATATGACTGGGATTGTTTCCAATTTTTGATAATCAGATTATTGTATAGTAGTAGTACATCTTTTGCCACAAAAGTGACTATATAAAGAGTATAATATCAATCAGAGCCAGAGGTGTCATATTGAGAGGACGTATGTAGAACCCCTGAACCGAACATGCTCCCCTGTACCAACATCGGGAAACAAATGGAGATATGCTTGTCATTTTATAAATAAATAAAACCACAAGGAAGAAAGGAACTCCTCTTTCTTAGTTAGTTCTTATTTTCAACTTAAAGTTGAAGGATACGAATGGTGCTTCAGCAGTGTCCTCCTTTTAGACTTTCTGCGCTTAGTCTTTTCTGAGAAGGTTCTGGCAATCTCAAACAACTTCTTTCTCGTGGCTATAGAACAGCAAAGAATAAAAAGGTCAACAAGACATGTTACATTTTCAGATGGTCCAATGAAATTATGAAAACATTTCAATGGATGTGCGTTACATTTGCCCATGTGTTTCAGTTTGTCTCGGAACATGGCGTCATCTGATGCAGACTCCACTGAGTTTGAAGTATTGCGTTCCTCTGGGGTAGATACAAAATGAAGAGCCATATTATGACTCAATCTTGAAAGAAGAAAGACACTCCCTCATACTCTCAAGATTAACAGATTTACAGAAAGCTTGATGATTATGATCTACCTGTAGAATGATTCATACTTGATGAATGATTGGACTTGGACTTCTTTGATTCATACTTCAAGCGATCTAAAAATACAGAGCAATTGTTATTAGGACCACTGATGAAAGAAACTGTGTGGATGGATGGAGTTTTACACCTTTAGTGCAGCAGTTATGCAACAATTTTTCATAAACTACTGATACACTAGTAGTAATAGCCTATTACAGGGCTAGTAACATACCTGGCTAGTGCCAACAATCCTCAGGATCCACCCCTGTTGGCATTTAACCCAGAAATACTGAGATGTTGAATGTCATGCATGCCAGGACGGGTCTTGTGTTTTAGCTTGTTGAATTGTTCTAATGCATTGTTAAGTACATACATTTAAACTGAGATTTACTTTTGATTTGAAAGGGAGGCTGATTTAGTTTTGTCCTGGTGACCATACCTCTTTCTAGGGCAATTAGGAAATCATGGTTGCGTTGCAGCTCCCTCATAAACTCCTCATTCTGCAGGAAGAGGGCTATGCGCTCATCTTCCAGATACTGCTTCAGCTTCCCTTCTGGTTCAGTTGCGCCCGCTACTGAACTCGAGCCGCTACTGGTGCCCCCGGTCGCGGGCCTAGCACTGGCTTGGCTGGTCTGTTGGCTCTCAGAGGGGAGGGAGTGTGCCTGGGATGGAGAGGTATGAGAAAAGAACAGAGTTTGGATGGTTGTGGGGAGAAATCCAAATCCACCTTATGAAGTTCATCAGAATATCAATAGCACTTTTATATTAACACATTTCTTTCAACATAACTTGGTCAACTCAAATCTAGCTGGGAAGATATTCTTGCTTACTTTAATATGGTTTAATTGTTGTGGCAAGATCCGTAGGAAATCCTCTGGGAGATTTCCTAAAAGTGGAGGATTCCAGTGGCGGTAACTTCTCACCGGGCAATGACCAGAGGATGGCTGGGCTTCAAGTCTACAATAATTTGAGGAAACGGGATACAGCAATATCATTAGTGGACAAACAATAAACCCTTCATCATTATATTTAATTTACATTTAGGGCATTTGGCAGACCCTTTTATTCAAAGCGACTTGCAAAGAGTACATTTGTTGAATTTGTGCTGTTGTTGCAGCAATATATTGCTGTGGTACATAAAGACAGGAATAGAGCAGGTTTCAAGCGTTCAGAATTGCAAGGTTATTGGAAAGAGTTTCATAATTGCTAGGTTGCCTGCATAATAGCTGGGATAAGAGCAGAAGTGCCATTCTGAGTGTATTACTAACATCTAAGAATATACAGTACACTGTGCTAAACAATGCTAAGTACTTCTTAATAATGCCAAGACTTGCAAACACACAAGTCAGTGGTTGGGTTAAGAGATGGGAGGTGGGGGGGGGCATGTGCTTTGTGGACTTGGAGAAGGCTTATGATCGTGTCCCCCAGGGAATCCTGTGGGGGGTACTGTGGGAGTATGGGGTACCAGGGCCGTTGGTACGAGCCATTCCGTCCTTGTACAACCAAAGTGTCCGTATTCTCGGCACAAAGTCAAGCACGTTCTCAGTGGGTGTTGGACTCCACCATGGTTGTCCCTTGTCACCGATTCTGTTTGTGATTTTCATGGACAGAATCTCAAGGCGCAGCCGAGGTGAGGAGAGTGTCCGGTTTGGGGACCTCAGAATTGCATCTCTGCTCTTTGCAGATGATGTGGTTCTGTTGGTTACATCAGACCGTGACCTCCAGCATGCACTGGGGCGGTTTGCAGCCGAGTGTGAAGCGGTCGGGATGAGAGTCAGCACCTCTAAGTCTGAGACCATGGTTCTCGGACGGTGGAGTGTTCCCTCCGGGTTGGGAATGAGTTGCTGCCTCAAGCAAAGGAGTTCAAGTATCTCGGGGTCTTGTTCACAAGTGAGGGTAAAATGGAGCGGGAGATGGACAGATGGATTGGTGCAGCATCTGCAGTAATGTGGGTGCTGTACCGGTCCGTTGCGGTGAAGCTCTCAATTTACAGGTCCATCTATGTTCCAACCCTCACCTATGGTCACGAGCTTTGGGTAGTGACCGAAAGAATGAGATCGCGGATACAAGTTGCCAAAATGAGTTTCCTCCGCAGGGTGGCTGGGCTCAGCCTTAGCGATAGGGTGTGGAGCTCAGACATCCGGAGGGAGTTCGGAGTAGAGCTGATGTTCCTCTGCGTTGAAAGGAGTCAGCAGAGTCTGGGGGTCCGGCTTAGCCGGCTGCCACCAAGAGCCGGCCCCAGATAATCGAAGAAAATGGATGGATGGATCTGTGTCAGGAGGCCCAGCAGGTCAACCCTGATCCAATTACATTTTGGCTATGGGTCAAATCCTGCAAATGGGTAGTTCAAAGTCAAAGCTGTTAAACTAATCAATAACTACAAACTGCCTGTAGCAGTTTTCCTTACAACATGCCACTAAAAGTGGCTTTTTTTATGGCTCCCCAACAGCAGGACACAGGCAGCATGGTGAATAATGTGGTTTATTGCAGAGAGTAGTCATAAAGAGTAGACAGAGCAGATGGTACATGCTAGCATGCCAGCACTCTTCGAGTGTGTGTGGTTGTGACTGGTTTAACCTGTGTGCACTGATTGTCTAATGCACCTCAGGTGTGCAGCCTCACCCAGTCCCACATTCTAACTGGGCCAGGTGAGGCTGCTTTAACCAACCACCAACCACACACACACTACACAATGTCATTGAACCATCAACAACTAAATAGCCAACTTGTCAAATATAATTTATAATTTACTTCAGAAGAAAATGTAAAGTAGTAGAATTCTATAAAATGAGTCATATTTCAGTATTAATTTCCATTTCCTATATGTTTCAATTCATCAGAAAATGCAAAAACTAGTTGAAAAGTTTTTACAAATAATGTTTGTTTTGAAACGATTCATATGATTATGAAAACGATTAATATGATTAATATTCTAAAGATGGGGGAAAGATTGAAAGCAAAAATTGGTTGCCTGTATAGTTTGCTAGTTGCTAGCAGTATTAAAAAAAACTGAAAATGCTGATCTCCCCATATTTGTCTTAATGCGACCCATCCCACTTGCCATAGTTGCCAGCACTCACTCAATCAAAATCTGCAGCCAAAGTGAGTCCTGTCAAAACTCAAGCTGTCATCACAGTTCAAATTCACATCCCATATTAATCCTGGTTTTATGCCTCTTTTCGTCACTTGCTTTCTTATACCATGCACAGAGGTTGTTTTGCAGCTAAAAGGCGCTGGCCATGTAGTTAGCTCTGCCAAAGCAAGAGCACAACTAGTGCCATATGCTAGGGTGTGTGAGAGTGTCACTTTATATTCTTCTACACAGGACAAGCATGCCCCCTGGAGTAACTACAAGAAAACACAAGATTTGACACTGGGCTGGAATAATATTTTCAAAATAGAATGCATACATATAGAATCAATGTATGGTATTGTTGCTATTTCTAGTCATCAGCTACAGATATATTGACATAATTTTACTCATACAAAAATACAATACAATACTACAATTTATTAACTGAGAAATATGGCTTTTCAAGCATATAGTAAGAAGTTACTGCAGTTAGTTTTCACTTCTGGTTTCACTGGAAGGATGTGCTGAAATAATGTATTCGTCACCTTTATTAATTTATGCATTTATCACTCCTTTTGTATTGCAGGTGCTGTTAAAAAATACTAGTTCTCTCAGTTGAAACGAGATACAAACTCAAATTCCGCGTGCTGGCAAAAACAACAACAAAGTCAAAGTTACGGAAATCTACGGACTGCTGGTCTGGATACACAATCTCCAAACCGCACAAGAATGCAGGAAGTAACACAGCCATATAATAATATAGATATTACTCACTGTCACTTGAAAATGACAAATAGCTCAAATAATTAATTTCCAACTATGCTGTATTAAATCTGCCACTGCAAATGTTCTGACATTTCCATCCCTTTTATGACAATTTCATGAAGTACATTGGCCTCTATATATTATATGAAAGTATTCATATTAGTATTAGTTTATAAAGCATAGGGACCTATACATAAAGTATTATCATTTTTATCCAAAATAAAAATGTCCTTATACCTTGCGGGAGGAGTCTCTGGGAATTTCCGGTCATATATATGCATGTCATATGTTGGTGGAGAGTAGACCGGGGGTGGTTCCTCATCTGAACTGTCAGGCTCCAAAGTTCTTTCCAGAATCTACCAAGAGCATACAATAATTATAATACTTAACATTGGTACACAAGTACATTATTTAACATCACCATCATTCTCAAATATAATGTGGACCAGCTCCTATTAAAATGGCTTGATGAAGTGGCCCTCCCTATTAAATGCACGTACCACATTAGCCCACTCACTGAATAGAACACTATAGTAACCAATATAATATAATGTCCTGTGTAATGTTTTTCAAATTAAGCTGCAATGGCATAGAGCACGATCAAATATGCATTGTTCACAGTTTACTATGTAGTTTATATTATTCCAAATGGTAAGATTACCTATTAATCATACATCTGAGTGGACACTCTCACTTGTGATGCAGCTAGAGGGTAGTCACATGACAATTCATTACTCACAACTGGTGGTGGTAAAATAGGGGCCCTTTAATATACGGCTAATAAACCCAATCTTGGAAAGACTGGATTGTACTAGGGATGTGTTCTGATCATGAAAAGCAATGAATGCATTGAAAAGATAATTACAAAAAGAAATCATAATATACATAATTATAATACATCATATTTTGTACGCCCATTACATTAAGAGCAAATTACAAACCTTTACAACCAAGCAATAAGCACTCAATACACAAGAAGAGATGTTCCACTGACCTCAGGAGGAATGCTGTCGTCTGAGTCAGAGCTGTCGTCTGAACAGTTCCCATCAATGCTCATTTGGAGAAGCTGGTCAATGGTGGCATCCACTGCCCCGTTGTTAGAACGCAGCACACACTCAATGACCTCGTACTCCATGGTGGGAAACATGGTCTTGAAGTCCACCATGGCCTGGTTGAACTCAAGTCGCCGTATTTGCCGGTTCGGCCTGCTGTTGTTGAGCTGCCCCGAGGTAGAGTTTCCGCTACCACCTCCATCAGGTCCTCCATTTTTGGAGCCTCCATTGCTGTTGCGTCTAAACAAGCTGGTCATTTTACAGGGCCTCGCCAGCTTTTCCTCTACCGTTTACTGAATAGATCCACTCTTCTGGATTTTACTTTGTCGTTGTGTTTATCCAGTCAGTTTATCATTCCAGCATGGCTTTCCTTTCTAAGAAGCACAATTTGAATGTTGAATGAACTTCCATTCACTTTGCCGTCCAATCACATACAGAATTGTCAACTGTACTTTTGTGCTGGTTAATGTCGGTGTGTTTTAAAGAACATCCCTGGGACATCAACTGTTGGCCCTCATAGCTGGATCACATGAACATGAGAAAGAGAAAAGAAAGATGGTTAACGTTAGCAAAAGGCAGAACAAAAATATATTATACCATATAAGATAATACAACACATGGTTCCAATGAATTTGGAACCATAAACCAAAAGGTTTATTTTGATTGTTGAATATTCTAACTGTGGAGCGTGTGTGTGCTTGGTGGCTGTCTTAAGCAGCCTCACCTGGCCCAAGTCAAACTGGGTTGGGTGAGGCTGCACACAGATTAAAACACCAGATTATGGATTATTCAACACCTGGCCTGTGTCCTCAGAGTTGTAGAGCCCTAGACAAGCTATGTTAGTGTGGTGTGTAGCAGCAACTTTGCTACATTAACATTTATCCTAATAATATATACCGGACCATCATCACTGCTGTGCCTCCTACTTATTCTATGTATAATTAGGTCAGGTTAGGGATTATTTATATTATGTATATTTTTATCCGCAATATTCCTCATGTGCAATACTACTTCTCACTACTACTTCTTTTTTTACTGAATATCTACCTATATATTTTCTTAGACTTATTCAATGTTGGTATTTGAGCGACCTCTGGCACAACAATTTCCTTCGGGATGAATAAAGTTCTGTCTTATCTTATCTTATAGTTTCTATTGCTTCATTATATTTCATTCTGTCAATCTTAGTCACGCTGTTCAAACAACTGATGATGTTTACACACGTTTTTGTATTTTTTATGTATACTAAAGTCTAATGTATACTGTACACTGTATGTGGATGAATGACAATAAACAAACTTGAACTTGAGTAAAAGATGTTGCCGTGATGGAGGCCTGAGTGTAAAAGAAAAACTTTCCTGCTGATGGAACCTGCAGCATCTGTCAATCTCATGCTGTCCAATACGGTGTAGGACTACCAGACTAATTTGATGTGTTATGCTGCCATCAGAAGAAGCATTCTGACGTAAAGTGGTGGTCTGATCCATCAGAGGTCAAGCTACAGGACATTCTGAGTCACGCCAACTGGGACATCCCGGAAACACCCTGATATTAATGTGGACTGCCCCAAATTTCAAATCTTTCATTTTCTACATTATCATTAATTAAAGTAAAAAAATAATATAAATGAATTAGATGACAATCAAACCTTTTTTAACACAAATTCAATTGATTATTTAGATTAGATGTCGGCAAGGAAATGCAAGTCACGCTACAAACAAAAGCCAACAGTGCTCTCCTTCTGTGGAACACGGAAAACGTATTGTAATTAATAAACACAAAGCGCCATGTAGGTCACTGCGGTTGTTCTACATTCAACCTACTGTATTGGCAGTTGTTGGAAATGCTGAAGTCAAACTAAAGATATGCTCTGTTAACTTTGAGTGATCATTACTTTATTACTATAATTCTATCTATCTTATTTATTACTGCACCATGCTAAAACCACCATGAACTATTAGTCTACAATGATGCAGTGTGGACGAATGGTTTGGATCATTGACTATTCTGTGAAACCCTCCAATGTTGATTAACATAATTGCAACTCTCATAAAGGCTTCTGTCCAAAGTCCAGAGTAAGTCTACTGATTCTTGTTGATTCGAGCGAAGCCTTATGACAGTCAGTCCAACGGAGTCGGACAGTGCTCTTGTATTGTGTTGTACTTGTACATGGCAACAGAGTGTTTGCAGTGGGCATCAACTTTCCTTTTCGCTGTGCACAGCGAAGCGCATGATATGTGATCACAAAGTCTTCCGTCTCCTAAAAAGTAGTTAAATTACCCTCTGGTATGTTATGTGTCATTGCTGCCACATAATAAAATGTAAGGATGCTTACATTTGATAAAGATGATACAAGCTTCATAACAATGCTAGCACCATCATTGGCAAGCAGTGTGTGAAGTTGAATAGATAAACGGTTGTCGAGAAAATGGAAGGTCAAGTCAAGTCAGACATAAGACAAATACATCGAGATTCATCTAATTATAGTTAGGGTTAGATACATAGTCTGGCTGACAGGATGTAGGCTGTTCTGCTATCTGTGTTACCATTTTTCAACGTCGCCATCTACATGAAACAACTACCAACCTACAAACTAGCTGTCATCAGTTCATATCACAGTCAACATATGCCTTTAACTGTTATGTGGCATTTTCTTTTGCAGGGATTTATTCATGTTAAGATAAGATAAGATAGAACTTTATTAATCCTGAAGGAAATTCTTGTGTTGCATAATTCAGGTTGCATAGCAATAGAATAAAACAATAAAAAAAAAATACATGTTAATTCCCGGCTCGCCTCCTCAACCAAGACAAGGTCACCCACCAACATCATTTTTCAAGGGCACCATCGCTGCATCTTGGGCTTAACGTCGGCGCCACCCAAGACAATTGTCATTTGTTTAAAGAAAAACAAAAGACAAAAGGTTTTTTTCCCTATCCCGGAATGATAATGATTCAGCCTGACCATTCTCCAGCACTGGCACAAGGCTAAAATGAAGTATGGAGATAGGTCTTTGCTATATGCGTAACTAGATAAATCATAAAAGATCCCAGTACAGACCCATGGGGAACTCCGTGGATCATTGAACTGTGTACATGTTGACTATGACACCAAGTAATTTACAAACCAGCCCACCAACAGTTCAGAAAGACCAATATTCAATCACCCTTGTTTCAAAATAAAACCATGGCAATTAAAAATAATATAAATATTGGACAATCGGTGTTTCCAGGAGGCCTACTGCTTGTATACTTCTTAAACCCTGGTTTTGTCACACATTCCAGCAAACATTTGAAAAGACCCCGCTTATTTCTGGGTGTTGTAAAGCTTAGTTGAAAACTTTTTCTGACCAATTGTTCATTGTACACTTTGCAAATTATTTCAAGGGAATTTGTGTTTCCAATAATCTTTCTGAAGTGCTTGAATACAACGTAGGCCTACAGCTAGAATACTAGAATACATACCACTGCTACTTCTACTGCATCGTGTGTACTACAAGTCGCATTATGAACTTCGTTGCAATACTTGAAAGGAATCAAATGACATTTTACTAATATATATATATATATAATCTGTAAAATATTCATGCAAGTCTCATATCATGATCAGGTCAAAGGACAGTGAGACAGAGCGCCGAGTCGTCGCTAACCCAGGACGCACTATGCGGCTTATGCCAGTTTGTCGTGTAAATACATTTGTACATTACATTTACATTTAGTATCCATGTGTATATCTTGACATGACGATATCTGCTCGCCACGAACAAAAGCTGCTGGTTTATTTACGTTGATCAGTCGCAGCAGCAGCAGCTAAGCAGCGAATCAAAGCGCGTCGGTCGTGGACAGACCAGGAGGACTGTGTGTTCAACAATAACCACAGCATTTCAATAACCCAATTAGTACAATAGAGGAACACGTTTAATGTGTTAAATAATTGGCGTTTGACTTGATACAAGTCAACAATAACATCCATCTTCCCGAAACAGCGTGACACACTGGGAGATGACGGCCAAACACAGAAGGCCTCAGTCTCCGATTCGCTATGGTTACATTCAGCCACTACACTTGACCAAATGTGTTTAAGACTACTAACCTAATAGTGCATGTTAATCACGCATATTCGATGACTCGACATTTCTTTTTTTCCAGTACCATGGAAATACAAAATAGGAGCTTGGAGCCGTGTAGGAACGAAGCCCTGCGTGTCGTAGCTCCCCCAGCCCACACTAGGGTCCCTGCGCACCATGGCTCACTGGATCGCCCTGGAATACACTCAATAGTCTTTAACTACTTCACAATAACGTGTTGGATACGATATTGGAGATATATATATATAGAAGTCGCGGAGGTGTCCTTGCAAAATACACAATTACGCTGCAAAGCCAACTTTGTGATCCAGTGTGTGTTGGTCGGGCGGAGGGGCACATCCGAGCTCCCTGCGCTTCATAGGAAGAGAGGATCGAGCCATGGATTACTCACGCATTTAAGATCAACCATCCATTTTCGATAAATATCTGGTTAAGAAAAAAGGGAAGCATACATCCAAAGCATATCAGCCAAAGCTTGGACCGATCTAGCAGCTTGGACCGATCGTAAGCGCAGCCAGCGACCGGGAGCTGGGATCCGAGCCTCCGACCTGGAAGCAGTTGTGGGCGGGGTCAGATTTGGGTTTGTGGGCGGGGTTGGATCTGGACAAACATTTATGTTATGCTTTATGAACTAATACAAATAGGCCTCAACAAACACTTACACAGACAATAAACAAAAATATAACACATATAATAGAGTTGTCACATATACAACAAAACAAATACAGGTCACTGTGGTGCAGGCAAGGGCCTGTATCTTCATCACTGTGTGTCCTGCAGGAATCTATCATCAAACTTGAGAGTTGCTCAATTGACTCAATAGAATTGAAATGAATCCTAACCCTAACCTGGAAAAACCTCTGAGAAAATATAGCCAGTTTTAAACAGCATGTAATCATAGTAAATAATATATGTTTTGTTCTTTCCGTAGATTTGTTGTTATGAACATCCATCCATCCATTTGCGTCCGCTTATCCGGGGCCGGGTCGCGGTGGCAGCCGGCTAAGCAGGGCCCCCCAGGCTTCCTTCTCCCCAGCCACGCTCTCTAGTTCCTCCTGGGGGATCCCGAGGCGTTCCCAGGCCAGACGAGATATATAATCTCTCCAGCGGGTTCTGGGTCTGCCCCGGGGTCTCCTCCCAGTTGGACGTGCCCGGAAAACCTCCAAAGGGAGGCGCCCGGGGGGCATCCTAATCAGATGCCCGAACCACCTCAGCTGACTCCTTTCGATGCGGAGGAGCAGCGGCTCTACTCCGAGCTCCCTCCGGATGTCTGAGCTCCTCACCCTATCTCTAAGGCTGAGCCCAGCCACCCTGCGGAGGAAACTCATTTCGGCCGCTTGTATCCGCGATCTCATTCTTTCGGTCACTACCCAAAGCTCGTGACCATAGGTGAGGGTTGGAACGTAGATGGACCTGTAAATCGAGAGCTTCGCCTTCCGGCTCAGCTCCCTCTTCACCACAACGGACCGGTACAGCGCCCGCATCACTGCAGACGCTGCACCAATCCGTCTGTCCATCTCCCGCTCCATTTTGCCCTCACTCGTGAACAAGACCCCGAGATACTTGAACTCCTTCGCTTGAGGCAGCAACTCACTCCCAACCCGGAGGGAACACTCCACCGTTTTTCCGGCAGAGAACCATGGCCTCAGACTTGGAGGTGCTGACTCTCATCCCGACCGCTTCACACTCGGCTGCAAACCGCCCCAGTGCATGCTGGAGGTCACGGTCTGATGTAGCCAACAGAACCACATCATCTGCAAAGAGCAGAGATGCAATTCTGAGGTCCCCAAACCGGACACTCTCCTCACCTCGGCTGCGCCTTGAGATTCTGTCCATGAAGACCACGAACAGAACCGGTGACAAGGGACAACCTTGGCGGAGTCCAACACCCACTGAGAACGTGCTTGACTTTGTGCCGAGAATACGGACACAGCTCGCACTTTGTTCGTACAAGGACCGAATGGCACGTACCAACGGCCCCGGTACCCCATACTCCCGTAGTACCCCCCACAGGATTCCCCGGGGGACACGGTCATAGGCCTTCTCCAAGTCCACAAAGCACATGTAGACTGGATGGGCAAACTCCCATGCCCCCCCCAACAACCCTGCGAGGGTAAAGAGCTGGTCCACTGTTCCACGGCCGGGACGGAATCCGCATTGTTCCTCCTGAAGCTGAGGTTCGACAATCGGCCGGAGCCTCCTCTCCAGCACCCTGGAATAAACTTTCCCGGGGAGGCTGAGCAGTGTGATACCCCGATAGTTGGAGCACACCCTCCGGTCCCCTTTTTTGAAAATGGGGACCACCACCCCGGTCTGCCATTCCACAGGTACTGTCCCCGACCTCCACGCTACATTGACTAGGCGTGTCAGCCACGACAGCCCGACAATGTCCAGAGCCTTCAGCATCTCAGGGCGAATCTCATCCACACCTGGCGCCTTGCCACTGAAGAGCTTTTTGACTACTTCAGTGACCTCTACCAAGGATATGGGTGAGACTTCCCCCGAGTCTTCAGACTCTGCCTCTTCCACAGAGGACGTACTGGTCGGATTCAGGAGCTCCTCAAAGTGTTCTTTCCACCGCCCGACAATATCCTCAGTCTGGGTCAGCAGTTCTCCTCCCCGACTGAGCACAGCCTGAGCCAAGCCCTGCTTTCCCTTCCTGAGTCGCCGGACAGTTTGCCAGAACTTCCTTGAGGCCAACCGAAAGTCCTGCTCCATGGCCTCCCCGAACTCCTCCCACACCCGGGTTTTTGCTTCAGCAACCGCTGAAGCTGCGGTCCTTTTGGCCTCCCGGTACCTGTCTGCTGTTTCAGGAGACCCCTGGGCCAACCAGGCCCGAAAGGCCTCCTTCTTCAGCCTGACGGCTTCCTTCACCGCTGGTGTCCACCAACGGGTTCTTGGGTTGCCGCCACGACAGGCACCGACAGCCTTTTGACCACAGCTCCGAGCTGCAGCCTCTACAATGGAGGCTCTGAACATGGCCCACTCAGGTTCCATGTCCCCAACCTCCCCCGGGATGCACGAGAAGTTCTTCCGGAGGTGGGAGTTAAAGACCCTACGGACAGGGGCTTCCACCAGACGTTCCCAGTTCACCCTCACTACACGTTTGGGTTTACCAGGTCTGTCTGGCAGCCTCCCGCGCCATCTGATCCAACTCACCACCAGGTGGTGATCAGTTGACAGCTCTGCTCCTCTCTTCACCCGAGTGTCCAAAACATGCGGCCGCAGATCTGCTGATACGATTACAAAGTCGATCAGCGACCTTTGGCCTAAGGTGGTCCGGTACCAGGTACACTTGTGGACCACCCTATGTTCGAACATGGTGTTTGTTATGGCCAGTCCATGGCTAGCACAGAAGTCCAATAACAAAACACCACTCTGGTTCAGATCGGGCAGGCCGTTCATCCCAATCACTCCCCTCCAGGTTTCTCCATCATTGCCCACGTGTGCGTTGAAGTCCCCCAGTAGAACTATGGAGTCCCCGGATGGAACCCTTTCCAGGATGCCACCCAAGGACTCCAAGAAGGCCGGATACTCTGAGCTGCTGTTTGGTGCGTAGGCACACACAACAGTCAGAGCCTTCCCCCCAGCGACTTGCAGTCGCATGGAGGCGACCCTCTCGTCCACCGGAGAGAACTCCAACACAGCGGCGCTCAGCCGGGGACTTGCGAGTATCCCCACACCCGCCTGGCGCCTCACACCCTGGGCAACTCCGGAGAAGTAGAGGGTCCAGCCCCTCTCCAGGAGTTTGGTTCCAGACCCGGTGCTGTGCGTGGAGGTGAGCCCAACCATATCTAGTTGGTACCGCTCCACCTCCCGCACCAGCTCAGGCTCCTTCCCCGCCAGTGAGGTGACGTTCCACGTCCCTAGAACCAGTCGGCGATGACGGGGATCCGCACGCCCAGGACCCCGCTTTTGCCTACCGCCCGGTATACAATGCACCCGACCCCAATGACTCTCCCTGCAGGTGGTGAGCCCACAGGGAGGTGACTCCACGTTGTCTTTTCGGGCTTGGCCCGGCTAGGCCCCGTGGATCCAGGCCCGGCCACCAGACGCTCGCCGACGAGCTCCCCTCCCAGGTCTGGCTCCAGAAGGGTGCCCCGGTTTCCCTTGTCCGGGCGAGGTGACTGTGTTCTTTGGGAGTCTTTTCATGGGGTCTTTGAATCGCTCTTAGTCTGGCCCCTGTTATGAACATTAGAATTTGAATTATTTGTATGAAAATGAAAAGAATAATAATAATAATGATAATGATAATAATAAGACTTTAGTATTATAATTTTACATTCTTTGTATTCTATTGTATTTTTTGTGATTTCTTTACTTCCATTATATATATTATTTATTTATCATACAATATATCTTATTTATTATTTATTTGCACTTTGTATGTGAAAGGACTTAATAAATCATGAAAGTCAATTCTTAAATACACTTTTTTACCAAAGGACTATAGCCTAATGTGACGATGTCATCGATCGTATCATCTTTGCATTTTAATTAATTATTTCATGTAATTATTTTAAGATAATAAAACTTTATTGATCCCGAAGGTAATTCTTGTGCCAGAAGTTGCACAGAAATAGAATAATAAACAATTTCATACATAGGCCTACATTTTATCTGGCCAGCCAAACCAGATCCTCCAATGTCCTCCATCTGTCACTGGGGATAGTGGTAATCACTTTCGATGGCACAATTTTGGATCATCAGTCAATGTGTGTTCGCCAAAATCATATGTTTCACCAGCATGTGAATGAGTTCACCCTACAGGCCACCCCTGCATCACGGGTGGAGTTGTCAACACAATCCCATAAAGCAATATTCCACAAATATTCCTCAAACGTCCGGACCCATATGTCATGTGACATTGACCTGGGCCAGAAGTACCTCTACAGGTCGGTGATGCAGATTGCACTAAACCCGCCAGATCCAGTCCAGTCTGACTGGATGCGTCCTGCCAGCAGCCTTGCTCCTCTCCTGGTCCCAGCAGGAAGCCCTGGAGGAGGACTGGGATGATGTGAGAGGGATCGGCATGGTGGAGACACCCGAGAAGACGGACCTTAACTGGCCAGCGTGTATTTAGGTTACTTTGATGTCGCATTCCCTGCCTCGTCAGTTTGACTCAATCCAGACTCCTTTACAGGTCACTTCATAAAAAAAAAAAAAACACTGCCTCCAAAGATACTGCCTCGTTTGGGACACAGTGGATATGAAGCATTGGCGGCGTCCATAACGTGATATCCAAGGCTTCATAACGTGTGTGTGTGTGTGTGTGTGTGTGTGTAAACCAAAGGGTGACATCACGGACGCCACGTCCATATTTATTTTACAGTCCTGCTGTATGTTGTGTATACGACAACTGCAGAAGGTGTCCAGGAGATGTCGCTGTTGAGCAGTGCAAAGCAGCAGTATTCCTCCTCGGGCTGTAATCACTTGTCATTTCACTGCGATCATCAAGGATCTCTCCCAGTCTTCCTCCTTGGTATATAATGACGTGTTACTGGGATCATGAAGGATCTGTCCCAACTTGTCTTCCTCCTCGGGCTGTAATGACTTAGTGAAAGGTGTGTTATGACAATGGAGATAATTGAGAGAAAACATTTGAACTTAAGCAACAGAAAATTACCTGACCCATGTTATTTTTTTCTGTCTGTCCCAAACAGGGCCAGTGCTATGGACAGGTGATAGATATTGTGGAAGTAGGCTATTTGTTGTCACTTGTTGGCCTGTAGAGCAGCTGGAAATTATCAAAGTGATTCATTTTCATGAAGAAAATGACTTGCTTGTACCCTATTGACCTTCATTTCAATCAGAACGTTGTCACAAAATGCTCCAATCTTTTTAATTCATTCGTTGCGGCCACTCGGTAGTATGATGTACATGTTTATGAGCATGATTACGGACACATTGGCTTATAATGTTATTTTCTTCTGGCTAGTGTTTGTTTGGCATTAGTTTGTGTGCCTTTTTTCACAATAGCTACTCTCAGAACAATAGGCCTGAGCAGATTGCTTTCTGGGTGCTTTTACAGATAGGCTTAAGTAAAACGCACTATAGCTGTAAATGTAGGATATATTGTGTGCACATTGTAGGCATATTTGTTTTCATCTTTAATATAAGAAACTTGCATTATAGTTTAGTTGTTGGAACAGCGACCTCAGGATGTCTTCCCGAGGCTGCTTGGTGCAGACAGGCATGACGGATTATAAAGAAGCCACGAGAATACCGCTTCCATCTCTATTATAACGTCATCATTCATCATCTATAGGCCTGGCATGTTCAGTGTAAGGTTTGTTTTTTTATTATATTATTTGAATAAAAAAAACATCCATTTTTTATTCAAGATAAATAAGCTATATTTTGTCTACAATTATTTGCAGGAATATAATATGTACTTTTAGATGTGTAGATACGCAGACTCCAACATGAAATGAAAATCTGTTTGTGTGCATGTGTTGCTAGCCTACTCAGACACACACGCACGCACACACACACACGCACACCACACACACACACCACACACACACAGGCACACACAGTCACACTAAGGATGAGTCTGCATTAATGTCTGTTTCCTGTCGTGTGTATGTGAATGTGTTGAGTGCGTGTGTATGTGTGTGTTCATACGTGTGTGTTGTGTGTGTGTGTGTGTGTGTGTGTGTGTGTGTGTGTTGTATGTGTGTTGTTCATACGTACGTGTGTGTGTGTGTGTGTTCATACGTGTGTGTGTGTGGTGTGTGTATGTGTGTGTTCATACGTACGTGTGTGTGTGTGTGTGTTCATACGTGTGTGTGTGTGTTATGTGTGTGTTCATACGTGCGTGTGTGTGGTGTGTGTGTGTGATGCCATGTGCCATGTATGTATGGGTGTATGCCGTATGTGTGTTTGTGAGTGAGTGTGATACCCCGGGCTGCTATATTTTCCAGCCAGGGGCCCATCTGGCTCGTGTGAGGGCCCCTGCTTCATGGTGCCTCAACCTGATTCATGGTTCCACCGTGGCCCCTCAGCTGCTCTCCCACTTCCACACGTTCACAACACATAACGGGTTCCCCCTCCATCCTTGTGATCTCCCACACGGTGTGAGATCTGCTGCGGCTCCGTGACACGGCGCGGTGCGGACAGGACTTGAAGTCATGTCCGCACCGCGCATCACGCTAAACCCCTCCACCATCTCTCTCTCAGCCTATCTGGTTCTCATGAAGTTCCCTTACATGCCTCTTTCCTTCGCTCTCCCCTCTCCGCTTTCTTCTCCTCTTTCTTTCTGTTTTTAATGTTTTCACTCTTTTAACCATATATGCTTGTGGGAGTTCCAAAGTACAATGTCATCAACTAAAAAAAGTTGGGTGATCCAAATGTTTTGCAGAGGAATCAAATCAAATGAAGGTGACTTGTTTTTTAATTGAATTTCATGTTGTCATTTTTATACCCTCGTCACTTCATCACTGGAAATGTCTGTTCTTTCACATGATCTTTATATATTAATATAATTACATTGTAAATATGATATAACCAAGGCAATCATAGCTACCAGCATCTTCAGATGTGCTGTCCAACCCCTATCTGTTGCTATGGTTTCAAAACATAACCAATACATCCCATAATGGCACTCACAAAACAAAATATCAATAGAAGGTCACATTAAAACATTTGAAAGCAAATTCATAAATGTGCAGACAGAGGGATGGAGAGGTGAGGAGAGTCAGATGTCAAAAGCAGTGTATGTATATATGTTTACATGTATGTAAGCCCTGTAGTGTTTAGCATGTGAATACGTTGTGAATACGTTGTGGACACGCAACATGACGTTGTGTGTGGAGGACTTTGGCAATGCCAAATCGACGTGCTTGATGGCGATTCCATTTCACCAGCCAACCCAGAAAATTTACAACAATTTATTCCAGAAAGCATCAAACCATTGTAAAGAACAACAACTCGGCCATCATAAAAAAAAGCATTTGTGATGGAGAACTCCTACAGTGGGGGGTTGGAAGAAAACTCTCAGACTTTGCTCAGCAGTCTGCTACCAGATGTCCAGACACGCGTCAGGAGACATTACAGGAGTTCTGTGTCCGCCTTTCATGTTGATGTGATGGGGCAGCATGGCTGCACCAGGTAAAAAAAAAGAAATATGTCAAACATTAACATGCACAGCACAATGGTTTGTTCTTAATTGTTCTCCTCTTTGTTCTGCATGTCATAGACTCCGCCGTGAATCCTCAGCAAACCGGTCGCTTCTAGCGGGCCGAGCTGGCGGTCAGGCTGTCGACTCTGGTTTTATCCAAGAGAACTGTCTGTCTGTCTGCCTGTCTGTCTGTCTGTCAGCCTGATGCTGTGTTACTGGTTGCTTTGATGAGGTAGAAGCACGCACACACACACACACACACACACACACACACACACACACACACACACACACACACACACACAGACAAACACGCATGCACACACATCCACACACTTATTTGTTTTACATTTTGAGGCAAATACAGTTGTTTTGCTTTTCTCAGATGCTGACTTGTCACAACAAACCTCACTCTCACAATCTCTCCCCCCTCTTCCCCCTGCTCTCTCTCTCTCTCTCTCTTTCTCTCTTTCTCTCTTTCTCTCTCTCTCTCTCTCTCTCGCTCTCTCTCTCTCTCTCTCTCTCTCTCTCTCTCTCTCTCTCTCACCTCCTATCTTTCTTCCCCCTCCTCTCTCCCCCAAACCTCTCTCTCTGTCCTCCATACCTCTCTATCTTTCTCTCTATACCATCGTCCCCTCTCTTTTTCTCTCTAGTCCTATCTCCCGCTATCTCTTTCCTATTTCCTCCCCCTCTCCTTCTCATCTCCAACCCTCTCTCTTTTTTCACCCCCCACCCCCCATCTCTCCCTATTTCTGTCTTGCTCATCATGTGCTGCCATAACAATCTGAACCATGCTATCCCTATGGATAGCTTCTCTCATCCTCGTTTCATGTGCCTGGCTCTCTCTCTCCCTCCTCCGGCCCGTGTCAAAACATCTCTTGCCTGTCCTATGCTACACGGAGACAAATCTAACAGACCTCCAGAACACCGCCTTCCTGTTTGTGAGGGATGAACCCACGAGTTAACCTCTCTTTGTTCATGTTCTCAAGTTATCCATCCATCCTACTCTTTCTCTCTATTGCTCCCTCCCCCTCTCCCCTTCCCCCTCCCTCTGTCCCCCTCTCCCCCTCTCTCTTTCTCCCTACCTCATCTCTCTCTCTCTCTCTCACTCTCCCTCCCTCTCTCTCCCCTCTCGCTCTCTCCCCATCTTCTCTCTCTCTCTCTCCAACCTCCTCTCTCTCCCCCCTCCATCTATGTTGCTCTCTCTGCCTCCCTTTCTCTCGATCTCACTCCCTCCCTCTGTCTCGCTCTCCCTCTCTTTCTCACTCCCCCTGTCTCTCTCCCCCTCTGACTTTCTCTCCATTCCCTCCCTCCCACCCTCCCTCTCTCTCCTCCTCTCCCCCTCTCCCTCACCCTCCCTATCTCTCCCTCACTCACACTTTCTCTCTCTCTCTCTCTCTCTCTCTCTCTCTCTCTCTCTCTCTCTCTCTCTCTCTCTCTTTCCCCCTCCGCCCCTCTTGCTGTGTTGTGTGTCTTGGTTTTTTCTATTTTGTGTTTCTTCCTACGTATCATCACATCCCTCTCCTGTACGCATGACCCTCATTTCCTTCCTCAGTGCACCCCCCCCCACCTCCACCTTGCCCCGGGAGAACCAGAGGGTTAAGTTGCACCCCCCCACCCCCATGTGTGTATAAACAGGTCAAGATCTGGGTGCTGACAGAGAGGCTGTGAGGTGTCACCCTGGGGTTAAGTGTCTGTACACAAGAGAGAGGGGGAGAGAGAAACTAGAACTGGTGTGGGAACCTTATGGGTGCATATGGCCGACCAACAACTCTTATACAAAATTATTACTTATACAAAATCTAAAACTAGAAAATGCAAAGGAGCAACTTTTGACAGTATATCTTCGTTTGCAGTCTAAATTGTCATAAACAATATCTTCCCTAAAAAGGTTCAATGATGGTAAATAGATTGCATTTATATAGCACTTTCATCCAAAGCGCTTTACATTGCCGCACATTCACCCATTGATTCACACACCGCTCAGAGACACCTCAACACTTAGCTAGGCGGAGCCCGGGGATCGAACCAGCAACCTTCCGGTGGCCAGACAACCACTACCTCCTGAGCTACTGTCTCTGGAGCTACCCTCATGAGCTTCTGATAATTATGTTCACTTCAACTGTGTCGAGTGAAAAGGTTGGTTGCCCCTGATCTAAACTCTTGTGGCTGCCACTGTCAGGAAATGGGAGTGGAAGAGTGCCTGTGATTGGCTCTTTATTCATGTATTTCCATGTGAATATAGTTTTCTACGATGAATGGGCACGTAGTGTATAGGAATAGTTTCCAATTCAAATTCAAATCAGCTGTAACTTTGAAAAAGTATTGTGAAAGCTGAGCTATCCGGGAGCCTGTAACACGGAGACTTATCATTGGATGGCTAGAGTAAGTACATACACTCCATATGAACACTGCTCTGCAATAGCTCTGTTTAGATAAATCCTTGACTCAACATGTAATAATAATAACAATAATATGTCTACACAAACATTGTAATGCAAAAATGTTGTGTTCCAAA
Organism: Coryphaenoides rupestris; assembly: GCA_002895965.2. Lineage (NCBI taxonomy): Eukaryota > Metazoa > Chordata > Actinopteri > Gadiformes > Macrouridae > Coryphaenoides > Coryphaenoides rupestris. The sequence continues at coordinate 664,922 of PIJE02000121.1, forward strand.
TAGTTCAGTTGATTGTGTTGATTTCTGTTGATTTGTTTATTTCTTTACCTTTATTCTGCACTGATGTTTTCTAACTACTCCTGGAGTGTGTGTCAAAAAGACACACACACAAAAAGACACACAGACACACACACACACACACACACACACCACACACACACACAACAGACACAACACACCACTGAAAAGAGCAAAAGGCGAGAGAACGACACTGGCAGCTGTTAGCGTGATCTGGAGGTCATGTTAGATCAGGACTTGGAGGAAAAAACAAATTCTTGCACCCAGGGGGTTGTCCAAGATGTGAGTTACTAGATCACATGTTAGACACACTCGTGTCGTCAATCTTCAAATTACCACCTACAAAATGTTACCATATTTACATATTAAAAAGGTGATAGATGTCCAACTTAAAAATTCATTTTAAAATTCATTGTAGATAATTAATATTAGGATTCATATTACATTTAATTAATAATGGTATTTATTTATTATTCATATTTATTATTATTATTATTATTATTATTATAATAATAATAATAATAATAATAATAATAATAAAGATATATCCACACAATTACACAAAGTTAAACATTTAGCACTACAAACAAACTTGGATTGTTTTCTTTTTTTAAAGAAAGTTAGTTAATAGGTAATATGAACAGATATACAAATATAAATCGTTGTATGGCTTGTTTTCTATATAATACAATAGCTTTAAACAGAAAACAGCTTATTTTAAGACGTAGCTTTGAAATGTTGGAAATTCTAAATCTAATCAAGGATTTAGCTTAAAAAGTCATTAACCAGCAGTATGAAATGTCATTAAAATACTTTCATTTAACGACACTCTGGGGTGTATTAAAGAAATAATAGCCTTTTCAGTGGAGGGAGAGGATTCATTAATAAAAGTGATGTCTTGGCTTTAGAACCACACAGGTGTGATTTGTCTTCATTCTTTAACGCTGTTCACCTGATTCAAGAACAGCAAACACACCTCTGCGCGTGTTGTGTATGTGTTGTTGTGTGTGTGTGTGGTGTTGTGTGTGTGGTTGCGTGTTTGTGGTGTGTGGTGTGTGCGTGGTGTGTGCTTGTGTGTGTGTGTGTGTGTTTTGTGTGCGTGGATGCTGAGTGTTGGGTGTGTGTGTGTGTGTGGTGTGTGTGTGTGTGTGGATCCAGCATCGAGAACAGCATGATTTCTGTCCCTTGTTATGCGTGCAGTACTGTACTTCTGTGTGCACTTGGATTGCCATATGTATGCATGTGTGTGTGTGTGGTGTGGTGTCTTGCGCTGCTCATAAGCAGTGTGGTGTGTGTTGCGCTCATAAGCATGTGTGTGTTGGTGTGTTGGTTTGCGTGCACTCCGTGTCTGTGTGGTGTGTTCCACATGTATACACGTATGTGTGTGTATGTGAGAACCAACATGCAATGGATTGCAATATGTACTGTATGTATGTATGTGTGTGTGTGTGGTGTGTGTGTGTGTGTGTGTGTGTGTGTGTGTGTTTGTGTGTGTGAGTGTGGGAAGGGGGGGTTCATAGTGTCCTGAATTATTCAGGCTGGGCAAACAGAGCTGACGAGACTATGAGTGATCCTAAACGCTGTTTTTGACTTAGAGCGTATTTATACTGTATGGAGTGTGTGGTCCACGTGCACGGCCAAGCCTGCGCGCAGAGCCAGACACCATTAATTAGACAAATGTTAGAATTAGTGTTAATACCCTCAGGGTCCACACACACACACACACACACACACACACACACCACTTCCATGGGCACGTGTGGGCACTCAAAACACACACACACACGGAACAAAACGCAATGTGTGAACATTATTTATGAACACAAGTAGTGCTCTGATGCACACATTTAAACACTCACACACTCCCACATGAGCATACAGTAGACACAGACGTATGCAACACACAGAGGGCCTCTGTGTGTCTGCATGTGTGTGTGCATGTGTGTGTGCGTGTGTGTGTGTGTGTGTGTGTGTGTGTGTGCGTTGTGTGTGTGTGGTGTGGTGTGTGTTGTGTGTGTGTGTGTGTGTGTGTGTGTGTGTGTGGTGTGTGTGTTGTGTGTGTGTGTGTGTGTGTGTGTGTGTGTGTGTGTGTGTGTGTGTGTGTGTGTGTGAGGGGATGGGTTGCAGAGGTTGCTTGGGGTTGGATGTGCTGTTTGTCCAAAAACGCTCCAAGGCTTGTTCTCCTCCTGGTCAGATGAAACAACAGCCACTTTGTTAGTGTACTGGGGGCTGGGGGCAGGGGGCTGGGGCTGGGGGTGGTCAGGGGTATTAATACACAGCCCATGCAGATGTCTGTACATACACGGCATTCCATGAGAAAGGGCGATGTGTTCACTGTCAATTCACATGTCTGCTGATCCCAATTAGACCAGCCCTATTTTGGTTGGCGGGTTCATGTGAGCCCCGTCGAAAGTATACATTTGTCTCAAACTTGTGACGTCTGTCGAGCCCAACCAGACCAGACCAGACCCTTGCTTTGTTTTTTTAATAATAGTGACAAAAATTATGACAAAGAACGCCATTTAGGCAATTATTACAGCTGTGGTGATCTGAAAAAAATTACTAATTTTTAGGAGTGTATTTCTGTTTTATTATAAATAGCAAATTGTACAGGACAAATGTCACATCATTCGGTCGACAAAATACAAAATATAAAAAAATGAATGAATGTGACAAATGGAAAGAATGGGACATACACAAATATACAAAATGAACAGAGTGCTGGTATCAAAGCTTCAACTGCAAATGGCTGAGATTGAACAAAACTAATCCAGAACAGATACAGAATGTCTTCCAGCACTTTCCTGCACCACGCCTCATACAGTACATTAGGAGATAAAATATGTCGGCGACAAATTGGCCAAAATGGCCGATGCCTTCCTTTCCTTTTACATTACAGCAACAAAATGAAATCACAACACAATAAAAAAATACAGTTTTGGCTTTGTCATTTCTGGATAGTCAACAAGTTGCTCCAACTTTCCCTTCATCATTTGTTTTGCCTTGTACAGTGACTAGTACAGAGAATTGTACAGTGACTGGTACAGAGAATTGTACAGTGACTGGTACAGAGACTGGTACAGTGACTGGTACAGTGACTGGTACAGAGACTTGTACAGTGACTCGTACAGTGACTCGTACAGTGACTGGTACAGAGCCTGGTACAGTGAGTGGTGCAGAGACTGGTACAGAGACTGGTACAGTGACTGGTACAGAGCCTGGTACAGTGAGTGGTACAGTGACTGGTACAGAGCCTGGTACAGTGAGTCGTACAGTGACTCGTACAGTGACTTGTACAACCACTTGTACAACCACTTGTACAACCACTTGTACAACCACTTTGTACAACCACTTGTACAGCTGTTTGTGCTGCGGCGTGCACCAGTGATACCGTTGTTTTTGATGTAACAGAGTATCAGTGTTGCTCGCCGCGCTGCTTTTGACCAAAGGAATCTTTTAAAGGCACATGTGTTGTCCAACGCCCCCCCCCCCCCAGTCCCAGAATCGTGTATTTTAAAGGTTGCCTCTTAAGACGCTCTGTATTACACGGCTACAGAGTGGAGGAGGGGGGAGGGGGGAGAAGAGTAGGGGGGAGAGAGGAGGTGGGCGTTTCTTTAGTTTCAACTGCTCACAGTGTTTCTTGGTTTCTCGAGTGTCTCTCGGTCGTGACTTGTGACCCAGCTGCTTTTTTTGAGAGATCTTTAAGCGGGTGGGGTTGACGAGGGGGAGGGGGGAGAGGGGGCGCAGTAGTAGTAGGAGAGTACCCCCCCCCCCCCCCCCATCCCCCGTGATCGATCCAACCGTGTCCCCCACCACCCCAAAGTTTTTTTCACCCCCACCCTGCTCCTCCCTCCGCCCCCACCCCCCACCCTCCCTCCCCCCACTCCTCTCTGTTCCACTCTCTCATCTGTCACTTTCCCTAATGTCACCCCTGACCTCGCCAAAGTCCTGTCCGTAAGAAAAAAAACTTCCAAAAGGGCCGTCTCGCTCCTGCCTCACTGTCTCCAAACATCAACTGAGCCCAGAGGATGAGCGAGGGAGACAACGAGGAGAGAGGGTGGGAGGGAGAGAGAAAGAGAGAGAGAGAAGTAATGTGAAGTACTTTATGGGCAGACCCAGCTGAGCTGTACATTACACTTGTGCTTTGACAACACTTGTTCACTTGCTCAAGTGCTCACTCACCCGCCTGTTTCTCACCCGTTAGTTTCTCACCCGTTAGTTTCCCCTTGTCCTGCGCAGAACTTCTGCTCCCGCTGTAGAATGTGCAGATCATCATGAAGCAAACCCCCATTTCATTCCCCTCATAAATTGCTATTTTTTTATTTCCCCTCGAGGAGGCGCGATTAACAGATTAATTGGAAGATATCTGGAGGTTCATGTGACTGGTGAGACATGTAAACAGGCTCTTCAAAGCGGCCGGCCTGCAGGGCTGATCAGTCTGTGATGATATGCCCGGATTGTGGTCCCAGAATGCAGAACCAACAGATGGTTCTGCTACGTGTTCCCTGGGTTCCCTGGGAGGTTAACGTGCCTTATTCATATATAGCGGTGGCCATCTTGGTTCTGAACACAAAGAAGGAATCCCACCCAGCTAGCAGCGTTGAGAACCAAGATGGCTGCTATAGGTGAATAAGCCCCCCCCCCCCCCCCCCCCCCCGGCTCCAATCTTCTATAGTTTCTGTAGGCTGTGGAGCACCGTAGGCTGATTGGCCCGTTGTTGATGATCTCCTCAGTGAATCAAATATGGTTTTTGGTCGATTATTCCTGGTTCCTTGACACACATCTCTCTGTCTTTGATTTATTTTCATCTCCTTTTTTTTTTAATGAATCTTTGCTCTCGGTGCCATTGTTTTTCTCCAGTGATGCTGAAAAACCCAAAGGGCCACCACCGGAGAGAGAATGTGTTCGTAATAAATGGTTGTGTTTTTTGGTCCTTGTTTACTTGAAGAACTTTGTCCGCACGTGCACACACACACACACACACACACACACACACACACACACACACGTGTTCCTTGTTGAGGTCCAAATCCACGGCTTCAGGTGATCTCAGGCCTCAGATAAGGAAGGGCACCTAGAAAAGAAGGGATTCATTAAGTTCATTCATTAAGTTAAGTTCATAAAGTCATAAGACAAAATGCGGACGCCACGACATCCAGCAACATGATGCAGGGGATGGATGCAAAGATTCGTCGTATGGCATATGCTCAAAGCATACTGCAGCACCAGGTGTCAACAGGTCAGGTTAAGATGTAGATGATGTTAAAAAGTGAGTTTGATCCACTGCATAGATTAACAAAAAAGAAGCTACCATAGCCTAGCCTAGGCTAGCTCCATGTACGTTGCTAACCAGCGTATACAGCCCTGTTTGATACTGGCTCCCCAGCTGACCTCCCCAACGCCACCTGTTTCCAATCGCCGCGCTGCCAGAGGCTATTAGGATCCACCCAGCCCCCTGGAAGAGACCTCGCCTCCGCCGCTGCAGAGCCAGCCGCACGCTGGCTATCCACTCAGGCTGATTAACTACATCAAGATGTACCACTCAGGCTTGCAACAGTGTTGGAGTGTGCATATGTGTGAGTGAGTGAGTGAGTGTGTGTGTGTGTGTGTGTGTGTGTGTGTGTGTGTGTGTGTGTGTGTGTGTGTGTGTGTGTGTGTGTGTGTGTGTGTGTGTGTGTGTGTGTGTGTGTGTGTGTGTGTGTGTGTGTGTGTGTGTGTGTGTGTGTGAAGGCTTATCAAATTCAACGTACCGAGGGTGTTTCCTGTGAGTTGCCCTCACGACTCTCAACTTAGCCTATCTGCCTGAAGAGATCCCAGCGAGATATGTCATGAGACAGTTACCACTCTAGGATGATAACTCGGATATTCCCCCGATACCTGCTGCTGAGGCACAGCTCGCAGGCGCTAAACGCCCGTGGATTTGAAGGGGTTTCAGTGGGCAGAAAGAGAGAGAGAGAGAGAGATGGAGAGAGAGAGAGAGAAGGGAGTCATACGGTCAGTGGATGAACCTGATTGGTTAACCCCCAACGGACCACAATCAAAAAAAGGAGGCAGCTGCTTTAATCAGACCATGAAAAAAGAAATAGAAAAAGATGTTGTCTTCCATATTTCTGGAAGGGGTTTGTTTGAAGTCGACGTTAACCCCGGTGCTAACAGTAATGTGAAGTGAAGTGGCCCCCTCCGCGCTGGACACAGGTAGATGTCGTGTTAGGGTTACTAGCTGAGGGAGGCCATCTTGTGTTACTGTGTACGGGTATTACGCTGATGGGAGTCGACTCTGTGGCTAACTGTGGCTAATGCTATCCCAAATTATTTGATGTAAAGGGCCCCTGCTCACACAAGCTCACATCATGTAAACCCTTAAAACATTCAACCTTAAAATAATTCAACATTATATTATTTGACCAAATGTATAGATATATAGAGGGTTTTTTTGTTTTGTTTTTTATTCAAACAATGATTATAAACTGGGCTTGGCTACATCTGTACACATTGCCCTAATTAATATGCCTCATATGATATGCTATGAATATGCCCACACATGCTACCATCTTGCCGTAAAGTCAGACATAATGTTAGCATTTGAGTAAATGGTCTAAATGGTTTACTATGAGGTCAGAAATGTCTTGCGATGATGGTGGGATTCACTTTAATCTCGAGCAAAACTCATCTGACACCCAATAAGATGATACAGTATTGTTAGGTGTTGTCTTGTCATTTGTTTGTTCAGACAACTTTTCCACCAAGTGCTTAAATGTATCATTCAAGAGCATTTAAACTTGAATGAATGAAATGGTGGGGGGTTGAAATATATAAACCTTAAATAAAAACGTCTAGTATGTATTACTATTATAAAACAGATCTCCTTCCACACTCTGTCTTTTACATGCAAAACAACACAAAAAAAATTTGGCAAAGCCAATAGCCCCAAGTTTAGTATATTTTAGTGCGTAAAAAGTCCCAAAATCATATAAAATCAGGACTGAATTTGTACTAAATGTAAAACATACATGCTTATTTTTCAGTAACGTGACACCACTGCCTTTCAACAGTTCCAAATCCATGCGCTACAAATCCAACTTTAAAAACAAGTACTATTGACCAAATGTTTCCTTGACAACACAAAAACAATATGCGTAAAGCATCGCTGAACAATATTTTAGATTAAAGCGATAAAAAAACTATGTAATAGATGAAAGTAACTTGTATGTATTTAATCACTATTGGTATATGGTGTATATATATACAGTATATATATATATGATATAGATATGGTATATACTGTATATGTAGTGCATAGTATAATATAGGAACAAGGGACTGTATGGACTGTGTATGGACTGTGTACACTCAATTCACAATATGATAGGCTACATTGGTTTCACGAGACGATATAGTCACAATATTAAATAATATGATGTTCAGATGAAGAAAATGTATAATTGAACATGATTACTTTTTTATTCCTGAGGCAACAATATACTAGGGGGACAAGGTTTACCACAAAGTATGGCTGAGGTATGAAACAACATTTAAAATAACAGTAAACTATGAAATTACATGAGAAATACTTAAAGAACGCACTTTAATCTTCACTTAAATAATGATAGTAAATAATAATAAATCGCATTGTCACAGTATTGGTATGTCCTTTGTCACACACCGTCCACCTGTGTAAATTAATTGTCATTTGAAAAAAATAACTCACTTGTGTAAATTAATTGTAAAATGTTTGTATTGTATAAGTCTTTTTTTTTTACCTCACAAACTAACTCCTCACGTTCCTCCTCCTATATCAAAGCCTCTACCTACAAATAATAACATGCTGGTAATTAGGTAATACTCCAGTTACAATGTTTTTTAGTGCATGTGTGTTTTTAGCACTCGTGCTGCGGTGCAATTTCATTGAAACTTAGCACGATGTAAACCACCTTTTATTTTTATGATCTTTGCAAGCGCTAGCATACATTCAAAGCCGTGTGTCTGAATTGTAACTGGCACCCGCTCTGCATTGCAACTTCCAGCAATGCTCAAAACACCGCCATCCATGGCTACCCATAATGTTGACCACAGAACAAGACCTAAAATCGAATCTTCTGACGTGTGTTGTCCTTTCTGCTCCACGATGCGGCCCGACGCAGCATTACATTGAAGCTCTGCTGTATGAGCGAGTCAGACCATAAGTGGATCCGACAGCCACCGACTTCCAGGCACATATTGTAGTTTTGCTAAAGTATTGGTTGAACCGACCCAATTGAACTGGGAAAAACGACATGGTCAACTAATATCCTGACAGCACCACCGTAGACTGGAGAGCATGCTAGAGGAAGAGAGATGATGAAAATATGTGGTAATGTGAAGTGAATGAGTCATGCTCGTTTCGTAACGCATTTCTCAGCTCCTGTCATCACGTTTTCATTTAATTGCAAAATGTCGTGCCACGATATTTGGTGGTCCCACCCCTATTGACTGACTTACTTTGTCCATACTGGCCGTACTGGTAGGAGGCCACGTGGTCCACGCTGTAGGCCTGCGCGGCGTAGGAGGCAGGGCAGTAGGGCTGGGAGCCGGGCAGGGGCCCCGAGCCGCCGGCCAGGCCCTCCAGGCCCTTCATGTGCTCCAGACGCTGGCTGCAGCTGGAGGCGGGAGGGGAGATGGGGTAGTCGCTCTGGGGCTGCAGGGGAACGCCGGCGGGGTTCAGAAGACCCATCACCTGGGGGGGGGGGACACCACCATGTCACTTCATGTTGTTATTTATTATTCAGTCACCAGTCCTCAGCTACCTTTCACACTTTTATCCAAATCGACAGTACTTTTTCTTTACATACATGTCATTAATGAGCTAGGTAGGAGTTAAAGAATCTTGCTCATGGGCAGCGAACATTGGGGTCTGAACCCAGAACCTTCCATTGTCAAATAACCCAACATCTATACACTAGCCCGAATGAATATACTGATATTTCATTCAGGCATGTATGTATTGATTGCACTCGGTAGGCTAGAATGTATTGGCAACGCTACGTTCAAAAGTTGGGTTTGGTGTGTTTTATGATCGGAGCTGTGGAAAGTAGAGGTTGGTCAGTTTCTTGACAAGGCATCAGAAATTAATATCTGTATGCTCAACTGTACACCAAATATGCACACCGTATGCCACACACGCACACACACACACACACACACACACCACACACACGCACACACACACACGCACACACACGCACACACACACACACGCATGCAATGGTTTACAGCAAGGCCACACAGCGAGAGAGAGAACGAGAGAGAAAGAGATTGACGCTAGCACCAAAGAGGAAGAATTAGGCAATTTGTCTCAGACTAAAGGCTCCACTTATTTTAGAATTCCCGCCGCCGCTGTTCAACAGAACCCACGGCCGGTGATAAGGACATATCTCCAGAGACAGAGATAGGCTAGAGATAGGCTGGGTCTAGGGCAGCCGAGACACTGGGCTGGAGGACAGAAACATGGACAGGGAACAAGCCCAGGCTGTTGACCTGCTCTTTATTAGTGACGAGATAATCACATTTAGGGGAACGCTGGGGGGGGAGGGGGGGGTTGGGGGGGGGGGGGGGGGGGGGGGGGATTTTTCTTTGGCGGGTGAAGGATGGAAAAGAGCCGCAGGGTGATCTGTCTGCCGATTGTGTCAAAAGCAACCCGAAAACAACCACCATTTCATGTGTACACACACATACACACACACACACACACACACACACACACACACACACACACGACACACACACTTAAAAGGGACCTAACCTGTCGGTCATCAATCAAGCATCTGCAGAATGCACTGGTGATGAATAGCGACCACCTTACACACCATTCTGACCTGCTGACACCTTTTAAATGCATCATATCCACTTTCCCTCTCTCTCTCTCTCTCTCTCTCTCTCTCTCTCTCCTCACACACACACATAAACTCTCTCTCTCTCTCTCTCATCTCTCTCTCTCTCTCTCTCTCTCACACACACACACATAACTCTCTCTCTCTCTCTCACACACACACATAAATCTCTCTCTCTCTCTCTCTCTCTAACCACTCTCTCTCTCTCGCTCTCTCTAATCACTCTCTCTCTCTCTCTCTCTCTCTGTGTCTCTGTGTGTCTCTCTCCTCTTCTCTCCCTCTCTCTCTCTCTCTCTCTCTCTCTCTCTCTCTCTCTCTCTCTCTCTCTCCGTCTCTCTCTCTCTCTCTCTCCTCTCTCTCTCTCTCTCTCCCTCTCTCTCTCTCTCTCTCTCTCTCTCTCTCTCTCTGCATAGTGCGCGGACCCCAGGGCTCCTCAGTCCTAATACAAAGCAGGTATACGCTACTCTTTGGGCCCTCTTGGCCCTCTAAGTGACATATTATTCTACATCCACACACACACATGGTGATGCTTAAATCATTTCCCAACCAAGGGGGGTGGGGTGGGGGGGGTTGAGGGTTAAGGGTGGGGTGGGGGTACTTGAAAGAAGGAGTCCATGTTGATTTGGAGCAGGGAGTTGTGCTTCTAAGAGACATTTACCTTTAAAATATTAAATATAAAGCTGCATTCCCATTCTCATTCTCTCTCTCTCTCTCCCCCCTTTCTCTCTCTCTCCCCCCTTTCTCTCTCTCTCTCTCTTTTTCTCTCTTTCCCTCTCTCTCTCCCTCTCTGTGTCTCTCTCTCTGTCTCTCTCTCTCTTTCTCTCCTGGTTTGCAGCCATGGGCATCCATGGTCCTTGGGTACGAGCGGCGGTGCTGTGAAAGCAATGCATTCTGGGATTGCATTGGCAGAGAGTGGCGATTGTGGAGTAATGTGTGAGGGACGTATGGACAACCGTCTGAGATGACGGGACACTCGTCCTCTACCTTTGACCTGTGAAATATACACAAACCAATGAGAACCTGCGCTTCAGGAAGGAGGAATGTAGGGGGAACCATTTTAAGACACAGTAACCCAGAGGCCGCTGTATGGCCGTCACACGCACACACGCCTGCGCGCATGTGTGCGTGTGTCTGTGTGCGTGATCATGGCCCTTGTCATATCAAGACCCTACGCATGCAGTTCTGTTTTATATAAAGAATGCATTTGTTTTAGTTCTCGATTGATCGCCTATGAGCAACAATGCAACATGTCTGCTTCCGCGTACATATTAGACGTATTACTAACAGCGAACACGCTTTTTCATTAGAATGTATGTTTAGAAGAATACTACAGCAGTGAATGGGGAGTCAGCATTCCGTCGTACTTGTTACATCTGGCAATAAAGAAATCTTGAATCTTGAATTTTGAATCTTGAATATAGGATAGAAGCTCTGACGCAATGTCATGTTATGTAACATGTGACGCCTTAAAAACATCACATATATACAATATAACTATATACAGGTGTATATATACTATACATGCCGTCGTTTTGTTTTTGATAAAGATAGGCGTTGACTTGCACGGTGACAGTGTAAACAAGAGGTGCGTGGATGTAAGCGGAGCCATGTGCCCGGCATGTGTAACACGGTGGACCAGAGATCAGCGATACGAGTGACGAGCTGAGTGACGAGCTGAGAGCAGTTCTGAATTGTGATTTGTATTTGCGTAAATTACATTAGGAATTGCACTTTTTTTCAAGACCCAGATGTGCTTCTCGCGTAACTTAAGACGATATGTTAAATATGTATTTATTGTTTTTGTACAGTTGTTGGATGTGTAGTTTTAACCTAAAAAATTACATTATGTTTATTTGATAAGTCAAGTGGGGTGGGTGAAGCCAAAGTGTATAATTGTATAATATATTATTATATAATTAGTCAATCCATAGTAAACAACAAAATCCATAGTCCTCATACTAAGATTACTGCATACATTATCAAAAATACTTGTGAAATATAGATTAAAATCTGTTGAATATTCTATTCCATTCTATTATTCTAAAAATATTTGCCATAAAGGAAAAATATACTTTATTAATAGTTTTTTTTATCTGTGAGTTGTATCCATGTGTGTGTGTGTGTGTGTGTGTGTGTGTGTGTGTGTGTGTGTGTGTGTGTGTGTGTGTGTGCGCGTGTGTGTGTGTGTGTGTGTGTGTATGTGTGTGTGTAAGTGTGTGGATGTGTGCGTGCATGTGAGTTTGATGTGTACGTGTATGTCAGTGTGAGTGTGAGTGTGTGTATGTGTGCCTGTGTGTGCATGCGTGCACATGTGTGTGTGCGTGTGTGTATGTGTGCAATGCGTGACAGAGATTAGCTGACATGTTCTTCTGCTTTTGTTGTATATATATGTATGTTGTCAGTATTCTTGTATTATTGAATTATTGAAAATAATCGAAGTGGTCACCTTTTTCATTTCTCATTTGTTGTGCATTCCCTTATCCTCCCTGCTCGTTATATTTATCTTGTTGAGTTGGTGGAAAAATGGTTGAAGACACACGGCCCAGCAGCACCGTGTGCAACCACATATGTGTTACACCTGCATCACCAGAGAAGCCACTCTAATGAGCTTTATGATATGCATATGTTTTAGGGTACACTTTGCAAATGAGTAAAAAAAAAAAAAAAAAAAGAAGCTGGTCCTGTTCAGGGACTGGAACCCGACCCTCGCTCCCTCGGTGTTCCCGTGCTGCTCACCTGCGGAGGCAGTCCGTTCGCCAGGGCGGGGTTCATGGGGTTGACGGGACCCCCGGGGCCGACGAAGCCGTCCGAGTAGCCAGAGAAGGAGTGTCGTCCGGAGGCCAGGCAGTAGGCCCCGTCGCCCTGCCCTCCTCCAGAGCCCTGGTGCCCCGAGGAGGGGGGTAGGGGCTGGGGGCGGTGCACCGTGCTGGGGGTGGGCTCTGACACCGGAGGAATGAATAGGATGTGATTATTAATGATGATGCTAAATATGATCTGATGAATAATACCTACATAATATACTAAATTAATAATAATACATGAATAATAAACCTGCTTCATTTTACTGAGGCTTATGTGATATAATATGACATAACAATATAGTTTATTATTTGTTATTTTTTATAAACATTTTATTTTATTTATTTTGAATAAGACATTTTTTATGATTTATTTATTTTGTAAGAATTATTATTTAGATGAACACAACCTTTAAGTTATCTGCATCACCACGTAGGCCTACAACGTCATGGAGCTGGGTGCTGAGTGGTGGGGTGACACATAGACTGCTATAGACGGGTTGGGTGTAGTACCTGCACCTATAGACTGCTATAGACGGGTTGGGTGTAGTACCTGCACCTATAGACTACTATAGACGGGTTGGGTGTAGTACCTGCACCTATAGACTACTATAGACGGGTTGGGTGTAGTACCTGCACCTATAGACTGCTATAGACGGGTTGGGTGTAGTACCTGCACCTATAGACTGCTATAGACGGTATCTCCACCTGCAGACTGCTATAGACGGGGATGGGGGTCATACATCTCTACCTTGTGCTATAGGTGGTGGGCGTATTACCTTGTGCTATAGACGGAGGTGGGTAGGGGCTGTCAGACAGCTGGTACGAGGGGATGCCGGACATGGCTGAGGGCGGGAACCCCCCAGGGATCAGGTGATTAAATGCCATGAGCTGATTGGCCCCTGCCTGCTTACGCCACCGCGCCCGCCTGTTGCTGAACCAGACCTGGGGGAGAGATAACCGTCAGGTTACTGTGTGGAGACTGTGTGTGTGTGTGTGTGTGTGTGTGTGTGTGTGTGTGTGTGTGTGTGTGTGTGTGTGTGCGTGCGTGCGTGCGTGCGTGCGTGCGTGCGTGCGCGTGCGTGCGTGCGTGCGTGCGTGTGTGTGTGTGTGTGTGTGTGTGGTTCACTAGACGATGTATTACGCATTAAAGCGCAATCCCAATGTAGATTATGCATCTTTATATATTCAATTTAACTACCACCACCACTTTCCTAAAGGTTTTCATGCCGTGACCCACGTTCAGAGGTACATTATGGCCCCTGACCCACCAATTATTGTGTGCAGTAAAATAAACAATATATTCACATTACCACGTAAAATGTAGGATAAATGAATTAATATGAATTCATATATTTAATTACCATCTTTATCTACTGTATGTATATGGTTCTTCAATACAGTATTTCCCTGGACAATTATTCAAACATACTAATGATGAAATGAAACATACCCATACATGTCGGCATAAACATATATTGTTGAAAGAATAAGTTTATTTTGGCCATCCTGCAAGCCATTTGGTCCTGACCAGTGGTGGAAAGTAACTAATTACATTTACACATAATGTACAAGTGCTGGACTAGAAATCTGAGTAGAGTACTTCTATTCTGAGTATTTCTATTTTTTCCTAGTTTATACTTCTACTCCACAAAATGTATCTGACAGCTATAGTTACTTATTTGCTGATTAAAAGTATAAATATTATTAACAATACAAAATATATGAAACAAATAAATAATTAGATTATTATGTCAATAAGGATTTATCGGTCCCCAGGGGGTAATTCACAAGCTACCCAATAAAATATAAATACATTTAAATTAGCTTCACATTTACCAGCTGCAACATTAAAGCGATGTATCAATAATTATAATTCAATCAAAAATTATGTATTCTTGTGATACTACATGATGATAATGAGTACTTTTACTTTTGACACATTTTATTTTTATATTTTGACGCTAATACTTTTGTACTTTTATTTCATTTTCTTGTACTTTTACTTCATTTTCAATGCAGGACTTTTACTTGCAACAGAGTAGTTCTACAGTGCAATATTATTACTTTGACTTAAATTTGTAAAAGATCAGAGTACATCCTGACCCCCCAGACGGAAGCCCCCCCCCCCGGCCACTCTACCTGCACGCGGGCCTCCGTCAGCTTGGCCCTCTGCGCCAGCTCCTCGCGGGTGTAGATGTCCGGGTAGTGGGTCCTCTCGAAGGCGCGCTCCAGCTCCTCCAGCTGCTCCGCCGTGAAGGTTGTGCGGCTGCGCCTCTGCTTCCTCTTCAGCGGCAGGCCGGGCTCTGATTCCACCTCCGAGCCGTCGTCCGAGTGGCTCGCTGCGGGGCCGGGGGGCCGGGGAGACGGGTGAGAGGAGGAACACTGAGTGAGAACGTTCTGGTGACACTTTGGAGTAACTCTCACGAATGGGCCATTCACCAGCAATGATGATGCAGCAGCTAGGATGAATGAAACATGAAATATGTTTATCATCAAACTATATGCTATGGATGAGCGGCTCTGGAGAAAGCAACAATCGGCCCGTTCTGAACAGGCACGGAACGGGCACTGCCCTGGTGGTTGGATTGCTGAGGACCCAAAGAAGTGCAGTGTTGAGGGCACATGTCTAGTATTATATATATACTGTATATATATCTAAATATATAGATATATATATTTATATTAGACATATATAGCTGTCTGAAGTGTATTCATCATTGTTAACATAACAATATTGACGGAACAAACCATTGATTTCAATCAATCACTTGGTTTCAAGCAATCGGTTAACATTAAGTCACATTAATCTATCCATGTTTACATTAAGCTTTTCAAGGAAAGACACCATTTTGTTTTTCTTTTCTGAAGACACACACACACACACACACATACACACACACGCAAACCGCCCCCCCCTCCCCCCCCCCCCCACACGCACACACACACACACACACACACACACACACACACACACACACACACACACACACACACACACACACACACACACACACACAGCATCAGGCCTGTCTCCCAGTGATCATGTGCCCAGACAGACGTCCATTCATAAGAAATATTCCTTGCCTCAGGAGTAAACCCACTGGACACGACCCCCGCAGCATCGCAGGGAGACGCCACACAGAGGACGACTTTTGGGTCCAGGGGCAATTCTGTGTGTGTGTGTGTGTGTGTGGTGTGTGTGTGTGGGCGTAGTGTGTGTTTGTGTGTGTGTGTGTGTGTGTGTGTGGTGTGTGTGTGTGTGTGTGGGGGGGGGTGGGTGGGCATGTGTGTGTGTGTGTGTGTGTGTGTGTGTGTGTGTGTGTGTGTGTGTGTGTGTGTGTGTGTGTGTGTGTGGTGTGTGTGTGTGTGTGTGTGTGTGGTGTGTGGGGGTGGGTGGGCATGTGTGTGTGTGTGTGTGTGTGTGTGTGTGTGTGTGTGTGTGTGTGTGTGTGTGTGTGTGTGGGTGGGTGTGTGTATGTGTGTGTTGTGTGTGTGTGTGTGTGTGTGTGGGCGGGTGGGCATTGTGTGTGTGTGTGTGTGTGTGTGTGAGAGCATACAGGTAAGGACAGGGTACTTACCCCCTGGTGGGGTTAGTGTTGAGCAGGGGGCTGGAGGGAGAAGCCAGGGCACGCTGCTCTATTTACCCAGGAGCGGGCTCAGCAGAAACGGCCAATGAATCGCCTCTATATCCTGACGCCCTGCCCCCCCCACCACGCACCAACCACCACCACCACCCACACACACACACCACACACACACACACTCCTCGTTTTCCTCTTTCCATTTACTTTTCATGTTGTTTTCATGTTTTGTTTTTTGTTATTCAGAAAGAGTGTACGCGGTTTGACCCCTGGTCCCAGACTAAATCATATCTATGGTCAGCCAACACACACAATGACAGTGGATGATCACACAGACAGACACACACACACACACACACACACACACACACACACTCCTTGAACACGCCTACACATCTTTCAGGGAGGTGTATTGTAAGCTAACAAGGCTTTAAAACCGAGATCTGATCGCTTACTGCATGGAAGACATGACGTTTGAAAGTAAACAACAAACAACAACGTGTGTTGTTGTCGTCCAGCGGGGGCCTTCGGCGTGATTGAGTTGCAGTGACACCGTGAGCCCTGACAGCCCAGTGTGTCCCTCCATGCGGTCCTCCGAGCGCCGCTGGGTCCATTGTGCCGGGCTGCCCTGATCCTGCACTTCAAACACCAGCACCACGCCACTGCCCCATGTGCTGTTTGTGCTACACTTAATGAATTCCCCCCAGCTAAGGGGAAGTTTTGTGTGCAACACTGTATTAGTTCCCCCCTCGGAAGCAACAATGAAATACAAGAGAGCCCAAATAGCTCCGGGCCCCTCATGTGAAACTGATCCTCTCGGCCCCCGAGGGCCCTTCTCCCCTCCCCACAGCACCAGCGCTGGGAGTCACCCTAACATGCATTAGCAGCACTTTGGTCAAGAAACATTCTTCTCTTGGAGTAAGGAGCCATGAATAAAATAGAGAGAAACTTTCACTTTCTTTACACTTGAAGAAGCCCTTTTATGGATATGAACCGTTTTTTTCTAACAATTCAGCAGTGGACTGTCGCATAAGCACACATGCAAAAGAAAATCCATGTGACAAAAGATGCATAACATTAACATACACACACGCGCACTCACACACACACACACACACACACACACACACACGCAACATGCCATTATGTCATCATGCAGAAGTGCCACATACATCGCTGCTTAAATTGCGTAGGCGTGGGTGAACACACACTCCAACATGTGATTGGTTAATGATGGAGGTGGGGAAGATGGCGGGGAAGATGGCGGGGAAGATGACGGCGGACAGAAGTAGCAGTAGAGATCAGGGTGCAGGCAACATGGAGGAAAGGTAAACATTGGTCATTTGCTTAATATACTGCCAACAGTGAACAAAACAATGCCGGTTGGTTGGAAATTAGCAAAATTCTCCTTTAAGTTGCCATGGAAAGGGAATGTGAAATGACCGGGCTTAAAGGCAGGGTTTTGGGAGTTTTTTCCGGACGGGACAGAGGGAAAGCAAGAGACAAGCCTTTTGTAGCCTAACCCTAACCCCCTCCTCCCACCTCCTCCGTCCTCCTCCTCCTCCTCTACTCCCACCCACTCCCACTTAACGTCCCCCACCAGCCCAGGAGGAGGAGGAGGAGGCGGAGGAGGTCTTTTTGTTATTGTCGCCCCTCCTCTCTCCTCTCTCTCTCTCTCTCGTCTCTCCTCTCTTCTCTCTCTCCTCTCTCTCTCTCTCTCTCTCTCTCTCTCTCGTGTGTGTGTGTGTGTGTGTGTGTGTGTGTGTGTGTGTGTGTGTGTGTGTGTGTGTGTGTTTATGCAATATCATACACACAAGAGAGAGAGAGACAGAGAGAAGAGAGAGAGAGAAGAGAGAGAGAGAGAGAGAGAGAGAGAGAGAGAGAGAGAGAGAGAGAGAGAGAGAGAGGAGGAGAGAGAGAGAGAGAGAGAGAGAGAGATTTGGGGGTCCGTGGGGAGTCCACTGACCATATGTGTCGTGTTTATGCCCTTCTTTGGTCAAGTGAGCAACTCCTTGGGGGTTGGGGGTGTGGGGGGGGGTGTTGTTTAAAGGCTAAATTGTGACATGTTGCCCCCCCCCACCCTGTGAGGGAGAGAAAGCACCCAAAACAAAACCCAAGGCAGAGGACTGTCTCCTCGGTGTATTTATGAGGGCGGGCCGGGCTGCTCCTGAGTGACTGGCCCACTGCATTAAACACTACATAGAAGTCAGGGCAGATGCCGGCCCCCATAATGGCTTAACAGACAGCTTATGGACCCATCTGCGCCTCTTTTTTTGGCAGGGTAAGGAAAAAATCTGGTGTCCCCCCACCGCTATGTGTAGTGTCTATATGTGTGTGTGTGTGTGTGTGTGTGTGTGTGTGTGTGTGTGTGTGTGTGTGTGTGTGTGTGTGTGTGTGTGTGTGTGTGTGTGTGTGTGTGTGTGTGTGTGTGTGTGTGTGTGTGTGTGTGTGTGTGTGTGTGTGTGTGTTCAGTTGGAAGAGGGAGGACTTTCTTGACTTGCTAAATAGGAGCCCTGACCTTCACAGCTGTGCTGCAAGTGTCCATAAAAGAGAGAGAGAGAGAGAGAGAGAGAGAGAGAGAGAGAGAGAGAGAGAGAGAGAGAGAGAGAGAGAGTGGAGAGAGAGAGGAGAGAGAGAGAGGAGAGAGAGAGAGAAGAGAGAGAGAGAGAGAGAGATTTGTTTATACATGCAATTGAGTGTGTGTGTATGTGTTCATAATTTGTCCACACTCTCCCTTCCTGAATATTCCAAAGGTAGCACTGTGTCATCAAGTACCATAAAAAGAAGATAAATGGGCCTAAAGAAATAAACACATAAAGCACATTTCAGACTTAAGTGTGCTGGTCATCCATCATGGTGACACATCCTCTTTGAGGCTTCGGGGAGGAAGCAGCTACCTGTCATGTCTAGCTAAATGTGTGTCTAACCCTACTTCCTGTGTGGTACTTCCTGTGTGGAGCCAGC
>PIJE02000121.1:689151-694151 GCA_002895965.2 Coryphaenoides rupestris
GCATTGCAGAGTGGAATGTGTGTGTATGTGTGT
The DNA here is from genome assembly GCA_002895965.2 of Coryphaenoides rupestris. Lineage (NCBI taxonomy): Eukaryota > Metazoa > Chordata > Actinopteri > Gadiformes > Macrouridae > Coryphaenoides > Coryphaenoides rupestris. The sequence goes on from PIJE02000121.1 coordinate 689,185, forward strand.
GTGTGCGTGTGTGTGTGTGTGTGTGTGTGTGTTGTGTGTGTGTGTGTGTGTGTGTGTGTGTGTGTGTGTGTATGTGTGTGTGTGTGTGTGTGTGTGTGTGTGTGTGTGTGTGTGTGTGTGTGTGTGTGTGTGTGTGTGTGTGTGTGTGTGTGGTGTGTGTGTGTGTGCGTGCGTAGTGGACCACAGAGGTATTTTTTCAATTGACGTTGACTCAAGACACTTGATAAAAAAAAAAAAAAAAAAAAAAATAGAATATGACAGTGTTGAGGATGACAGATAAACATGGAAAGGACCTGGCCGTCCACAAAGCGCCTCTGTATCAATAAGGTTAATTTCACATACGTATAGACACAGATAGTTACAGTGTAGCCGCATGGAGCAGAGGGCTGGGGACCAGCAGGCCTGTTAGAGTCATCAACCAGGGTTCCAAGGTTAAGATGTCAGGGACCAGGCCTATAGCTGTTGTTATTAGGATGCAGGATATAACTTTTCTCTCACTTCCTAAATACATATACATTTAATCTATTTCATAATGGCTACTGTAGGCCCACAACTTAAGATATTGCTATATTAACAAAAAGTGTCTTTGTCTCTTTTTCTTCCTATTTCAAAATGAAAAGAAAAAAGAACATTAACACAATCTTAGGTCAGGATTTCGTTTATAAACATTAGAATGCGCTTTCATTGGCTAAGGCTGTTTGTGATCATCATTAACAAAACATAACCTATATACGTTTTCATAAAATTTGAAAATAAAACTTGTGTTGTTTTCCGTTTGATTGGAACGAAAATAGGAAGTAATTTTGCGGCACGATATTAGGCTAATAAAACTAAATAAAGCAGTTTAAGTTTTATTAGCCTAATACAGCAATCGAAAGCAATGTTTGTACTTAAAGCTAGGCCTACTATACTTCAATATATTTATATATTATAAAAGACGTCAGTATTTGCTGATGTGGTGTGTGTGTGATGTTTATTTGTTTTTGTTTCTGTATCTGTGTACGTTTATGTTATATGTTTATTGTTCATTGTAAAGCGTACCTTGAAAAGCGCTATATAAGTCCTATGTATTATTATTATTATTATTATTAATATTATGTCGGTGAATGTGAAAATGTCAGTTAGATGGTCAATAAGATAAGATAAGATAACTTTATTCATCCCGAAGGAAATTCTTTGTGCCAGAGGTTGCTCAAAAATACCAACAACATAAGAATAAAAAATAGAATAATAAATGTACAGTGAATAAGCCTAAAAGAAAAAATATGGTAAGATACATTTAGTAAAAAATATTTATATTATTTTTTATTATTATTCTATTATTCATTATTATTATTATTACTATTATTATTACTATTATTAATTATTATTATTATTATTACTATTATTATTATTATTATTATTATTACTACTATTATTATTGTTATTATTTTATAGATGGTAATTTCAGACAGAATTTAATTAGAAACTTAGTGGCAACACATTGCCACTAAGTTGACATTTTATGACGTGGGAGAGGGAGAGGAGGAGAGGAGGAGGGGGAAGAGGAGGAGAGAGGAGGAGAGGAGGGGAGGAGAGGAGAGGAGGGGGGAGAGGAGGAGAGGAGGAGAGGAGGGAGGGCGAGGCCACTGAACGTATTTATTGAACTTTATTTAATCTGCTTGAGGAGATGTGGGGAGCGCGGGGGGGTGGGGGGGGGCTGGGCGCATGACGAGCGGCGAGGTCCTCATTGTGAGGCGCCGCCGCTCCAGGCCTGCTGCTCTCTCAGGGGAGAACATTGGTCCCCATTCACCAGAGCGCTCTTTAATAGACTCCCTTAGTCATTAAATGTGACATAGCACAATATCCACATCGTTTAGAAGACATTATTAATGTTCAAAGGGCCAAAACTGAGTATCATCAAAGAATCAATTAAAGACCGCGCATTGGCTGAAGGCAACAGCCAATGTATTTTTAGCAGTGATCTGACAAATGTAAGGCCTATGGCCATAAACCGATGCAATTTTAAGCGATTTAAAAAACAATATTTGTATTCTCTTTACAGAAAAAAATCGGGAAAATAATCTTTTAAACATCTAGATCCCATCGGGTTACACCAATGCCATCATGATCTTTTTGTATTATTTAGCCTACAATAACAGCAATACACATATAGACTACAGGCCTATCTCTTACAGTGATAGGATAATGTGTTATTGTTGTGTGACTATTTAAACCTATGTCTTTATGTTATCTCTCTTACTTTGTGCAGTCTAATATTAGAGGTGCATTACATCAAATCCCAGTCAGAACACGCTTACAGTAGCCGATATGTTTCTGATTTCTGATTTGGGATTAAGATAAGCGAGGCTGCTGTGTGTTGCGTTGTGTGTGTGTCTGCGTTAGTGTGTGTGGTGTGTGTGTGGTGCGTTTGTGTGCGTGCGTGTGTGTGTCTGCGTTGTGTGCGTGTGTGTGTTTGCGGGTTGTCCAGCACGCACTCGTACGTGAGTGGATTTCAGACGCCTCGATTGTCCTCCTGGTGAATAGCGGCCGGCTTCTTTAACCGATCCAAAAGAAACATTTTGTAGGCAAAAACGTTCCCCCGTTTCCCCCTCGCCCAGTGGCCCGCAGAAGCCGCCGGAGCAGCGACCACTGGCGCTCCCTGAATAATTCATCCTTCATTGCTGCCTCATAATGTCTTTTCTCGGGCCTTTGTGACCGGCTGCATTCTAAACAGGTTGCCTTCCTTTATGGAGGCCAAGCTGCTTCTGAGCCGTCTTTTGTCCTCAATGGACTCTCCCGCCATTGTCTCCCAAGTTCATCCCCAAGTGGACCATTGTTGGCACCGGAGCGTCTTTGTGAGGGACGGAGCTGCTATACAAATGTTTGATCAACTCATTTGGGGACGTTTTGTTGTCTCGTCGAGCTGCCCGTCCCTTTTCTGCCTCGAGTGTTGCTTTACTGTCCTGAACTCCACTGTATCGCGGCTAAAAGTGAAGTGCTACTATTAGGAGACTTTTTCACGGCCTGCAAAACAACTGGATTTCGTTATCAATGCCGTCTGCAACTGTGGGTCAACAAACTGATACAGTTTCTCTACTCTCTACTCCACTCCTTTCAATGGACGAGTAGCCTACACAACGAATATAAAACTGAATATAATAGCTTAATAATAAATAGGCCTTATAACATTAGCCATAATAAGACTAATAATACTAGTATAACTACTGGGCTACTAGTACCAGAACCTAGGTCTTCTAGGTCTAGGACCACTTAGGCTATACCTAATAATAACATGCCTAATAATAATAATCATCATCATCATCATCATCACCATACTCATTATAATAATCATAGCCTGTAACACAATTTATTGAAGTTTTTTTATGATAATGGTATTAATCTTAAGCCCAAACGATTAATATATACTGTTTTGCATTTCTCTCTCTCTCTCTCTCAACTTTTTTAAAAATAGGCGACACATGAGACTATATTTTAAATGAGGCTCTTGACATGAAAGCTGAAAACACACACACACACACGTCACACACACACACACACACAAACACACACACACACACACACACACACACACACACACGTCACACACACACCACACACACACACACACACATACACACTCTTCTCTTCTCTCCCTCTTCTCTCTCTCCTCCCCCTCTTCTCTCTCTCTCTCTCTCTCTCTCTCTCTCTCTCTCTCTCTCCAACTTGAGAAGCATGTACGTTCCTCAGCATTTCACAGGGATTTAGGCCCTGGGAAGACCCTAATCACTCTGGAATGAGCCGTGGGTTATGAGCACTGCTATGGACCAGGACCTTCTATCAACAGGGTGGCCCCACACCCCACCCGACCAACCACTCTTGGGGTCTTCAATGCACACATCATGGTGCCATGATGGATGAATTAATATGGCTTCTTTTTTAAATATACATATCCTGCATTTAAAATGGCATGATGCTAATGCTATAACTGTTGAGTAAACCGTATATTGACTGAGAATTAATTTTACACTTGCAAAAGTACAGGATTCTCCATACTCTTACTGTGACCTCTCCTGAGAGAGAGAGAGAGAGAGAGAGAGAGAGAGAGAGAGATTTGTTTATACATGCAATTGAGTGTGTGTGTATGTGTTCATAATTTGTCCACACTCTCCCTTCCTGAATATTCCAAAGGTAGCACTGTGTCATCAAGTACCATAAAAAGAAGATAAATGGGCCTAAAGAAATAAACACATAAAGCACATTTCAGACTTAAGTGTGCTGGTCATCCATCATGGTGACACATCCTCTTTGAGGCTTCGGGGAGGAAGCAGCTACCTGTCATGTCTAGCTAAATGTGTGTCTAACCCTACTTCCTGTGTGGTACTTCCTGTGTGGAGCCAGCGGGTCAGAGTGACCCTGTGATGCCCTCTGACCTTTCTGGGGCTGGCTGGGAACAACGCTGTAGTCAGAGCCACAGAAGACACCTACCGCTGACTCCCTGCCTTTCTCTCTGAGACAACATCCCATCGAGACATCTCATAGAAACCAGCAACATCTCATAGAAACCAGCAGCATCCCATAGAAACAAGCAACATCCCATAGAAACCAGCAGCATCCCATAGAAACAAGCAACATTCCATAGAGACAACATCTCATAGAAACAAGCAACAACCCATAGAAACAGTGACATCCCACAGAAAACAGCAACATCCCATAGAAACCAGCAACATGTCATAGAAACCATCACCATCCCATAGAGACAGCAACAGCCCATGGAAACAGCAACATCTCATAGAAACCAGCAACATCTCATAGAAACCAGCAACAGCCCATAGAGTCAATAACATCTCATAGAGACAGCAACATCTCATAGAAACCAGCAGGATCCCATAGAAACAAGCAACATCCCATAGAGACAAGCAACATCCCATAGAAACAAGCAACATCCCATAGAGACAACATCTCACAGAAACAAGCAACAACCCATA
>PIJE02000121.1:699151-716879 GCA_002895965.2 Coryphaenoides rupestris
ATAACCTATATACGTTTTCATACAATTTGAAAATAAAACTTTGTGTTGTTTTCCGTTTGATTGGAACGAAAATAGGAAGTAATTTTGCGGCACGATATTAGGCTAATAAAACTAAATAAAGCAGTTTAAGTTTTATTAGCCTAATACAGCAATCGAAAGCAATGTTTGTACTTAAAGCTAGGCCTACTATACTTCAATATATTTATATATTATAAAATACGTCAGTATTTGCTGATGTGGTGTGTGTGTGATGTTTATTTGTTTTTGTTTCTGTATCTGTGTACGTTTATGTTATATGTGTATTGTTCATTGTACCTTGAAAAGCGGCTATATAAGTCCTATGTATTATTATTATTATATTATTATTATGTGGGCCGATGGTGAAATGTGAAAATGTTAGTTAGATGGTCAGATAAGATAAGAGAGATAAGATAAGACTTTATTCATCCCAAAGGTAATTTTTGTGTCAGAGTTTGCTAAAAAATACCAACAACATAAGAATAAAAACTATAGAATAATAAATGTACAGAGAATACGCCTGAAAGAAAAACAATATAGGTAAGATACATTTAGTAAAAAAAAGATATTTATTAGATTTGATTTATTTTCTTTTAGATTATATTTATTTATAAGATAGGCCTATATTATTATTATATTATTATTATTATATTATTATTATTATTATTATTATTGCATTATTATGTTAACTAATACATTATACAGAGTCAACAAAGTCTTCAGACAGAATTTAATTAGAAACTTAGTGCAACACATTGCCACTAAGTTTGACATTTTATGACTGGGGGTCGGCACTCAGATATGAGGAGTGTGCGCCGCGGGGAGGAAGAGGAGGAGAGAGGAGGAAGCGGAGGAGAGGGGAGGAAAGGAGGAGAGGGGAGGAAGCGGAGGAGAGGGGAGGAAGCGGAGGAGAGGGGCGGTGTCGCTCCACACATGAAAGTGAGATGAAATAAAAGAGTGTATTTAATCTGCTTGAGGAGATGTGGGGAGCGCGGGGGGGGGGGGGGGGGGCTGGGCGCATGACGAGCGGCGAGGTCCTCATTGTGAGGCGCCGCCGCTCCAGGCCTGCTGCTCTCTCAGGGGAGAACATTGGTCCCCATTCACCAGAGCGCTCTTTAATAGACTCCCTTAGTCATTAAATGTGACATAGCACAATATCCACATCGTTTAGAAGACATTATTAATGTTCAAAGGGCCAAAACTGAGTATCATCAAAGAATCAATTAAAGACCGCGCATTGGCTGAAGGCAACAGCCAATGTATTTTTAGCAGTGATCTGACAAATGTAAGGCCTATGGCCATAAACCGATGCAATTTTAAGCGATTTAAAAAAACAATATTTGTATTCTCTTTACAGAAAAAAATCGGGAAAATAATCTTTTAAACATCTAGATCCCATCGGGTTACACCAATGCCATCATGATCTTTTTGTATTATTTAGCCTACAATAACAGCAATACAAATATAGACTACAGGCCTATCTCTTACAGTGATAGGATAATGTGTTATTGTTGTATGGCTATTTAAACCAATGTCTTTATGTTATCTCTCTTACTTTGTGCAGTCTAATATTAGAGGTGCATTACATCAAATCCCAGTCAGAACACGCTTACAGTAGCCGATATGTTTCTGATTTCTGATTTGGGATTAAGATAAGCGAGTGCTCGCATAGGCTTCGAGATTTGTGTGCATACGTAAGCACTCGAGTGTGTGTGCGTGCGTGCGTGTGTGTGTGTGTGTGTGTGTGTGTGTGTGTGTGTGTGTGTGTGTGTGCGTGTGTGTGTGTTTGCGGGTTGTCCAGCACGCACTCGTACGTGAGTGGATTTCAGACGCCTCGATTGTCCTCCTGGTGAATAGCGGCCGGCTTCTTTAACCGATCCAAAAGAAACATTTTGTAGGCAAAAACGTTCCCCCGTTTCCCCCTCGCCCAGTGGCCCGCAGAAGCCGCCGGAGCAGCGACCACTGGCGCTCCCTGAATAATTCATCCTTCATTGCTGCCTCATAATGTCTTTTCTCGGGCCTTTGTGGCCGGCTGCATTCTAAACAGGTTGCCTTCCTTTATGGAGGCCAAGCTGCTTCTGAGCCGTCTTTTGTCCTCAATGGACTCTCCCGCCATTGTCTCCCAAGTTCATCCCCAAGTGGACCATTGTTGGCACCGGAGCGTCTTTGTGAGGGACGGAGCTGCTATACAAATGTTTGATCAACTCATTTGGGGACGTTTTGTTGTCTCGTCGAGCTGCCCGTCCCTTTTCTGCCTCGAGTGTTGCTTTACTGTCCTGAACTCCACTGTATCGCGGCTAAAAGTGAAGTGCTACTATTAGGATGCTTTTTCACGGCCTGCAAAACAACTGGATTTCGTTATCAATGCCGTCTGCAACTGTGGGTCAACAAACTGATACAGTTTCTCTACTCTCTACTCCACTCCTTTCAATGGACGAGTAGCCTACACAACGAATATAAAACTGAATATAATAGCTTAATAATAAATAGGCCTTATAACATTAGCCATAATAAGACTAATAATACTAGTATAACTACTGGGCTACTAGTACCAGAACCTAGGTCTTCTAGGTCTAGGACCACTTAGGCTATACCTAATAATAACATGCCTAATAATAATAATAATCATCATCATCACCATACTCATTATAATAATCATAGCCTGTAACACAATTTATTGAAGTTTTTTTATGATAATGGTATTAATCTTAAGCCCAAACGATTAATATATACTGTTTTGCATTTCTCTCTCTCTCTCTCTCAACTTTTTTAAAAATAGGCGACACATGAGACTATATTTTAAATGAGGCTCTTGACATGAAAGCTGAAAAACACACACACTATTGTGCGCGCGCGCACACACACACACACACACACACCACACACACACACACACACACACACACACACACACACACACACACAGCAAAAGACACACTCCTGAAAAGGCAGTGGCCTGCTGCTTGAGTTACGGTCCCCCTCATGGGAACAGCATCAGCCAGCAGATATGGTCCATAAAGAATTCCTAACAAACGAGCGCATTTTACGAGCGGCCGACAAAGGAGGCCTCACTCTCCCCCATCGCTTTGACCGCATTCAACACGTTTACAGTCGCTCACACTTCCCGCAATCAAAGTTAGTAATCTACGACAAAAATAATACAAATTAATGTATATTTCACTTCAGCCTGGCCGGGAATTCGGGAAATGTCGTGATGAAGCATGTTGACATGGTAATAGTACAGAAGTCTGAAGCACCGGTATAACGAGAACACGGGTCTATGAATTAAAATAAACGTGTCTTACATCTGTCGCCCAGGATCCCTTCAATGCTGTGTTTGGCCCGCCGCTCGTGGTCCTCCAGATCCTTCCTCTCCGTGTCATCCTCATCCTCCTCCTCATCCTCCAGCTTCCCGCCGAACTTGCAGCGCATGATGCGGCTGATGGAGCTCACTAAGGAAGAACACAACACGTCTTAGGAAAACTACTTACCTTACTTCTGAATAACTTTATATTACCACTAATGCACAGGAAAGGGAAAGGGCAGACATTTTTTGCCAATATTTCCATTTGGGGGTGTTGGGAGTTGTGGGAGTTCAAATAGGCGATACATTTTCTTCGTAATGATTGCTATTTGATGTGCTATTTGGTGACGGGTGGTTTGATCAAAGAGCCGAGGGTGGTGCTTGAAATGGGAGCCAGACTGGAGAAGGTGAAGGGAAACAGTATCTGGCCGTCTAAAGTCACTGTGCAGCACGCCACTTTAGGTGCCCCTTTTACATGAAGGCACGGAGTCCCGGTCACACAAGCCATTCTTATCCCGAATCTCCCAGCTAAACATACCCGAGTTATCTCGCTTGTACTCCTCAATTCTCTTCTCTACCTCCGCCGTGGCACCCTGCTTTGAAGATAAACAACAAAATAATACAAAAAAAATTATTTCGATGTTTGAGTTGGTTTATGGGGAGAAAAATATAGTGTGAAGCCTTCGTGGATGGTTTCCATGCGTGTTTGACTTTAAATGAGTTGGGGATGATGATGATACAAGTTTATTAAATTAAACGCCGTGAGATGAACCATTTCGTTTTCGAGGGGGTGTTAAGTGGAGTAGGCCTACTTTGTGGGCCACGTCCCGTACCTTGGGCTTGCTGCCGCCGATGGCCCCGGGTCGAATGGAGCCGGTCTCCTGGTACCGGCACAGGATCTTGGAGACGCAGCCGTGAGACACGCGCAGCTGGCGGGAGATGACGCAGGGCCGGACGCCGTGGTGGGCCATCTCCACGATCTTGTGTCTGATGTGGTTGGGCAGGGGTCTGCCGTTGATGAACACCCCGCCGAGCTGGTTGACGCGCCCTTGGCCCAACGGAGTGGAGACTGGACAAGAAGACGCGATGACTGATGGGCGTAATAATGTATAGTATATAGACTATCATATATATATATATATATATACAGTGTACGTATATATATATATATATATATATATATATATATATATGTATGTAACGTCAACCTCACTGGATTATGTTACACCCAAAAAAGAACATGAAAAAGTTGAAAGTAGAGAAATAAAAACTTAAAGTCAATCAAATAAAGTGTAAACTTTAACTTATTTTTCTAAAACTATTGTCAAGCTATACAGCAGCATCCATATGGTTCTGAATACAAAAGATTGAGACGGAGAGATGGATTGCATTTAGTCCCAGTTATCGCTTGGTGTTTTTAGGACCATGGCTTATTTTATTTCTTAGTTCAACGGGCCTTAACCACCTAAACAATTAAGTTGAAATGAGAATTAGCCTCCATAATACTGTGACTGTGTCCTACAGCTTGTGGCCGGGGGTCTTTACCTTCCAGCGGGAAGCCGGTGCGGGGGTAGCTCTGCCCCAGGGTGGGCCGCATCATCATGGGTGTTGACCCCGCCGGGGAGGCCCACCTCCGCCACCCCACAAGATGGACACGTCCCCCTGCAGCGGAGGCTACTGGACAGCCGCGATGACGTTAGGGAGTATCTTATCGGAAATAAAATAAATGTCCTTGAATTGAAGAGCTCCCTGCCGGTGTACGGCTCCACACGGGTTATCCACAACCGCGCTTTACAACAAACAAAAAAAAGGACCCGCGTCCCGGGGAGTGAACTCCCTCCCTCTCTCCCTCTTCACGACTTACACTGGATAACACAGAGTGAGTGTAGAGAGGGTCTTGTTGTCTTGGTCTGCAGTCTTAGAAGAGAAGGCAAATGCGTCGCTCCATGAGGACAACAAAGCTCTTGTTGTTGTTTGTGGACATGGGTTCAGACTAGTGAGAGGAGACGGTCCAGCAGGGCTTTACTTACTTATTAGTCGCGCTGGCTCTCTCTCTCTCTCTCTCTCCGTCGGCGCGTCGGGCTCTCTGATTGGCCGAGGCGCGTCCCGCTCGGACCCTGACGCTGCGTAAGGATTGGTCCACAAGGACAACTTGTTGCCGCTTGGAGAAACTGTCACACAAGCGCCTCAGACACGGGGCACGTCCATCACATGTATACACCGATGCGTATTCCACAAAACGTTGCACCGAGCTTTGTAGATCCGTAGAAAATAATAATAATAATAATAATAATAATAATAATAATAATAATAATAATAATAATAATATAATAAAACATATACACCAACAACAAAAAACGCACAATTTGTGTGTTCATTTCATCAACATTTCGTCTAGGTTGCACAGATGACATCAAATTAGTTTCCACCGTATGGTGTCTGATACAACACAGATGGATTTAGCTGGAGGAATGTATTGTAGTTGTGCAGACGAGCCCGGGATGCTGGGGGGGGGGGGGGGGGGGGGGGTCCCAGCGGGGAGCGACGCCAGGGCAGCCCTAAAGCACCACGTCCACGTCTTTATGGCACCACTAACAAGTGTTTAAATGTAATATTGTGACAAATATAACATCTGCAAATTGCCCACACTTTCGTAAAAAATAAGGGAATATAATGTATAGTTTCTCACATTTATCTCACATCTCACAGTTCCTACTCCATCATCCAAGACATTGCGCACCTAAGTGCCTTTAAAAACGAATTTCACACTCAAGAAAGTTGTTTTATTGCAAATCACAATCTAAGTGATAATATGCACCACTCATGCAAATAACCGTGTCACTCAAATAGGCTATAAATATGCACTAAACTGAATCAAACTATTTAAAATTATGTTGCATCATGAGAGAAAGTTTGAGAAGTGGAAGACAATATGACATCTAGTGTAATAATTAAGTTATGGTTGATTAAAAACACATAGGCTATAGCCGACATTAAATGTAATTAGTTTAGACTAATTAATAAAAGACTACAACTATACAACGTCAGAGAACGACTTGAAACGCAGTGCATTAAGTTAAACATTAAAGGCAAGACACACCTATAGGCCTATAGTCACCAAATTGTTCACCGTAAACACAAAAGGGAAACTTTACTTGGGCCTATTTACATTTTTTAATCGAGCTGAATTTGGAAATGGGCTACAATTAAGATGCGCCTCTTTGGGTGTTTAGATAAGATAAGCAGAACAAACTGCCTTTCACCAGATAAACACACCATTTATTTTTTTTAACGAAATGCTGAAATGTTGACATTAAATGAATTAAGTAGTTTGAGCTCATTTTGATTTCGGAATTCTCTCCAAAATATTACAATGAAAAATATTAAATATTGCATGGAATAAACAGCCTAGTGACAAATTCAACCTATCATTTAAAGGGATTTTTTTTACGGTTTATAACATCTGGTAAAATGGTTCCTCACCTATAGAATATCATTATCGTTTAGCAGGTTTTCTCTCTTAGGTCAGAGTATTTTCTCTGAAGCCTAACAGCTGATTAGATTGTGTAGGTAAATGCAACAACACATTATTAGGTCTATGTTTAAAGATGTGTACTGAGCCATTGCAAGTGGAAAATGATGGAAACATCAGTTTGCAGACGTGATGGTTTAAAGCTGAGTGAAACTGGATCTTATAGTCCAGAAAGTAGAGAGAAGCATGATGCATACCTCGGCCTTCTTAAGAGGGACACCCAATCCCCATAGCCAATCCATTACCGCGGGTGTGTGTGTGTGGGGGGGGGGGGGATCACAGTCAGAAACATTGCTTGATGAGAAATAAATGAGTTGCATCACAGCCTACTCCCGGTGATGCATTGCATTTATAAGAAATTGTCAAATCATGTTTCACATCTTTCTCTAACTAATTATTCTGGACTTTCATAAAACCCAATCGCTTATTGAAGTTACATCTGACCCACAGCCCTACTGGCAATAGTCCAGGACTTAAACATCTTCTAGCCAATATTTAGTCCTAACTGAATCTAACTCTCATTCAGTAAAGCATATCAAGCCATTGTTCAGGTCTACTGTCTGGAAAAGAAATCACAAAAACCTCAAAAACCCTCAGATTGCAGTGAAACAAAGCGTTCATACGCCCCTGCACGCATATCGCATCGTACGCTTTGAACAAATAAATAAATACATGCAAATAAATGCAAAGCGATAGATTAATAAAACTCCCTGACTTCTCAAATGTTATGTTTTTCCAGTCAGTGGATGATGTTGTTGTAGATTGGGGATATTTGTTGGTTCAGAGGGTCAGAGATCTTATATAGGCCTTACTACATGCTATCCTACATAGTAGGGCTATCATTTGATTGACTGTGTGCCTAGATAAAACACAACACATCAATGCTTATGTTGTAAAATGTTCTTTAAAGGAAGGTATCTATTTATGCTGAGCATGACATAAAAGCTGAATGCGCATTGAGACAGGAACCGGCAAAGCAGCGCCTTCTCACGACAGATCAACACTTGTGGCCTAATGATATTACAGCTGCACGTCCAAGTTAAAGAAGCGAGACTGTTTAGTTGCCAACGTGGTGCTCATAACCAGCTTCTACACGAAGGGCAGACTGAGCAGAGGAGAGATTTCCTTTTCTTTTTTTCCTTTTTCTATGTTGTATGCAGTGCCTCATGGCCGACAGTAGATGGCGCGTTGGAGCCGTTTATTATTGGAGCAGTTTATTGTAGCATTTAAAAAAAAAAAACAACACACACACTTCCTCCCACATTAAATCAATACCAATGAAATTAATATTTATGTTTTCTTTATTACTGAAATGAGTTTATGTACGTATGTAAAACAGCACATAAGGAACATTTCTCTGTGCAAATACATTTGGTACCGTAACAACAACCACCCCACATTCCATAAAACCGTCAAACATGTTCTATAGGTCCTCTTAAATAAATACAACGAGCTTACATGTTGTTGTTTTTTTTCAAAAGATACTCTATTACTTGTGTCAAATAACAGAGCAAAAGTGCATTACGTTAAACTGAAGTAAAAAGGATTGAAGCAGGCATTAATGTAAATTTGGGGAAACATTTGCTGAGTTTTTGCCTCATTCACAGGAGTGTAATACGTGCTTTGACAGAAAAACACATCACATTTGTCAACTACAAAATACATGTACTGTATGCAAAATGAATCATGACACAATGATTGAGGATCCATCTTGTGAAGTGCCCGTCTGTACTCTGTACAGAATATATTACTTTAATGTCCCTCTGACACCCATGGTGTGTTTTCGTGTATTCCTAAAATCTCACTTTGGCCTCGAGGCTTTAACTGGCTGATCAAATCAAATTGATCCTGAAATCAAATACTGAACCTAATTCTCGTTGCCAATACTCCCGTACAAACGGCTGTTTACAAAACCCTGAAAATAGATAAAATAATAATAACACAACAACAATAACAATAATAATAGTAACACATTTTCTTCTGATAAAAATAAATAGAGCCAGAGATGGGAGGCTAGTCTGGGAGCAGTCCCGTGCTGAAGACCCTGCTGTTGCTCCTCAGACTTCCTGTTTGCTCCCCTCTCTGACCTGACACACAGAACACTCCAAGCCAGCAGCAATCACAGCATCATCCTGACAAGGCTTGATTGAGCCTTTCCAGTGGCCAGTGAGCTGATTGGTTGATTGGACTGAGCTTTTCATTGGTTGATTGATTGATTGGGTAATTGGATTGAGCACGTCATTGGTCAGTTGATTGAGTGGTGGCCGCAGGTCACTTTGGAGAGTAATGAATGGGGGAGAGGCACACAAGCAAAGAGACACCACTGACTGTCAGTACAGTATGCTACTCCCGCCTGTACTCGGTGTATCTAGCATGCAAAACACATAACCGCCTGTGGTTTGCAATAGATCAAACAGAGCTGTACTTGACCTGAACTGGGTTGACAGAAGGGGGACATTTCTGCATCATTCACCAAGGCGACTGATGACGATAGGAAAGCATAGAGATTAGAGAAGCATTTGACCCAAGGGTCTGAACAAGTATCACACAGGGACTGTCTGTACAGAGAAGTGGCCTATTTACAGAGTATATGGTGTATCCCATATTGTTTAACAATAAAAGCCAAACAAAATCCAGCATCTTCACCGAGAATTTGAAATTGAAAATGATCCGTACTACGACAGTGTTCTTGGGCTAGAAGATTGAATGACATTATCATATACAGTGAACGGTACACGTGGAATATGCAATATTTTCCAGGAGAGGGTTTGGTCAAACTCAAATAAGCACTTCACTCCTTTCCAAGCATCAACCCAGTTCAGTGCTTGACCCAAGAAACCTTTAAATCACTACAAGGGCACCCAGCCTCCAGGTGGGCAGCAGGAGCCCACGGAAGGCTCCTGTCAGACTATTGCTCACATCAAACCAAGGCCTTGGGGTGTTTGCGATATCATTGAAAGGCCATTTTGTTGGATATACTGTATATGTTCCTAGAAAAGGGTAAAGGAAGTAGGAATATCAGTTCCCAGTAGTATATACACATCATCATCATCACACACACACGCACACACGCAAAAAAAACAAAAGGGGCAAATCTTGGTCCAGATCCTGTGTGCGGATCAGGCGTTTCTCCCGGGAGTTGTTGGTGGCGGACGCGCGGCCCGTGTCGTGGTCGGGTCTGTATTTGAGCCAGCATATGAGCCACGTGACCACCACGGAGAACATGGCGAGGATGCCTGGCCACCGACAGGCAGATGGGCCCCGCCGGGGACGGGGGGCTGCTGTGGCTGTGCACGAAGATGAGGCCCATGAAGAGCAGCACCAGCATGGACAGGAAGGAGAAGACGACGCCACACGCAGCCCGTGGTCAGCGCCACGCGTTTACAGCTCTGGCAGCTGTCGTTGTAGCGCACCGAGTCCTGCGAGAGGGTGGTGGCGGTGGACACGGTGGTGGTGGAGGAGGGGGTCGCCTGGCTGCCGGAGCCCGCACCGACCGAAGCCGAAGCCGCCGCCGACGCCTCCTCCCCGCCGCGCCGGAGCGCCACCAGGGCCGGGTGCAGCGGGGGCGGGTGCAGCGGCAGCGCGTCCTGCGGCAGGGGGTCCGAGTCCATGTAGAGCGGGAAGTCCTCCGTCACCTTGGTGTTGTTGGGCAGGTTCTGTATGCGGTAGTCCGGCACGGGCGTCCGGTGGCGGCACACCGGGCAGCTGATGCGCCACGGCCGCTCTTCGCGCACATGCAGCGTGTTGAGGCACTCCTCGCAGAAGGTGTGCAGGCACTCCAGCAGCTTGGGCGCACGGCGGTCAAGGTCGAAGTAATTGTAGCAGATCTTGCACTCGTACTCCTCGTAGGGGACGGGCGGCGGCCGGGGCTGGGGCTGGGGCCCACGCACACCCACCACCGCCGCCGCCGTCGCCGTCTCCTCCTCCTCCTGGCGGCTCGGCGGCAGGTCTACCTCTGCCATGTCATCTTTTGTCATCTGCGCTCTGTGGTGAACACAAAGGGAGCTGCAGGCGGCGGCCAGAGGCTGATGACGGTGCACGTCGTCTCTTGTCTCCCCTCTCCCCCACCCTCCCCTCCCTCTCTCT
Organism: Coryphaenoides rupestris; assembly: GCA_002895965.2. Classification (NCBI taxonomy): domain Eukaryota; kingdom Metazoa; phylum Chordata; class Actinopteri; order Gadiformes; family Macrouridae; genus Coryphaenoides; species Coryphaenoides rupestris. Next base: position 710,092 of record PIJE02000121.1, read on the forward strand.
CTCTCTCTCTCTCTCTCTCTCTCTCTCTCCCTTCACATCATTCCGCTATGGGTACATGGCAGCCGCACAGTTCTTGTTGGTCGATCATTCCCACAATGTCCGGTAAAAAACAACAACAACAACAACAACAACAACAACAACCCACAAACGTTTCCCCGCCTCAGCTTGAAGGTTTTAAATAGGAAAATCTTCCGATCTGTGCCGCGTGGTGGATGGTGATGATGTAATGCGAGTGGATGCACACAGCAGAGAGAGAGAGAGAGAGAGAGAGAGAGAGAGAGAGGCGGCGATCCGTCGCTTTTGTCTCGCGGATGTTGTTGTCTCGCATTCCCGTTATCGTCCCCCTATATTTCCAGGGCGTGGGTTTATTTTTTTCATTTTTCTATTTATTTATCTATTTCATTGTTTATTTGGAGCACGACACAAAACAAATCAAAGTAGCAATGGAATCATGGTGGTAAACGCGCAGCATAAAACATTACAAATTAAAAACGCACATACTGTATCACGTGACGCGCCCACCGCCTGTCGTATCTACACCATTATGTTCTAAAAGGATACACTACTCTCGAATGCAATAACCCCCCAACTCCAAAACGGTAGGGAAGCAAGTAGAGGTGCACCAGCACACGATACATACAGAGGGATCATTGGGGAATAGAGGGATCATTGGGGAATAGCGTCTTATGAGGTTATTGTGTGCGTGGCTGCAAAATGCGTTTGAGCGCGAGATAAGTGCAGTTTGGACATCCATGCCTCTCGCGACTAAACGCTTGGTGTTTGATGCCTAAACCGATGTTGCCCCACTGTCTTATGATGTACTCATGCCCACACAAGCATTGGTAAGGTCGGATAAACGTTTCCATGAAAGTTGTGAAGACCCAACACCTTTTACTGTTTAACCGCTTAGAAACACACAAGCGCCTATTGTGAAAATGAATTGTGAACTACTCTCGAATGCAATAACCCCCCAACTCCAAAACGGTAGGGAAGCAAGTAGAGGTGCACCAGCACAAGATACATACAGAGGGATCATTGGGCAATAGCGTCTTATGAGGTTATTGTTGTGTGCGACCCCAATCATCATCATCACACACACACGCACACACGCAAAAAAAACAAAAGGGGCAAATCTTGGTCCAGATCCTGTGTGCGGATCAGGCGTTTCTCCGGGAGTTGTTGGTGGGCGGACGCGCGGCCCGTGTCGTGGTCGGGTCCTGTATTTGAGCCAGCATATGAGCCACGGTGACCACCACGGAGAACATGGCGAGGATGCTGGCCACCGACAGGCAGATGGGCCCCGCCGGGGACGGGGGGCTGCTGTGGCTGTGCACGAAGATGAGGCCCATGAAGAGCAGCACCAGCATGGACAGGAAGGAGAAGACGACGCACACGCAGCCCGTGGTCAGCGCCACGCGTTTACAGCTCTGGCAGCTGTCGTTGTAGCGCACCGAGTCCTGCGAGAGGGTGGTGGCGGTGGACACGGTGGTGGTGGAGGAGGGGGTCGCCTGGCTGCCGGAGCCCGCACCGACCGAAGCCGAAGCCGCCGCCGACGCCTCCTCCCCGCCGCGCCGGAGCGCCACCAGGGCCGGGTGCAGCGGGGCGGGTGCAGCGGCAGCGCGTCCTGCGGCAGGGGGTCCGAGTCCATGTAGAGCGGGAAGTCCTCCGTCACCTTGGTGTTGTTGGGCAGGTTCTGTATGCGGTAGTCCCGGCACGGGCGTCCGGTGGCGGCACACCGGGCAGCTGATGCGCCACGGCCGCTCTTCGCGCACATGCAGCGTGTTGAGGCACTCCTCGCAGAAGGTGTGCAGGCACTCCAGCAGCTTGGGCGCACGGCGGTCAAGGTCGAAGTAATTGTAGCAGATCTTGCACTCGTACTCCTCGTAGGGGACGGGCGGCGGCCGGGGCTGGGGCTGGGGCCCAACGCACACCCACCACCGCCGCCGCCGCCGCCGTCGCCGTCTCCTCCTCCTCCTGGCGGCTCGGCGGCAGGTCTACCTCTGCCATGTCATCTTTGTCATCTGCCGCTCTGTGGTGACACAAAGGGAGCTGCAGGCGGCGGCCAGAGGCTGATGACGGTGCACGTCGTCTCTTGTCTCCCCTCTCCCCCACCCTCCCCTCTCTCTCTCTCTCTCTCTCTCTCTCTCTCTCTCTCTCTCTCTCCCTTCACATCATTCCGCTATGGGTACATGGCAGCCGCACAGTTCTTGTTGGTCGATCATTCCCACAATGTCCGGTAAAAACAACAACAACAACAACAACAACAACACAACAACAACCCACAAACGTTTCCCCGCCTCAGCTTGAAGGTTTTAAATAGGAAAATCTTCCGAATCTGCGCCGCGTGGTGGATGGTGATGATGTAATGCGAGTGGATGCACACAGCAGAGAGAAGAGAGAGAGAGAGAGAGAGAGAGAGAGAGCCGGCGATCCGTCGCTTTTGTCTCGCGGATGTTGTTGTCTCGCATTCCCGTTATCGTCCCCCTATATTTCCAGGGCGTGGGTTTATTTTTTTCATTTTTCTATTTATTTATCTATTTCATTGTTTATTTGGAGCACGACACAAAACAAATCAAAGTAGCAATGGAATCATGGTGGTAAACGCGCAGCATAAAACATTACAAATTAAAAACGCACATACTGTATCACGTGACGCGCCCACCGCCTGTCGTATCTACACCATTATGTTCTAAAAGGATACAATGACGTCACGGTTGTTTGACGTAAATCAACACGTGCATTTAGGTCACACACACACACACACCAGGGTGGTGTAGTGGGTTCGGCTGCTATCTAATTCAAATGTGGGATGAATGCGTCTACAAAGTCGTAAATAGTGCATTTCTAACGCATAGATAAATGGTACATGGATTGCGTTTATATTGCACTTTTATCCAAAGTGCTTTACAGTTGTCTCACATTCACACACCGACGGTGGTGTCAACCATGCAAGGTAACAACCAACACGTCAGGAGCAGTTAGGGTTAGGTGGTGTCTTGCTCAGGGACAGCTCCACACTTACCTAGGAGGAGCCCGGGGATCGAACCAGCAACCTTCCTGTTGCCAGACAACCACTCTTACCTCCTGAGATACTGCCACCCCCACGACGGCACCGTATGTGTGGAAACTTCATAAGAAACTCATGCGTTTCACGAACCAGAAAAGAGCGATGAAACAACCTGTCAAAACTCTAACTCTCTAGGCCCAGCCTCCTCGGTGTAGCCCCGCCCCTCGAGGACGCACCTGACCTGCCGCACCTGAACCTCCACATTCTGCAGTGAGTCGGGCTGCTGGAGCCAAGCAGCAGCCGCAGCCTCAGCCTCGTACCTGCGCTCGGTCCGCTCAACATGTCGCAGTGGCTGGACTACCTGAACGACTCTACCCTCGTGGCTCGCTTCCAGAGACGATGCGGCCTCGTTCTGTGCGACCCACCCACGGGGGACGGCGGAGGAAACGCCGGGACAGACCACCAGCCGCGGCGGCGACCACCACCACCACCACTCGCACGGCGCGACTGCGGGACGACACCTGGACACCTGTCGCAAAGTGAACATCCGCCTCATACTCCCAAGCACACACACGAGAGGAACGGACACCAAGTGGATGTAAGTTGCCGAAACTCGCAAAGGGATTTGTTTCTAACGAGGCTGACCTGCTTTTCTCGTTTTTCCCATTCACTCGGTCTGTGATTTCTGATGGTCAACAAGATATAACCCGTATAGCTTCTATTGTTAACAGCCGACTTCCCCGTGAGCTGTAACGCGATCAGGAACTCCAGTTTCATTCAAATCCACCCACTTATGCTTATTCTGCCTTTTAAGTAGACATTTTGACACATAACAAAACGGTATTAATCAATTGTGCAAACCCTCTGTAAAAACTAAAATTAACTAATTTGAAATGTAATAATCTTAATGCTAGGCCTTTTAATAGAGTGTGTATTTTTTGCCAAGGAAGAGCAATCCTTGGCAGTAAAAAAAGCACAATTATTCGGCTGTAAACAAAAGCTTGCAGCATGAAATTAAATTTCCATTCATTCAACTATACTGTAGACTCAGATCCAAATCCTAACTCCACAGGATCAGTGTTTGGTGTTCCTCATTTACTATACTACTATGACCCTCAACCATATAGCAACAGACCAACCAGAATAACAAGGCAGACATGTCTTACATGTCCAAATGTACCCCCCCCCCCCCCCCCCCCCCACATCACTAAGATTCTTCATCGACACCAAACCCCAAGTGTTTTCCTATGAACTAATCTCATATTATCATTCAGCATCATTATTAATATTATAGTGGTCTAGGAACTCGTATAACTGCAGCCGTGTGATTCAGTGCAGGAAGAAGGATAATAGGTTCCATGTATTTCGCAATTGAACTGTGATGTGCCACCTGGAAAACCATTCCCGGACCACACCAAGTCCTGGGGAATTAGCACAGGGCCTGGAAATGTGGAGTGTGTGTGGTGCAGGTGAATGGTTAGTGCAGTTGTGGGACCATGGAGCCTCGTCTGGAAGCTTGGGGAGGAGGTGCATGCACCACTGGATCTAGGGCCACCCGCACGCCCCCACTGTACCCTCGAAGACCTTGAGAAAGTCTTCTACGTTGTCACCCTCTGCCATCTTCAGGAGGCCCCGGTCAAGTAGACACATGGATCCAAGCCCTTCTCCAGATCATCCGCCCCACTTGGCGTCACCCCTTCGGTGGGCCGCAGAATGTGGTGGAGGACTGCTCGCTCATCAGCATGGTGAGCAGGCAAGTCAAGCGTTGTCTGGGACTGACGATGCCAAGCGGTCTGACTCCAGCAAACCCTCCTTGGCCATTCTTTCCATTGTCCGTGTTCAGGCACCACTGTAGCCACTTTAATGCAACTATTGGGTTCGACAGACTGGTTGCACAGAGGAGACGTTTTATTGTCCAAAAAGGCAGAAGCTAGCAGGCAATCCATGCTCTCCCAAAGCCACACCCCCATTCACACCACAATACTATTATCATTTAGCATCATTATTCATTATCAACATAAATAGCTAACAAATTCAAACAAATATTAATACTTTATATAGGAGTAGTTGGTTTGTAGATGTAACACAAACTATATATTTACAATCTTTCCATGTCTCAATGTGAATCATAACCCATGTTGAAAGCGTTGGAAATGAGTTGTGGGGATGGAGACAGGATACGGCCACTTCAGCATCATCCTGCATCTGTTGACATTTCTGGAGTCAGAGGTTACGAGCACATGATTCACTGAAGGAGAAGCACCATTACAGTCTTTTTCCAGTTTACAGAGATAGGCATAGGTGCTTGGATAAATACATTTTTGATTACTTGATTTAGTAAGTAAGTAAGTTAAACTTTATTTATATAACACCTTTCATACAAGAAATGTAGCTCAACAGCAGTTGAGCAGTGCTTCATATAAAAATAGACATAACATTAGACATCAGAATAGAAATGGACATTATACATTAAACATAAAACAAAAGTAGACATGAAAGGTTGAAAGGTGAACAGAGACAACATGAAAACATGAAAGCATGAACATAACATGAAAACCTGTTGGGTTCTACCCAAGATAAAAGTTGACAATTCAGAAGTGTAAAGTGCACGCAGGTGCAATTTCAAGCATACATCGTTAAAAGTTAAAGTAAAAAGTGCAATGTCAGGTGCACTTAGTTAAAAGCGAAAGTAAAAAGATGTGGACTTTAAAGTTAATTCTCGAGGTTACCGGAAGTCAGTGTAAGGCAGCTAGAACTGGACTAGTGTGCTCTCTCCTCTTGGTTCTAGCTAATAGCCGAGCTGCAGAGTTTTGGATGAGCTCTCTGTGTTTTTTTTCGGGAGGCCAGTAAAAAGTGCATTACAATAGTCAAGTCGGCTTGAGATAAAGGCATGAATACGTTTTACAGCATCCTTTTGGTTCATAAATAGCCGTACTTTAGCTATATTTCTAAGGTGAAAAAATTATATTTTTGTCACCTTGTTAATGTGGGACTTGAAGCTTAGATCTGAATCTAACGCCAAGACTTGTAACCTCAGATTTAATCCAGGAAGTTTAATTCCCCAGATTATTGAACAGTATTTCTCTTCTTGTAGGATTTCAGTTTTATCCTCATTTAACTTCAGGAAATGATTTCTCATCCATTTCTTTATTGGCAAAAGACGGTTAGTGATGGAGTTTATAGCTGCAGCATCATTTGGCTCAGCAGAGATGTACAATTGTGTATCATCTGCATCGCTATGGAAATGTACATTGCTGATGATATCCCCAAGTAGCAACATGTAAATGCTTCGAGAGGTTGGTCAAGGACTTCATTTGTTCCATGTTGCCTGCCACGCTGGACCCATGGCAATTTGCGTACCGTCAAAACAGATCCACCGTCGACGATCAGACCCAACACTGTCGTGTCGTCAGCAAACTTGATGAAGACGTTGGAGCTGTGCATAGCCATGCAGTCGTGGGTGTACAGGGAGTAGAGGAGAGGGCTCAACACGCATCCCTGAGGGGCTCCAGTGTTGAGGGTCAGCGGCTCTGAGGTGGTGCTGCCCATCCTCACCACCTGGCGGCGGCCCGACAGGAAGTCCAGTATCCAGCTGCACATGGTCGGGTGCAGGCCTAGACTCCTGAGCTTGGTGTCGAGCTTGGCAGGAACTATCGTGTTGAACGCTGAGTTGAAGTCCACAAACAGCATTCTCACACAACAGTTCTTCCCCTCCAGGTGAGAGAGGGCAGTGTGAAGTGCCATGGCAATGGCGTCGTCGGTGGATCTGTTTTGACGGTAC
>PIJE02000122.1:0-82500 GCA_002895965.2 Coryphaenoides rupestris
GGAGAGAGGGAGAGGGAGAGGAGGAGAGGAGACCCACAGAGGTTAGCCACACTGATCCAAGCGTCGGGGATAACCGCTGAGTAACTGACTCACGGGAAGGACTCCCTGAGTAGAAGGAAAACGCAGGCGTTTTCCCGAGTGGTGGATGTAGTCATAGCATCATCATCATCATCATCATCATCATCATCATCATCATCATCATCATCATCATCGTGGAGGCTTCTTCTTCTTCTTCTTCTTCTCCTTTGTCATTTTCACACAGTGTGGAGGAAGGTTTCTGACCTTATATGGCGATGGCTGTGTGTGGTTAGTGATACAGTGACAGGACCGGGAGAGAGAGGGAGAGGGGCAGGAACATGGAATCAATAGCAGGGAGACAGGGATGATGATGATGATGATGACGATGATGATGATGATGATGATGATGATGAAGAGTCGTGATGGCGATGGTGTGTCGTGTGTGTGTGTGTGTGTGTGTGTGTGCGTGTGTGTGTGTGTGTGTGTGTGTGTGTGTGTGTGTGTGTGTGTGTGTGTGTGCGTGTGGCACACCAGTTTGTCATTACTGGCGTGGTGATAGTTGTTGACTCTTTCTAACGCCTCGACGCATATGAGTTATAGTTAGGTTGTATATCTCAGTTATGAAAAAATAAAGTTATTAGTCGCGATATAGGGGAGTAAAGCTACACTAGTAGCGTAGCTACGGCTAGAGAGCGTAGGGTAGGGTAGAGTACAGTAGAGACGCTAGGGGAGTGTACGTCAGTAGCATGAAGAGATAGGTCGAAGTGGCTATACGGAGGAGAGAGCTTGGAGTCAGCTCACAGAGGATTAACGAAGTAAGAGGTAGAGGTGCGCCAGGTCAGAGGGCTTCCACTGGCTACATTACACGATCATGAGTTAGCGCGCCATGAGATAGTCAATACGCACAGTTAGAGTATAGTAGTCATAGATCGGATATGACGATATGGGTTATGACGGTGTTGATGAGCAGTATATTAGAAGTATGCACGCGTGAATAGTAAGAAGTAACACGTAACGCATACGTTAGGAGGTTCACATAGTAGAGTTCTGAGATGAGTAGATAGTAGTATGGTTAGATGGTACTGTCAGATGTTATGCATGGTGTCATGTGGCTGACTCGAGTAGTATAGTCTATGACTCGGTCATGCGTGCTCATCACGTATCGCTAGTGTGATTCGTCCGCTATCAGTCAGAGTAGAGAGAGTACAGTAGAGTACAGTAGTAGTAGAGTAGGGATACAGTAGAGTAGAGTAGAGTGCTACAGTAGAGTAGAGTAGGTAGAGTAGAGGTTAGGGTAGAGTACAGTAGAGTAGGGTAGAGTAGGTAGAGGTACAGTAGAGTAGAGTAGAGTAGGGTAGGGTAGAGTACAGTAGAGTAGAGTAGGATACAGTAGAGTAGAGTAGAGTAGGGTAGAGTAGAGTAGAGTAGAGTAGAGTAGGGTACAGTAGAGTAGAGTAAAGTAGAGTACAGTAGAGTAGAGTAGGGTACAGTAGAGTAGAGTAGGGTACAGTAGAGTAGGGTACAGTAGAGTAGAGTAGAGTAGGGTAGAGTAGGCTACAGTAGAGTAGGGTACAGTAGGGTACAGTAGGGTACAGTAGAGTAGAGTACAGTAGAGTAGAGTAGAGTAGGGTAGGGTAGGGTAGAGTACAGTACAGTAGGGTAGAGTAGAGTGGGGTAGAGTAGAGTAGAGTAGAGTAGGGTAGCCCTAAAGAACATCGTAAAGCGCTTCAGGAATACTCTTCTAGATTGCGGGACGCTGCCTTTCCACTCACGGGGCCGTTTCAATAAATCAGTCAAAAACTTGTAACATCCGCCCCTGCTTGGTCTGTGTGACGGGCCGTTCTTTATGGGGATATTAATGCGTTGGTGAATAAGTTATGTTCCCTGTCAATCAACATTGTGCGCATGCCACGGTCTCTGGCGTGGGATCATAAACACAGATAAAAATGTCCTTCAAATGGTGGATGTTTTACGGCCACACTTCGAGCCCACTTCGAGCTCACTGTGATAAAACGGCACATTGTAAGACATTGCACACAATCCACAGATTACTTTTGGCCTGCCGGGCTGATGTGACTGATGGCTGACAGAGGACTCGGTAGAGGGATTGTGCGCATTATATTTGATTCAAGATTCAAGAAGTTTAATTGTCACGTACACATACTGGATGTGTAGTGAAATGAAAAAGTGGCGATGCCCAGCGGAATGTGCAACAGAACAATATCACAAATTGAGGGAAAGAATCAGAATGTCCACACTATTTACAGTCTTTACAGGGGGGGGCTCATGCACAACTTGCTTTGATTTCTCAGGCGGAAGCCGAGGGCTTCTCTCACTTCCACTTGTACGTGTGTGCCGCCTTCCTCATTGAGTGGCGGAAAGAGATCCTGTCCATGGTCGACTTTCAGGTAATGTGCACGTTTTTCTTTTTTGTCCTCTGCAAAACCTCCAGGAATAAGTGCTGAAGATGATTTTTTAAAAAGACTAAAGTGACTCTTCTTCTGCTGCTTTGTCGTGTGCAGAACAAAATGTTTGTCGTTTCTGAATGGCTTGGCTCCATGCTGCGTGTCGCCAAACTCACCAAACAACATTGTTTACTCCACACAGGGCCTTCTCATGCTCCTTCAGAACCTTCCCACAATCCACTGGGGCAACGAGGAAGTGGGTCTACTTCTGGCCGAAGCCTACAGACTTAAGTATATGTTTGCAGACGCACCGAATCACTACAAGAGATAGGCCGCGGGGAGTGCTTTGCAATCACCACCAACAGTAGTTTGATGGCTTCCCTTTAAATGAAACCCCCGTTTTTGAATGGACCTCTTCTGTGTTCTGAAGCACTCCAGGTAAACTGTGTCTGAACAGAACTTGGGCCAGACAGACATATCCACAGGGAAATAAGCAAAATAAATACACTAAATGTGTAAATTAAGGTTGACTCCTCCAACTTCCGTCAGGGTACTCCATTGTACAAAATATGTGTGTTTTACTAAATTCAATTTGTGGGTAACGGTGGGGTGTTCACAAAGCCTCTGTTTAAGTGCTTTAGTTCATAGCGAGTTAAAATACAGTGTAAAGTACATTTCCAGTGTGGCTTGGTGATAAAGGTCAACCAATGGAACTGGTTAGTATTGCTTTGCAGACTTTATACCCTTTGTCTATGGACTGTTACAGTATAACTGCCCATTCATGTGGACTCCTATTTTACTCATATCCTATGAGGTCATGCAGCATTGATTGTTTTTACTAGTTCTAGTAAAAATATAGTGTATATAGTAATGAATGTTTGGGAGGCCATCCTTTTAATATATAAAAGGATGGTGTCCAATGGCGTTGACAGATTATATTTTCTTCAAAGTTTGTCTTAGTGATTGTTTTTACAAGGTTAAAAGGACAAAATGTATGGTGCGTTTTTTATTTTACTATCATACCAGTGTCAGTGTGAATATGAAGCCCTTCCTTCACATTCCCACAGGTCTAGTTCGGTCTCTAGTCCAGGTCAGAAGGCTGATCCGCAAGACAGTCGACCCATCTCAGTCACTCACTGTAATGGTCTTACACTGGTCAGTAGCGAGGCTAACTTGGGAGCCATGACCTTTCACCTTCTGTTGTTATTTACTTTGTCCATAGTAAGACAATGGGTTGCTTTTTGAGTTGTGTGGATGTTAAATATGGCCACCTTTTTATACTGGCCCTTAAAGGCTCACTTCAGGGGGGGGGGGGTTAACCTGGACCCCATTTTCCCATCGTTTTGGGTCTACTTGACTAATGTGGACAGAAATTCTTTTAATTGGTCCAGTCTGCATTGTAACTCTTTGGGGCAATTCCCTCATTGTAGATACTCTAAACGTGCTTGTTTTTGACACTGACAGGCTCAGATTTAAGTGTTTGAGATCATTATAGAAAGGGTCCCTACAGAGAAATACAACTTTTTTTTCTTTACCCTTTGCTTTCAATATTGTTGTCTTGCATTGTTATAACAATCAGTGTCAGTTTGTCTGTCTGTTTGCAAAACAAGCACTTTTAGGGGACTTGCATTGACTTGACGGGGGTTTACGGTGCAGAAGTTTTGTGGCAGACAAAAAATGTTGTTCTCATTAGTCACTTGGAATCAAAATGATGGTAAATATAGAGTCCAGGTTGAAAAATCCAGAAAATGCCCTTTAAGTAACTATTATATTTAACTCCCTTGGTGCAGTGTGAGTTGCACACTATGGAAGAGCACTCCTTTTGGGCTCCGGCGTACAGATGTTCACTCCACAATAGTACGTTGCATTTCTAACATGCTAATGCCTTTCATGGTGACATAGTTTGTACGATACTGTTGTCACTTTCTTGAACTGATACTCCAGAGGTTTTTCTCTGTGCAGTGATGTGGTTAATCAACATCACTGGTAGTTTCAAATGCATCATACATTTGATTTAAATCAAGTTTTATAAAATATTCCTATATAATTTGAAAAAGTGTTGAATTTGCTACAATTTCCTTGGTACTAGCTATTGCGTATAGTTGATTTAAAGTGCTACTGTGGCATTTTCATCTTTTCATTACAATGTAACTGGAGCGTCGAAGAGAAATTATCTCTTTGATTATTATTTCAAAAATTAGAATTATTTTAACTGAGGGGGGCCGGTAGAAAATCCATTCTGGAGTATCACTCAAATCTGTTTCTACGTGGTTTGTTCTAGTACCTATAACTGTGACTGCCTCATTGTGGGGTCCAGGTTCATTTGTGTCCAGAATGATTTATGTTCAGTTATTTTGTTTTATTTTTTGTATGGAATGTGAAATACATGTGATACTACTTCAGTCATAAACAGATTAGTTATATCTGCACAATGTGAGAAAGAAGACAATCATTTAACGTGGTACTTGTTTGTGGTGTGTCTTCAGTATAGAAATGAACAGCCTTGTAGCCGATGTGTAACTTGATGAGAATGTAGTGAACTCTTAATTAGAAATGCACCAAGATATGGTTGAATGTCACTCGAATCTGGTTTGAAATGTTTATAGGTCTACGACGTCACCCCATCTAAATCAATTCTACTAGTCGGCGTATTGAAGTTTAATATTGTCATAAAATATATTGCAGTGTTTCAAATGGTGTGTGTACCATAGCATTGCATTTGTTTTAAGGAACTTGAATGCTATGCGATTTGGCAGCTACAACTACAGCCCTGACCAGGGGAGGGTTTGGAAAAGAGAAAGCATGTTACTTAATCAACACTTTTTCTGCATTTCAACTCCCTGGTAAGCACGATGTGTAGCAATGAAGTAACATTAACAGAGGCTACATGTTGATTTCTTGCAATTTACAGGGGATCAAACAATGACATAATGTTTTTTGGGAGGAAAAATATAGTAGAATAACATAATTGAAAATAATACAAAGTCAGAATTGCCTAGTTGTCTTGTTGACCGGTTATGCATCAAAAATTGGATTGACACACACTGGGAAGTTTATTTGTCATTTAGTGCTCGCTCATTCTGATAAATTGTTTGTCTTACATTCATTTAACCGTTTAACATTTTTTTTAATTAAAGTTGGCTTTTCTCCTGGTTCTGTTGTTTTCCTCTAATTTGCCTCGACAGAGAGAGAAATGCTTTAAATTGTATGTACTATGCTACTAATTCTAAGCTACTGCACATTGCTGTCACTGTTGAAGATATCTTGTTCACTGGAGACTTGACAAAGAGGAAAGATTTGCCTCATATTTTAAATTTTGTCAATAATTTGATGCTGTTGGTGGTTCTCATGCTTTAGGGTTTCTGAAAAACACTGTTTGCCCAAACTCTTACGCCAGTACAATGTTCTTGGTTGGTTCAGCAGTTACTGTTGGCTTCTGCCTTAAATAATTAAATTATTGCAGTAATCATGTGTCCATTATTATTTTTGCTTGTAATTAAAATATAGATCTTCTTGTTTTCCTATGATTTGTGTGTGACTAGAACAGTTGTCAGTTTGAATAATTCGTGTATTAGTCAACAGTCAGTGTTTTATTGTCACATGTTCTTCAGAACACGGCCATTCTGAACAGTGACATTCTTGTGACTTGGCAGGCGACAGTATGCAAAAAAAAGTAGGAAGAAGATAAATGTATATACATATAAGAGATACATATACACACATACATATATTTAGATCGATAAATGGAGATATAGATTTTTCAAAAGAGACTCCAAGTCACAATTTTTCTTAATTTGTGTGCATAGGTAGGGTCTTTTTTCTTCTGTTTTGGAACGTGGAATGATTAAGTCGAGCATAACAAATAACCCAAAATGCTGCAATACAATATTTACCAATAACAAACTGCACGCAGCGCGGAACCACGCGTGTGACGTCAGCGGAAGTAACCTCACGTCTCCATTGCGGATACAAACTTTAGTTCCATTCTAGTTTTGCTTTGCTGCCACTCCGAAGTAGCTCGTTATCATGCGTCTAAAAGTTGGCTCGAACCTCTGTTGAACTCGCTTGGTCCGCACGTCGACTGGTCTTGAGCGATTTTCACTGTCACACGGTATGTTGTTTTCGGAAGAGACGCAGCTTTATTTTCTGTATGCCTAACAGAAGGCTAACGTTAGCAAACTTTGCATGGAGATTCAATGTTATAAAAGCTTCACTGTTGATTGTGCCTGTCGGTCAAATGTCACCAAAATGACAGTTAAACCTACAATTGGGTATCGTTGGCTCTGGTCGTTGTGTGAAATAAACTCCGATAATGGTGGGGATAATACAATTGAAATCGTCTTTGTTGTTGTTGTTGTTCTTCAAAGCAGCGGGGAAGCCTTGGCAAGGGAGCATGGCTGGAGTCCCCTTGCCGCTGGCGCACCACCAAGACACAGGAGTCTTTTCAGCCGCTGCCGGCCCACCACCAGGCACACTGTCCAGGCTCGCCAAACTGGTAGCTCATGCTGAACAAAAGCACGACAAGTCCCACCCAAAAGCAGCACCCGGCCTGCCCACACCTTCTCCTGTCCAGAATGTGGCCAGGAGTTCCCCAACATGACAGAGCGTTTGCTCCATCAAGAGTTAATACATGCCTTGCCCAAGCCTCACAAATGTCTGTCCTGTGGAAAGGAGTTCTCCCTTTGTCATCCTTACAGCCTGCACCGCTGTGCCACTTCGCCCGATGAGCTGGATCTGGCTTGTGTGGGCGGAGCCTCTGAACCGGACAGTCCCCAAGACAAGTCCCCGTGCACCAACCCATCTTCATTGACAGTATCCCATACGCTTGTGCCCCGTGTGGCAGAGGCTTCAGCCAGAAGCAGGCCTCTTCTAACAGCATCAGCAGGCCGGTTGTAGTGACCCGTCCCTATTTGCCGGGGATGGTGCCAGCAGCCTGCTGGCCTCCTCGCCCCAGTCGGTGATCTGAGGCTAACCTGAGCCATTCGGGTTGCCTCCAAGGCTCTGGGACATCGTACACGATACTTGACCCAATGTCCATTCTGTCCCAAAACGGTCCGCTCGGGAGCCGGACTCCACAGCCATATGCGGAAATGGCACGCGACGGCGCTCCAGCCCAAGATGCCGAAAATGCTGAGCTGCCGCTCCTGTGACATGATGTTCAAGAGCACGGCCACGTTGTACCTGCACCGCAAGGAGCAACACAGCAGGGAGGCTCCAGCCCCGTCGGCTTCGAGGAGGCAGAAAATGCTGGTCGTCCCCAAACGCCGGAGGAAGGAGACGTACCCGTGTGCGGTCTGCGGTCGGGTCTTCCTGCATCACTTGTCTCTGAGGGCCCATTCCAAGGCAGCACAACGGCTGCTAACGTCGCCGCTGCCGTCCATGCGAAGCAGGGCCCCGATGCGGACTCCAAGTATGTTGAAAGGCGGGGCAGAAAACCCACAGTGCGCTGACGAGCAAAGGAGCGGCGGCCCCGGTCGGTCCCAAGAATTACGGAAGGAAAATGGGACGACCGGGCGTGTGTAAGGCAGAAGACGAGGCAGGCAGCGAGTTCCCGTGTCCCTCCTGTGCCAGGGTCTTCTCCCTGCAGTCGGAGCTTCGGACCCACGTGGAGCTTGCACCAGTCCTCTGCACACTGGAGGCAGTGCAGCGTGTGCCTTCAGGAAATGGAACGCCTCCAAGGGGTCGGGCTCGAAGAAGCGTAGGCTCTACCACTGTGTGCCCTGTCAGCAGAGCTTCCCGGCACTGGACACCTTTCTTGAACACTGTCAGGACCACCTGCGAGTCAGGGTGGAGGAGGACAGCGTTGCCGAGGCTTATGGTTTCCATAGCAACAAGAACTGACGTGGTTTGTTTTGTTTTTGGGGTTTTTTGAACATCAACATTGCTCATTGTCACGAGAGCGAGCCTTGTGGATTTTAGGGTTCGGTTGGTGAATTTAAAAAGCCACAAAACGTTTTCCTTTTCGTTTGAAGTACCTGGTAGTCGACCCAACTGCTCGTAGCAGGCTTATTGGTTGAATGTATTATCAATAGATGCCAATTGGCTAAAATAAATAGTCTGTTTTTACAATTAGTGGTATGTCAGCCACGTTTGTTCCATTTTCTGTTTACGCATCACCTTATGACCAAAATATATTTTTCCTACACAATTTGTAATTATAATCCAGGACTGTGCGTTTGCCATGTATGATTTATTATTTCCAGACACAAATTTCAGACTTATATTTGGAGAATAGTCATGTTTTTTTACCTGCTTTTAGTAACGGATGTTTGTATTTTAATTTTAGGTGGATAATTTGTGCCACATAGCAGCTCATGTCACTGGGGAAGAATCTTAACTTGAATACTGTCATTATGTTCTTTCAAATTAGCATTTTGGGAAAAGTAATCTTTATTTTCCATCGATCCATCCATTTTGTTCCACTCATCCGGGGCTGGGTTGCTGTGGCAGCAGGCTAAACAGGGCCCCCCCCAGACTTCCTTCTACACTCTCCAGCTGCTCCTGGAGGATCCCGAGGCATTCCCACGGCCGGATGAGATACTGTATAATCCCTCCAGCGGGTTTCTGGTTGTGGGGTCTGGTTGGAACGTAGATGGACCAGATTTTTATTTTATGTGTTTTGATGTTCACTGATATGGTTGGAACAGATGGACAATTGGAGCCTATAAATAAGCCTTTTACACTGACCTAGATATTGTGTTTTGGATTTCACTATGCAAATGGTTCAAGATTCAAAATGTATTTATTGCCAAATGTAATGAGTACAATGGAACACTTACTCCCCATTCACTCCTGCAGTATTCTGCAACATACATTCTAAAACAATTTTTTGTTAGATTTTTAGTTCAATTAGATGGTACCTAATAAGTACAGTAAAAGTGACAAGAGAAGTAATACTCATATTGGTGGTGCAAAATGTAAAAGTGTCTGCGTGCAGTACAGCCATTTTCTTATTCTATCATAAAAATAGTAATTAGTAGATAGTGGCATGTGATGATAATGTATAATGATAAATAATAAGTGACCAGTGCAGTACAGTACAGAGTGCCTACGTACTATGTAGCCAAGTTCCTAGTGTAATCGTAAGTCTGCCCCCTTTGTGTCTGTTGTAATTTCAAGTCCAATAATTGTCCAATAATCATAAAGTCCAATAGTCAATAATCCAATAATGGTCCAGATGCAGTTGAAGGCAGCATTTGGTCTTGGCCATTTGGTTTGTGTTTTTGTTAGAAATTAACAGTACATTTAGGGCATTTGGCAGGTGCTTTTAATGTAAATGTAAAGTAGTAGTACTGAGCTCTCAAAACGAGGGGGCACAACATATTTGCACCATCACGGCATGTAGTGTGATGTTTTATGCCATATATACCTTTGCCTTTCACTTAAAAAGCAAACAAACAACGTCATTCACTGGTGATACACGCTCATTGACAAAAAAAACCAAACCAAAACAAGATGAAGCCCTGCGTGTTTCTCCTCCGCACCGGGTGGTGGCGCTGTGAGTTGCACCACTCCCGTTCCCCGGTGGCGCGGAAGCACGCCGGTCATCTCCGCATGCCTTCCGCGGTTTCTTAAAACGAAAAGCGTACGCAGAGCAGCTGACTGTACTAACGCATATAAACATGAGTAAAGCACACCCACCAGAGCTCAAGAAGTAAGTATATATTATTGTTTTAACCATGTGCGCTATTGATCGACGTCTGTAGTTGTGATCACTTTGCTACACCGAGCAAGCGTAACTTGCTACAGAAATGAATGGCGCTAGCTAATGCTAACACCCACCTGGCCTTTGTAAACCATAACAATGTCGGATATTAAGTTGCTCACTCCTCTAAATGAATCACACGTGTTGTTTTTCTCAGGTTCATGGACAAGAAGCTTTCGTGTGAGTACAATCTCCGTAACGTGGATTTGGTGCTTTTTCTGTCCCCCTTTCTGCAGCAACGTCTGAGTTCATTCGTCTTACTAGGTTATATAATAAGAGGGATCAGGGGCTTGTTTTCTGTCTTAACGAAACTCTCAATTAAGAATCTGCTGATTGATGCAGATTAACGGTTTAATCCATAACATAATCACTAGTCTTACCCCATAAACATGGTTGGCAGAGATGCATTCCCAACATGGAAAGCTAGGTAATCCAAGAATCACAAGGAATGGCACATTTTGAGACTTGGCTTTACAACATTTTTAATATCTCATAATGGCAGGAGAGTACCTCAATATGTTCTGGTGGTGAGACAGTCTGATGCTAGGATGGCAATAAAATGGGACTTTTGAGACGGGCACGTTTTAGCATTTGGACAGCCTTCACACACTCTTGTCCTCTTGTGTCCCACAGTGAAGCTGAACGGAGGGAGACATGTACAAGGCATCCTGCGGGGGTTCGACCCCTTCATGAACCTGGTCATGGATGACTGTCTGGAGATGGGTCCCGGGGGCCAACAGAATGTCATCGGCATGGTGGTCAGTATCAGTTTGCAGGGCTTCCGTCTGAAGAGTGCTACATTAAACGCATTACCTCACGGCCTCAGAATGGCAGTCCACATCATTCACCCAAGAATGCCACTTGAATACCCTTGTTTATTGTGGAATTATGTTTTTAATTAATATTGTTTTAGATTGTGTGCTTGGCCATTGGGCTGTATGTGTTGATTTTATCTTACCCTGAATGTCAGGAGTATGATGTGTGTAATTATTGGCTCGCAAATGTAGACATGCACCATTTCCAATGGTAATTTTGGGTCAGGCTAGTCTTGGACTATACCTATTTTTTTATTATTACAGGATTAACTTGTGTTTCTTGTGGTCTTGTTCCTGCAGGTGATCAGAGGAAACAGTATCATTATGTTGGAGGCCTTGGAGCGAGTATGAGGACACTGGGATGCTGTCTTCAAAGAGAGAATTCCCTTTGTCTGTCTCTCCCCCCCCCCCCCTTTTTTTTCTTTCTTTATGTATGATTTTTTTTGTATGTCAATATTCTGACAGACTTGTGATTTTGTTACCTTGCAAATAAACATTGTTTTCTGTATTTGTTGAGTCTTAATGTGTATAGTTTACTTTAATGCAGTAGCCGATCAGAGCTTTGGCAAGAGCTCTGTCTGAAATGTCTTCATTGGCACTAATGAAGAAAAGTTGATTTATGTAGAGGTTACTAATGTACCATAACACTACAATGCTTTTACTCTGAGTATCATGGTGGTAGTGTAAGTTATGCTTTGGCTGAGTCATTACAGTCCTTGTTCTATATTTCCAAAGTGAATTTGAATATATGAAACATTTAAGTACTACAAATGCAGATAAGATAATGAAGGGTGGGGAAAAACAGTTTTGTTCACTGCGTCCTTGTCATTTTGTTAACAATTATCACACATTTCCTCATCTATTGTGTTTGGTTGCTAACGTGATTGAGATCAAGTCAACGCAATGCTTCCTACTGGGCGTTAGGGGGCGCTGGTCGGCTACGTGCGTGTCTTCCTGCGGGGGGAAAAGACTTTTACTTTGACAGTTCGCTTGCGTCACGGCCCCTCCGCGTAGGGACGCCGCCTATATACGTCCCCTCGGTTCGTGGTTTGACGGTATGTGGAAAGTAGGCATGTCGGAGGAGATCGGCAAGGCGCTCCAGTCGGCGGTGGACAGGGTGAACCAGGCGGTGGCACGACGGGCCAAGGTAAGTACCGCGCACAGGACGCATCATTAACGCGGAGAAGTAGTTTTGTGAATGCAGGTGAGTCGCGGTGCGGCGCTTCGAGCAGCACGACTCGTTATATAAGGCTCCTCCTGCTAAACACCACCTTTGGAAGGAGGACTCGGGTGTTGTGACAGCGGTTGCTTGCGAGATCAGATCTGATCCCTCCTCGTATTGTACGTGAACTTCTCACGATTCCCCCCCTCATCGGTCTGACTTTGCGGCAGGCAGGTTTACCACCACCATCATCATCATCATCATCAGCAGCACCACCACCACATCCATCGGTTTTTTGCGCGACCTTTAACGGCAGGCAGTGACTCACTGGCTTCCCAATTGATGTCAGCCTGCACGTTGCATGACGTCACGTCGTGTCGTCATGAGCGTCCGTCCCCAGCATCCATGCCCACTTCTGACTTCGACCACTTCTGAGATCCATGTGTTACTCACTGACTCCTCCTCAGGCGTTGCCAGCCCTGCCGCCCCGCCTGCTGGCCGTCAGCAAGACGAAGCCCCCCGAGATGGTGATAGAAGCGTACAAGCAAGGACAACGTAGCTTTGGAGAAAACTATGTGAGCATTGAATACAGTTTGGGGTCTCTGTCACTGCCGGACATGTGATGAGATGAGATGGATGGAATTGAAATGCATGTCATACCTAACTGTATTGGTCTGTGCTGCAGTTAACACATTATTATTCTGACTCTGTGCCAGGTCAATGAACTCGTGGATAAAGCTTCAAATGCAGAGGTGTGTAGGCCTATATACATTTATATGTGGATTTTAATCTCATTGCCTGTACTATGAAACAACAGTGCTTCTTTCTCCTCTGCTACAGATTTTAAAATCTTGTCCAGAAATTCAGTGGCATTTTATTGGCCATTTACAGAAAAACAATATCAACAAACTTTTAGGTGAGCACACACAAAAATAAACCCAAATCCTGAACAGGAATACCGTGGGCAGAGATGATCAGAGGGGCTATGGTGTATATATCTATATCTATATATCTATAGATATAGATATATACTTGACACAAGAATGCTCGTATTCCAAAATGAATCCACCCCCCCAGGAGTACCCAATCTGTTCATGGTGGAGACGGTGGACTCAGCGAAGCTGGCAGACAAGGTGAACAGCTCCTGGCAGCGCATCCGAGCGGCCAACACACAGAGGCTCAGGATCATGGTGCAGATCAACACCAGCGGCGAGCAGAGTCAGTCTTTCCACTTTCTTCTAAAGACCCTTTTCACAGCATGAACAGGTGTATCTCGTAGCATTGATGATGGCTCCGTCCGATTTAGCTATGGCAGTGTACCAGTATAGACACCACTAGTCAAGTCAATATACATTGATACCATGCTGGTGGTGACAGACATAAAAACAACCGATCTAACGTTAGAATTACCTGCTACTGACCATTTGTGAAAAGAGTCTATTCCCACAACAATCACACTACTGCTTCATCTCTAAATTAGACCCAAAGTAGCGGTGGGTGATATTTTTATATTAATTGTAATGCAAGAAGTATTGTCTTTCTTTGTTGTCCAGGTAAACATGGGTTGCCGCCTGAGGACACGGTGAACACGGTGAAACACATCCTGTCTCAGTGCACCGCACTGCACTTTTTCGGACTCATGACCATCGGCCGCTATGGCTTTGATCTCAGTGAAGGCCCTAACCCAGACTTTCAGGTGAATGCTCACGCTTGGCTGAACATGGTTTATATTTGCGTCAATACCACACTCATTTCATTGTCCATACAACCCCTGAGCCTGTGTAAATGTGATCACCCGTGAAAAGAATGCATGCATGCCTGCCATTGTTACCCCTTTTTCATGCCTGTATGACACCCATTGCACTCTGAACCGTCCCTGGAAGGAGGGATCCCCCACTCTGCGTTCCTTCTCCAGATTTCTTCATTGTTAGTTAAGGGAGTCGTTTCTTTCCCTTAGGGAGGCTAGGGCTAGGGTGGTGTCATGATCACATGGCCCACAATCATATGGCCTGTAAAGCCCTTTGACACTGTAACTGTGATTAAGGGCTATACAAAGGGCTATTTCAAAAAAATTACTTCACTTGACGTAATGGATTTTGCTATGCAATCCATGTGTTTCTTACCTAATCCAAAACCAGTGTAGTCTGGTATTCAATAGTGTTCTATACCTGCACCTGTAATGTCAATGCTTTTCTGTAAACAGATGCTGTTGAGTCAAAGAAAGAAGGTATGCGACAGTCTCAACCTGCCTATGGAGGACATAGAGCTCAGTATGGGAATGTCAAATGATTTTGAACATGCGGTGAGTAGCATTCATATTTAATTTAACTAATCAGATCAGTCTACCAGTTGATATAGTCCACTGGTAGACTGATCTAGTCATTATACATCTAGGTAGACACTCCCACCTGTGATGTCACCCTGTCAGAACTACAATTTTAGTCACATGACAATTTCAAAACTGCTTGTAATGGCTAATCACACTCACAGCAGGTGGTGTAATCGGGCCCCTTTAACAAATGCATCATCTTTTCGTGTGATCCTCAGAACTGGTCAATACAGATTAGATCATAATAAGTACAAGACACATCTACTCCAAACTAAGGATTGCAATACACAACAAAGCTTTTTTTGTCTTTCACATATTTTCATACTTTGACATTTACGTTTTTGTTAAATTTTGTTTCATGCAGATCGAGGTGGGCTCCACCAACGTACGTGTGGGAAGCATCATATTTGGCAACAGGGATTACCCGAACAGCGCGGCCAACACCCCCAGCCCCAGTCCAGAGAAGAAGTCAAAGGTCGTGTCCGAGGAGGCCGCCAAGAAGATGGAGCACCTCACCGTGTCCGAACACTGAGAGAGAGAAAAACAATTGGGTCTTCCTCCTACCTCCCTTTAAAAAGAAAATACTCTCTTCTTCTTCACGTGCACACCAACTGAACTGGGAAACTGAGCAAGATATTTGAATCTGCAAAGCCAAGTTAGGAACGCATTATGTCTTAAGTCATCTCAAAAGTGTATCTCTGCCATCATTTTGAATTCTTTGTGTGTCCCTTGGTTTTATTGAGTGCCCGGAGTGATACGTAAGACATCTTGCAGAAGTATTTTTTATCTTTTTTGAAAATTGGTAAACTCTTATACTCGGAAGTAATACAAATAAAGAAAACAATATTATTCTTACGTACTTGTAGACACCGTAACAGAAATACTGGCAACTTGACTTCGTCCATAAAACATTACCTATTTTACTTTGAAAAATATTGAGTTGAACTAATAATTTAACGTGTAAAAAGGTGAATATGTGTTTTGATGATGTGATGTTTTCTACTAATTTCCTCAACACTAAAATGTGGATTTGAATTGCTGTGCTGAAATGTGCTCGACTGTGTACATAACACCCCAAGGTCCGGAACTCTGCTCAGTGATGTGTACCTTTTTTGTGCTACAGAAGAAAGACACTTGGTTAAATAAATAAAATAATTATCCCTTTATAAGGACAGGTGGTATTGTGGGTCAATTATATGTGTTTTGTATATTGTGTGTGCATGGTGTGTGCACATTTTATTCTTGATATTAACATTTACAAATAATAAACCTGAAGCAGAAATGGCGTTTCCAATTTCTGCATGGTGGGCGTTCTTGGTGTGAATAGATTTTCCAGTGGTGCACTGGCAAGAGAGAATCGGGTTATAATTAGGTCTCTGAAGAGCAAGGTATGCCATTAAGAATTAACTAAGGTCCTATAGGACCTTAGTCCTATCACCTACCTACCTAAGATGGTAGGTACTGTAGGTGATAATGTTTTCTATAAAAAGTATTCCAGCCATTCATCTTATAGCCACGTGTATGCACTTTTGGTCGCAAGGAGATCCATCTTCTATTTGTTGGATACATTTATCCAAAGTGTCTAACCGCCTTACAATATCGTGAGTGCATTCCTTTATAAGCACAGGCCCAGTGGGAATTGGACCAGGACCCATCCAGGTGACCCTTTCCCTGGCAACATCCTAGACTATAGCCGATGTTGGTCCACAGCAAGGTCCTAGACATGAACTTAACAATGGTTTTAAAACACTAAACATATATATTAATCCCTGGTCATGGAGTAGGGATCAGTAGCAGACTCAGGCTGTCTGAGGGGCGTTGAGGACATTGGGGGTAGGCATGATATCTGGCAGTATGTTGTTTATGTAGGTCATTAGTTCACTCACTTGGCTGGGCCTGGAATTTAGAAGAGGGTAGACTTAGCATCATCCTCTCTACCTCTTTATCCTCCTCCATGACTGTGGAAGGACTTCTTACAGATGGAGAAAATTGTAACTTTCAGCATGACTGAAAGATGTGGAATAGCCTATCAGGATTGTATTTCTGCTATCATGGCCAGTGCATTCATATATTCATATTGTGAAGGCCGGAAGCGTCTCCTAGACAAGATGTTTTGGATTGCATTTTGTAACACATTGGAAGACTAGTATTATCGCATTGAATTGTCTCCACCATGAAATATCTTAATTGTGTAACATAGTCTATGATTCATTTAGCACCTCCTGGGTCTGCTCGAGGTCTCCTCCCAGTTGGTCCAGGCCTGCCTACCGCCGCTTGATGAACCAGGCGCCTTGAGGAACTGATCAGTCAGCGTTTTACCGCCCTTGCTAAGAATAGCTTGGGTGATGTTCCTGGCTGGTAAAAAGGCTGTCATTTAACATCTTTTGGGTCCGTATGAGAACATAGAACAAAAATATAATAACCATTCACAAAACAGATCTTTTATTAAATGCATGATTACATTCAGCACTGTCAAACAGCTTGGTCATGTTTAAAGAATGTGAGCTAATTGCGTGCCAGAATGCAACATTAAATCAGAACTGAGTTGGAAAGGGCACCACATGTTTCAGATCACAAATTACCATTTATAAAAATGCAATTTTTTTTTACAAATGCTTTCCCTCATAAATTATATGAAATCCAACATGCTGAACAATTGGCTTGATGTTACCAATGCAGCGCATAGGTAACAAAAACTCTGACACACTGACAAATAAAAAGGCCTGTTGACATCCTTGAAGAAATATGCTTTAAGATTACAAGACATATTCTAAAAGGCATTACAAAATAGACATGTTAACTAGTAAGCTAAACCCCTTATTTACAAATGAAAAATGTTGTTGTTGGTATACTAGTATCACAAACTGCACCTACGGAGCCATCTAGTGTACAAGTACAAGATTTCAGATTCTACCTATAAACTATATACACAATCGGCAAAAAATTGTCTGTAGGAATCAGACAAGTCCTAAAATGGGACACGACTTGGCTGTATGGAATAGACATTGGATTATTATATAAACATAAGAAAATTCTATTCTTGTATTCTTCTTATATTGCCCAACATTACTAGCAGATGCCTCCTATTGTCCATAATAGCAGAGCAGATTATCTTCATTGCTGCATGAAAATGTATTTTATTTATTTATACTTTATTAACTGATTACAAGCTTGGATCATTTTTGCACAGGAAAAGTAAAATGGTGTGGCAAGCGCTACAGAAGAAACAAGTACAGCAACCCCAACATTTTGTAACAGAATTAAAACAGCATAATACACTAAATAAATAAAACAAACAAACAACAAAGAACCCTGATAATAATAATTGAACTGATAATAGTTGCAATCACTCCTTTCCTTTTAATGTTTGTCCTGTGTTCTTGTTATGGCCGGACCTCACTTGTTTGCTTGCACAGTGTTTGTTTTCTTGTGCCGCGTGGTGGCGAGTAACTCCTCCACGAGTAACGATTCGGCAGGTCAAGTCTCTGGACGCTTCTTCGGACCACCACACCGCACGGCGCCAAAAGCTGCTTTCTTAAACGTGAAATTACACCAACTTCTTGGCCTCGAAGAAGCTCTTGAGGTGTTTCATCTGCCAGATGCCGGTGACGATGAGGATGAGCGTCTGGGCGATGGACCACCACAGGACGCGCTGGTTGGTGCTCTCGCTTGTCATGCGGAATCGCTCCTCGCGGTACTGTTGACCGTCAAACACACACACACACACAGACAGACACACAGACACACAGACGACACAAAACACAGACAACACGCAAACAGACAGACAGGCGTTAAGGTGAAGGCAACGGTAGCTACAGTACAATGACAGAAATATTACTGATTGGATTATTACATTTTTTGTATCGAAATTCCAAAAGGACCTTACGTACCCGCTGATAGTTTTGCTCCTTCTGAATTTGTTCCACTTGATCTAGGAGTTGTCGAACTCTCAGTTGCAGTTCAGTGAGTTTGTCTTTGGCTGCAATTTCTGGGTAATTGTTTGTATGTTCACCGACCTGAATGTCCAAATGCACTCTCTGGAAACACAATGACAGAATAAAGTGACTGACATATTGATACACTGGCAATATTTCCTTGCGAGTCCTTCCGGGCTTGCAATTCATTCTTGAGAAACATGGCAAGGAAACGTTACCATGACCACTGTGAATGCTGAACAGAAAGTAGCTTGTTATTTTTGTGATTGCTTTGTATGAGATCATCTGCCAACATGAGGTTGTGCAATGTATGTATGCTCATAGACAAACAACAATGTATTTATATTTAACATACGGTACATTGAGGGATGTGGGGAGCTGTGAATATTCCTACCAGTTTTCCACCTGCAAACAGGGCCATTTTGGTTGAGTTAGAGTGCAGACAGATTTGGTGTTCACCAGGAGTGTGGGACGTGAAGGTGAACCTTCCCTCAGACCCATACTGGCGGGAAAGAATAATCTAGAAAAACGAAGGGAAAATAAGTATTAGTTGCCTGAATTTCTTAGACTTTTCTTAAAGTTAATTCAAAAGGATGTGGTTCGTAGGCAGTGTCTGCTGCTTGCTTCTGACCTTGGTATCCGGGTCCTTGATCTCCACGTGCATGCCTAGTCCCGGGGTGGCTGGCAGGAAGGAGTTGGCTTGCTTGTCCCACAGCTGGGTTCTGTACTTCCCTGGGAGGCACATGAACACAATACACACACACGTATACATGTCAGGGCTCCACAGTAAGGGTTGCCAGGTTCCCATTGGCAACCATTTTGAGAAATTGGCCAATTGTTGGTCTTTTGGTCGCCATCACTTTTTAACATAATGTTACAGTTGGAAAGTGTGGCTGTTTGACTGTGAGGTGAAAGGTTTGACTAACCAACAGTCAACATCACAAACAAATGTACAAAAAACCAGATGAACCTGAACGAAAAAAACAAACAGCTCATTTGTGAAGTCCTGCAAGTATTCGTTGAGCTGAGGTGGAAAATTATACTGCAAAGCATGTAGAACATAACATACACTTCAATAAGTGAAAAAAAACTGAATCCTGGCCATCACTATTAAAGCTTAGTGTTGACCCCTGCATGTACTACAATATAACGGTATGTTGAGACAAGAGATGCACATTTATAAATGACAAAAAATCTGATTAATCTGTGCTGTACTGTATTTGCAGCATAAATAATGACACGTCTGGGTTTGCACAACGAGAGCCCCAAGCCATTTGCACCTGCACAAAATGGTTCTCTAGGCAGGCCTCTAATGCTACAGGGAGCGCCAACAAGATCATTTATTAATCATTTACCAATCACCATGGTCTCATCGGGGATCTCTTCAATGAAGCACTTCTTCTCTGTCTCTCCTATGTGGAAATAGAGAGCACGGCCTGGAAGTATCCAAGAGAAGGTGAGGATAATCGCGACGGCCGCCGGGTGCATCGTGTACGTAGCCTTCCCTTGTCACAACAGCGAGAGGAGCAGGAGCAGGAGCAGGAGCCGGAGGAGGCGCAGGAGG
The DNA here is from genome assembly GCA_002895965.2 of Coryphaenoides rupestris. Classification (NCBI taxonomy): domain Eukaryota; kingdom Metazoa; phylum Chordata; class Actinopteri; order Gadiformes; family Macrouridae; genus Coryphaenoides; species Coryphaenoides rupestris. Next base: position 19,934 of record PIJE02000122.1, read on the forward strand.
AGGAGGCGCAGATGCTGATGCTGCTGCTGCTGCTGCTGCAACACGGTGGTGACGTCATCGCCGCCCTGCGGAAGGAGGAAGGGGAATTCCTGAAGCTTAATGCTGCGTTCCAGTTGTACGCGGCAGTCGGAAACCGCTCCCCTCTTCCAAGTCGGAAGTTTCAGAGGGGAACGACCCCCCTCCCACCCGAAGGCAAGTCGCAATTCCAACTCGTAAAGTGGAAAGTGGGAAAAACCTCACCCTAAACCCCCCAAATGAAGTGGAGTACGGTTTAACTTTAAGGTGTGACGTCACTCCCCCCCAGCTCAGACTACCTTATGTCGCGTTCCGTTTGCCTGGGAAGTGGGAAGTCCGAGTACAGCAGGAACGCACCATAACAACAACTTCGACTTGATTCTGACAGCTGATCGTATTAAAAGCCCTTAAACCAGCGCCGGCGTATCGTTATATTAAAACATGTGGCCGTGCGTTTTACGTGAAACGCGTTAGTCGTTAACACTACTCGCGATGTCTCTTCGCTCGGCGAGTATTTCGAACGCAAGCGGAGTTGTCAAGTTACCTTGCTAGCTAGGTAGCGAACTAACAAACTATTGAGATAAACAGCAAGCTAACACTGTGCTACCTGGCTGAGCTACAGAGAGCTCGTAGAGGGGGTTTTGTGAGTGGCGTCTTGTCTTTGGCGTCTTGTCTTTTGGTGAGTCTCCGCTGATTAAAAAAAAAAGGTAAGCGCATCATGTTAATGAAAGCCTAGACACTGTAAACAATGTTTTCTACGACACGTTAAACGTCATTTGTCGGTATTGCAGCGATTGATGATGTCGACTGATCGTGATTGTCTAATTGACAGTCAACATGTCATTGCAGCCATTAGTATCGATCATCTTTGGTTTTTTATTCAAGATTCAATTAACGTCTCATTTGAGCTCGTTTTCCTCGTGGTATTTAGATAAGATGACGTAATGCTGTCTGAAATTCCTTTGGTGTGTATGTGTTGTTTATATGCTCCAAACTATGTGCCCCTTTCGGGTGGCTTATTAAAACATTATTATGAATTAAGCTGGCGATTTTGGAAAATGTTTATTATGTTGTTTGCTTGCGTGTGTTTTAAGGAGTCGAGGAAATTGAAAGTGAAAGTACGCTTTCAGACGTGATGGTCAGCGTGAAGTCAACCGCGTGCGTGTGTGTGTGTGTGTGTGTGTGTGTGTGTGTGTGTGTGTGTGTCAGGCATGGTGCAGCCGCAACCAGACGGTTCCATGCAGTGGGACATGGCGGGAGAGGAGGGCAGCGGCGGCCTCCGGGTTCCACCTGAGCTCGCAGCCAACGAAGTGGTGACCAGGTTGCTTGGAGACAACCAGCAACTAAGGGGTATAAGACGAAGACGTTGTCCATTTGAATACAAATCAATGCTAATTGTTTTCTCTACTAATGCCTATGTTCAGTCCGGCCAAACTCCAACCCCCCACCAGCCCATTTCACACCTTGTTTTTATTGATGTCTCATCATTATATCTCTCGCTCCCCCCAGAGGCCCTCCGGTGCAGCAACCTCGCCCTGCGGCAGCGCTGCGAGGAGATGGAGGGCTGGCAGCACAAGACGCGGCAGGAGCGGGAGTTCCTGAGCTGTCGCTTTCAGGAGGCCAGGGCTCTGGTGGAGAGGCTGGCCCAGGAGAACCACTCGCTGCACGGGCTGGTGAACGGACACGGCTCCTCCAGCCAGAGCTCCAGCTGCTGTCAGATGGAAGTGGAGCAGGCGGGACACCCGGCGCTTAACGGTCCTCTGGCGGAACCACAGGTTGGTCGGATTCTGTCTTCATCTGCATCCTTGTCTGCTGTGTCTCGCCGCCACTCTCGCCACTTAATTGCCTTAAAGGGATTGTAGGTTATGGAGTTGCCACCCACCACATACGTGGCTGTGCTGGGCTCCTCTGATACACAGGACACAGGTGGATGATGTGGTGTAGAGGCCAGTTTATTGGACAATTGGCAAAGTTTTGCAGGCAGAGCAAGTGTAACCTGCTGACATGACACGACACATTAAATTTTGGACTGTGTATTTTTGGTCTTTCTTGTATCTTGAGTGAGGGCAGCGCTCGTTAAGCTCTATGGTTAAGCCAAAGGAAGCAATATTAGCTTTGAATTACCAGCTCTATTAATTGGCTATCATTTCATTATCATCATAAGACAAATTTCCCATAAACGACATATCATTTATTGGACCGTGTATCATTCACGGCACTATAATAGGAAAACAAATCACGAATGAAGAAGGTACACCCTGTTTCAATTCTAATGGTTTTATATAGTGAACTCATACACAAAAAGCACCAGGTCCACAACAACAAACACATTTTACTGTGAATGATTTTCCTGTCAGATCAATCATCCAGTTCTACATTGAATGTCCGTTGTGTGCCCCAGACTCTAGATCAGCGAGAAAGGAAACGATTGGAGGAAGTGAATCAGCACACGCAGACCATGCCGCCACCGCGCAGCCTGGTAAGACTTGTAAGACTCCCCTTGTTGCCTTCTGGAGCCACCTGCTCCAGTGAATGAGTGGAAGTGACGAAAGTGAGCCCTGTGTTGTGTTTTGATGCTTCGATTCATTTATATGGATGGGGATCAAGACCCGGTTCTATAAGAAAAGGTTAAATTGAAGGCAAGGCAAAATTAAATCAGTTCTGAAATCAAAAAGTCACAGCTAAGCAATATTACAGCTCTGTGAGGAATGTACTGTCGCCCCATCTTTCCATGAAATAATCAGAAAATATCGATAGTGGTATCGGGAAAGACTCTGATCGAAAATGATAAATATCAATAAAATATGGCTGATCCCCATCCCTATTCATTTGTGGTGTAACCGGTGTGTTTGTGTGTCTAGGATGATGCAAGCGTGAATAGCTCCATGAGTAGTGGCCTCCGCACTTCCCCAGCCTCTTACACAGAGGCTTGGGAGGAGAGGAGGCCTGAGGAAAATAGTCAGGTGAGCCTGCCTAATTACCTAGTGCTGCTGTATGCACTGTGAACCAATCTGCTGGTGCTGTTGCCTCTGACGGCTCCTCTAACCTTTTGGCCTTTTGCACTCGTAGTAAAGACCCTCCTATTGGACATAGGAGGGTCTTTTCTAAAACTTTTCTAAAAATATATATATTTAACCTTTTTTCTAAGCTCAGGTTGGAAACCTAAAATCAAGCTTGCGTCCGATTCCTGTCAATTTAGCTCTCTGTCTTTAGGCTCTGACACATGCTTTTCCCTACTCTCACCACTCGCCACTGTGCTTGTGCAGCAGTGTTCTCCGTCCGCATTAGTGGGGACGGGACCTGTCAGTGCAGGTTGTCACCATCGCCGCTGCCGCCATGTCGTGTCAGCCTCTGGCTCTCACCGAGCCACAGAGACACCCAATGTTGTTTGTCCTCCACAGAACTCCGAAGGGGGAAACGATTACCTGCACCTGCTGAAGAGCCACAAGGAGAAGCTGGAGGACAGCATGCGGGAGCTGAGGCGGAGGAACGAAGAGCTGGAGAGGGAGAAGGAAGAGTCAGAGAAGGACCGGGATCAGCTGAGGGCCAAGCTGGCCCAGGTGCAGGTACTGGTAGCAGGCCCTATGGAGGACAAGGATGTATATGTATAGCCGCGTGGTCTAGATACAACCATTAGGAATTCTGTCAGTCAGAGAATCCAGGCCACAATGCTGAATTACAGCGTTGAAATTCATGCTTGGTTGATAATTATGCAGCCATCATGTTTAAATCATCATTGATCGACCAAACGTTGGCTGCTTATAACTTGAAGAAATGTCAACATTGGATTGCTCTTTACTCCTAAAAAAAAATGTATTGGCAAAAATAGCAATGTAATCCGCATCTTAAAAGTGTCTTGACTTTAAAGAAAAACAAGCTATGGTCAGTCGGTGATTAATCAACAGGACCTGTCTTTGTCATGTGTAGGCAGGCGGTGTTACAGAGGAGGCATCGCACCACCGGTCTGAGGCTCAGCATTCCTCTGACAGGTATGACCTCGATTGCTACCATGGTCTGGACTAACTGCACTCAAACCTCTTATCTGTCTGTCTGTCTGCGTGTCTTTCGCTGTTGGTTTACACTCGCTGCCATGGCAACGAATGCTCCCTGTTCTAATTAAAAAAGAAATGGTTTGGATATGATTAATTTATACCGTGCATGACTATAATTCGGTGGCTTTTGGCACAAGGCACGCTGTTGCTGCTGCTGCTGCCCTAGTGATCAGCCATGTCACACTTGTCACACTAAGAAACGTGAATAATATACAATGTAAATATGCCGCACACTCACCCACACCGCAACAACAAACCCTCTTTGTCGAGTTGGAATCCAAGCAGCGCATAAAATGGTTTTGTCGTAAAAAACCTTCAGCCAAACTGAATATATAGTGTTTTGTATAAAATAACCACTCTAATATGTTTCAAGATTCAAGAAGTTTAATTGTCACATACACATACAGTATGTGGAGTCAAATTAAAAAAGGGGTGATGCCCAAAAGAGTACAAATTATACGAATTGGAGGAACAGAATATCTACAATATTTACAGTATATACAGCAAAAAGAGCAGCAGGAATGAAAAATATAAACATAAAAATTAAGATTTGCTATGTTTAATCATGGCGTTGTAGGGTTAGGGTGAAATAGTTTGTTACACAGAACAATCTGGGAATCCTGGGGCTCCTTTGAAACAGTTTGGAATAGGGCTGGCACTGTCAAAAATACTTTGCCAAAGAAAACACCCGTCCATTACCCCCCCCCCCCCCCCCCCCCCCCGCCGCTGGTAGCTGCCAGTAGGTTTCTCTTGGCACCGCTGTGGTTCGGACACAAGCGGATAACTCGCTTGAAGCCTGGCAAGATGGTTTCTTGCGCGAATGTAGCTTGCTAATCCAGCTGCCTCGTAAGGTTATTAACGGTGGCAACTGGTGAGGGGAACGGTGGCATCGTAGGAAATGTATTACTAAGCTGAGTCACTAGGGGACATTGTTGTGCTCTCACATGATTTTTAAAAGCTGAGGGGAATTCAGTTTTTCTCCCAACACACACTCAGGGCTTTGATACATAATAATAATAATAATAATAATAATAATAATAGAAAAAGTATCAACATGAAATATAAACCTAATAATAGAGGAAAGCAAATATCCAACGGAAGAAGTAAAGCAAGAATAACATAATGCAATCCAAATGCAATCCCATTGACCATGCAGAAGGGAAATGATGCAAATGAAATGGAAAAGCATGTGACTACTAAAACGCCTTGATGTGTGTGTGTGTGTGTGTGCGTGTGCGATGTATCTCTTCCTCTCTCCCTGCTGTCCTCTCCTCCTCCTCCCAGCTCTAGCTTGGCTAAACTCACAGAGCAGCTCCAGGCCACGCAGGGCAGGTGAGCCCGCGGCTCGCTGTGCTCACTTCCTGCCTTCTTCTTTCGGTTCATGTCCATGCCCTTCCTCCTTTTGCTTTCATGCTACGGCCGCAGTGGTGCCCGCATGTACATACTTTATATGTTTAACGCGTGGTTACTCGTGTTCATGCACTCTTATTTATTTATTTATTTTGTATTTATTGTTTTTTTTATTGGTTGTTGTTGTTGTTGTTGCTTATGTGTGCACTGATGCGTTATGTATTTTTTGAATGTGCATCATGGCAAGGTTTCATCAGTCATTCATTTAGTTTTAGAATAAGGGCTTCCATTGGCGCAACAGTGTAAACGTCCGTTTATATAAACCATGTTCAGAGACATCATGTGTAAGCGTAATGTGACTGGATCCTGGTGGAATGTGCTGTGCTCAAATGGTACTTTTTTTTTTATCAGATTTAAATTCTCTCCACAGAGAATGTCAAATGCCAGAATTTATATTGGGGGGGGGCCCCGTCTCCATATAGCATCTCTTTCTGAGTGCCTGCATCCAATGTGGAGAGAGCATAACAAGCATTATGCTGAGTCTCTTATATTTTCACAGCATTTCAGAGCCTTTTTGTTGCGCAGGCGCTGCTCTGGGCACCTCAGGTTTAAAAATCTCTGGACCTTTCAGAAAAGCCTTGCTGTCTGTCTTCACTGTTCACATTCCAACTCCTGTGATGGATGTGTAGAAGTGAAGATGGCCATCGCAGTTTGCCATCTATTCCATATACATGATCCATACTGTACACACTTTAATACAACAATGGCACATTTTTACCAGTGACATGACATTTGGAAGTGAAATGCCTCCCAGCCCACCTGGCACTTAGCAACATTCTATTATTTATGTCTCCCCGCTAGAAACGTTGCTGTTGTTGTTGTTGTTTTCTTGTGTGCTTGGCACTGGTCGTCTGGTTGCATGGTTGATGTGTCTCCCAGTGAGCGGCGGTCAGTGTGAACCTGAGCCTGTGTCTCCTTGCCTGCAGGTACCGGGAGCTCAAGGAGAAGCTAGACTCCCTGCAGAAGAGCTCGGCTCAGCGGGACCGCGCCGAAGCCCTCCTGGAGCAGAAGGACAAGGACTGTGCCCAGGTGTGTGTTTGTGGTGTGCACGTGTGTGTGTGTGTGCGTGTGCAAGTGTGTGTGTGCTTTCACGTTTCACAGTGGGTGGAGCCTTTTTAAAGAATCAACTACAGTGGCGACCGCAAGACCTAATGATTATATGATTTGTGTACAGACAATCTATATGTTAATGTTACTGTATGTCTCAGAGAGCACTTTATATAGTTTTTATCATTCTTTTATTGAAAGTCTTTTAACTTTTTCTTTTATCTGTTGGTTTGATGGACTGTCTGTGATGGACAGAAACAGCTTAAACAATATTGTTAAAGTCTGCTCCAGGATTATTGGAGTCCCGCTGAAGGACTTGGGCTCTCTGTGGAAGGAACCGTTGATCCAAAAAGCAAATAGAATAATAGACCAACCAGATCACAGTCTTTCTGCCGACTATTCTTTAATGCCCTCTGGATGGCGGTATCTCACCCCACTGAGGCGAACAAACAGATATTCAAACTCCTTCATTCCTTCAGCGATTAGACTGCTGAATGCGGTCAACTGTAATTGACTGCAGTTTAAGGTTTTTGCATATTCTCTTTTATCTACTTATCTACTTATTCTTATTTACTTGCTGTTTATTCATGGGCCACCCATTTCTGTTGATATGTTGCAACTGACATGTGAATGTGGCTGTATGACTGTATGTGTTCACCTGCCTGGTAGCTGTAAACTGAATTGCCCTCCGGGGATTAATAAAGTTGTCTGAATCTGAATCTGAATACTGCATGTCATGTCATGTACAGAGAACAGACAATCTTCATGTTAGCACAGACCACAATGGGTGTTCTCATGACGGCCCCATTTATTCACAAGTATTCATCAATGCTTTTCTCCCCAGCTGGCCAAGGACTGCGAGGTTCTGAAAGCCCAGGCTACGTCACTGCTGGGGGAGCTGAACGAGAGACAGAGTGCTCTGGAGAAGAGCGAGCACGACCGCAAGATTGTGGAGGAAAAGTACGTCTGTTCTCTGTCTTATACGCTAACATCACGGGCTAGCTTGAATGAGCTAGCATTCAAGCCAGCTCATTCGTCTTACTCGCCGCATGCCTGCGTTTGTGGGACCGTGCTTGTAATTTCCGTCCATTGTTCTGCACGGGCTTCATGGGGTGTGTGTGCTTGAGAACAAAGTACTTGTTAGAACCTGTCCTGTCCTGGCCATTCGAAGCATGCCTGCCCCTGCCCGTTCAATGCGTGCCCTTTTGAAACGGGCCGATTGCGTGGCTTCCGGTATTGCCGTTGCTTGCAGCTTTTTGGAGAACTTCTCATTTAAAAAACCGTCACACTCTTGCCACTACACTTGTGGTTGCATGCAGCTATCATGGCAATGTTATTGGGTTGAGGTTAAGTAAGCAAGTTAATAAAGTTTATTTATATAGCACCTTTCACAGACAAAGTCCTTCATCATCACACAGTAAGAAACAATTATTATTGTTAAGAAACAATAAAACTAGTGGTGGGACTCGATTATAAAAAATGTATAATGAATTAGAGGCTTTGTAATTAATTAATCGTAATCAATCGCATTTTAATCGCATATCAATATTTGACACGAGAAGCAACATTTTCCAATTCAAATGGATTTTGGTATGCGAGTGAATCAATGAATAGACATATACATATGTTTAAGCAGCAAAATCCTGTTTATTTTAGCTACACAGACCAACAGTTTAACATAAAGTGCCATCTATAACATTTCTACCATCTAAAATGGTAACCAAAACAGTCAAACGCGATCTCTTCCGGTCCGCCCATATTTGAGCCGCCAATTCGTCCACTGATAAACGTTCCGTGGTGTTTGGAGTGCAAAAATAAAGTGCGATTAAAATGCGTACATTATTTTAACGTGTTATTTTTTCTGGAATTAATTAATCGTAATTAACGCGTTAAAGTCCCGGCCCTAAATAAAACATATCATAAAAAGAAAGAAGAAATACAGACACAAGAGGCTAGACAAAGGCCAGTCTGAACAGTGTCAGTGTTTTAAAAGTGTCAACTGAGACCGCAGATCTTAAGTCCAGTTGAAGGGCATTCCACGGTGTAGACTCGAGCACCTTTTTGTTTTGAGCCTAGAGCGAGGGACAACCACTAAGCCCTGGTCAGAAGACTTAAGTGACATGCTGGAAAGGGTTCATTGATGCGGTTATAAACCTAGAGGGGTCTGTTGTCTATCAATCATTCCTCAAAATAAAACATAAATAATAACGTGTGTGTGTGTGTGTGTGTGTGTGTGTGTGTGTGGTGTGTGTGTGTGTGTGTGTGTGTGTGTGTGTGTGTGTGTGTGTGTGTGTGTGTGTGTGTGTGTGTGTGTGTGTGTGTGTGTGTGTGTGTGTGTGTGTGTGTGTGTCTCTCTCTCCAGGCTGTGTGTGAAGGTGGAAGCCCTCCAGGAGAAGGAACGGGGCCTGGAGCAGCAGAAGAAGCAGCACAACGTGGCTGTGGACAAGCTGCTGCTGCAGAGCCAGAGTCTGGAGAACGCCCTGAAGACGGAGCGCCACGTCGTCACCGAGGAGAGGTGGGCGTACACACACACACACATCCATACATATGCAAACATTTTTTTTTTTTAAATTACACTTTCCGTCCATATCTACATCTTGTCCTACGTTTTTAAAATCGTTGTCTAATTGCGATGGATTGGACCAGCATAAATCACACATCACTACTATCCAACCCACTGCTTCACTTGTTCTAGGGCTTGACTTACCCTGAACAACTTATGAACAGCTGGAAGTGGGAGGAGTTCTGGACTCTGTAACAATGCTGGCTGCATTACCGCATGAGTTAAAAGATATGAGCGCTATAGATGAGATATTACGTGTGCTATTTTCTACATTTTATTTAACATGTTTGCTTGTTGGGGCACTGCTACGTTTGTTTTTAATTCTTTTGAGTGATTGAATTGCTCTTATTTATATTTCAGAAAAAAACTGACACAACTGAAACACGCCTACACGTGTCTGTTTAGGGACTATGAGTTGTTGAAGAATGAGGTAAGTGTGTGCACATGTGTGTATGTGAGTGTGTGTGTGCGTGCGTGCATGCGTGTGGTTGTCTAAATAAATATCTAAAGTCCATCAAACTTTAGATATTTAACGATTCAGATCTGAAGTCTGATGGCAGACTTGGACTAATTGTGTTGTTGGGGGCACTTCCTTCCTTCTCTCTCTCTCTCTCTCTCTCTCTCTCTCTCTCTCTCTCTCCCCCGCCCCATCTCTCTCCCGCCCTCTCTCTCTCTTACCCTCTCTCTCTCCCTCTCAGAGCGAGGACATGGCTAGCCGACTGGAGGAGGCGGAGCCAGCACTGGCTCTCAAACAGGATCTGATAGATAAACTGAAGGAAGAGGTGGAGCAACAGAGATACACGCTGGAGACCGTCCCCGTACTCACGGCACAGGTTCGGCGGCACACACACACCCACACACACACACACGACTCGGTACAACAACAAAGATCCAGTCTAGTGCTCTGATAATACAATGAACAATGTAAATAAATAAATATTAATGAACAAATTCAACTTTTTTGTCCACGTATCAGATGTTCTAAATGAATGAGGCCCTTTTAGATTAGAACCATTCTCATGCAGTCCTGGAGACCCTGTCCGCAACGCTGAATCCACCTCCCGTTTCGAGACTTGGTTAATTTGTGCTTTCAGTAGCAAATTAACCATCTCTGTTTCCCTATGTGTTGAAAATGTATATTGGTGATTGTTTTTTTTGAGTGAAATCAGAAGAGAAATCATTATTTTAAACAAACACTGCTGGACAGAAAGTGCAACTGTTTGTGGCATTTTTTTTCTCTGTAGTGCTCGGTGAAAAGTCACCAGACTGGTGCTGTCCTTGAGTGAATGAGTCACCTTTTAGTGTCACTGGTCATAATCATGACTATGCACATCCTCATTCTCAAATGGCTAACTAACTAACTAACTCTGGTACAATGTCCACGGAAGCTGCAGTCTCCACGCTTATGGGTAACTTATTTAGTTGGACCATCTGGAAGACGGAATTGACCCAATTTTATCTGTCAAATGGCGGTCACCTAAAAACTGATTGTAGCTGTGCCTAAAAGCCAACACACTCTCCATACAACTGGGCCGTTTATTGCAAAGATAATAATCTATGATGGGAAGTCTCCAAAAGGTTGTACCAAAAGGTATCTTGTAGTCACAAGATACCTTTTTGGTCATTGTCATTTTATGCTAATAAGAATAATCCAAGTTCCTGATCGCATTGGACCACACTCATATTACTTATGTGTAATGAATGGTTAAATGCTCAAATCAAAATATCATCACACAAGAACAGGCCATTTGGCGATCGGATCATCACAATGACAATGATCTTCCTTCCTCCTTTGTTTGTGGGCGTGCGTGTGCGTTGCGTGTGTGTGCGTGTGTGTGCGTGTTGTGTGCGTGTGCGTGTTGCGTGCGCGTAGCGTGTGTGTGTGTGTGTGGTGTGGTGTTGTGTTGTGGTGTGTGCTTTCCAGGCGGATCTACAAGGCATAGACTCCTGGCCGAACGCGAGGCCAGAGAGAAGCTCAACCAGAGGAAGGAGGAGCTGCAGGATCAGCTGACTCAGGCCCTGGCTGAGATTGACAGGCTGAAACAGGAAGGAGCTTCACGGTAAAAGAGAGCAGTTACCTCACACATTCATGTCTTGAACCTTTGTACCAAAGACCTTGGGGGTGTAAGGCTGTTGTGACCCCCAGCACGAGGGAGGATGGGGTGTTGTCATGGTGACTGTAGTGAGTGTTCCTCTCTTCCAGCGCCCGCATCGAGGAGATGCAGCAGAGACACCAGGATGACTTCAGAGCACAGCGGCCCTCACACTTGGCCCCACGAAGTCAAACCACACACACACACACACACACACACACACACACACACACACACACACACACACACACCTGCTGCACTGTGCGATTTCCAACCTTATTAGATTGTTGTAGAGCGAATGCATTTTTGTGTGGTTTGTACTCAGCCATTGCCTTTTCCCTACTTGCTCATCATATCCAAATTGTTAATGATAACTTCTTAAATGTTCACTTTGTACAGTAAAAAGATATTTTTTGCTAGTGTCACCAAGCTCTACGACGATTGTTCTTTGCTCGATTGCCTAATCTTAAAGCAGCTTGAGCAACAGGTTTAATGAAATAAACCTATTTAACTCTCTTTCTCCTTTCCACATCTTCCATCTCTCCTTGGGTCTTCATGTATCTCTCTCCCGGCTCAGCCTTCAACACGGTCCCCCCGCCCTCGTCTTTCCGCAACCAGGGCCTCCCCCCGCAGGCGGGTGCGGGCCCCGGGGCCGGTGGTGGCGGGCCCGGGGGCGAGGAGCTGCCAGACTTCCGATGTCCCAAGTGCCAGTACCAGGCGCCGGACATGGACACTCTGCAGATACACGTCATGGACTGCATACAGTAACACGCACACAGGCTTCAATCACCACAGACACGCACGCACAAACAGACACACATATACACACACCCCTGCCCCTCTCACCACCTACAAATGGACACAGTGCTCAGCTTTGGTTTAAAGGAAACTGCCCATCAAGATCAAATTAAGTGGCTCGGTGGAAGTGGGTGGAGATGGTCCACCACCAGAGATGGGGGAACAAAAACGGACAAACCTTAGCCAGTCATGAGCACAAACTCTTTGTCATACAAGTGTGATATATATGTCTTCAATCTGTACAGTAGATTCATCGTTAGACCCCCCCCCCCCGCTCCACACGACCCTGCTGCTGTTAATGTCGTTGGCAGTGATGATGTGTGTCTGCCTACCGTAGGAGTAGGAGCGGCAGAGGACAGAACGTCGTCCGCATCTCGCTAGGCTGAAGGTCACGTGCAAGGCTATTTTGAGGCCGCTGTTGTCGACAACAGGGGTTACGAATGGGTATCAGAAACACAGTAATATAATGTGAATAATAACATAGTGTTTGTTGATTATGAGGACACATTGGAGTACGTTTTGTGTGTAGTTGTTCATTTCTCCTACATGACGTCTGACGTATTATGTACTAGTTTGGTGTACTCTTACGCGTAAAACAAACAAGTATCCATTCAGTGTTCTGTGCACCACATTTGCACCACCTTTTAATCCTAAATTTTACCCTCAATCCCACAAAGATGTAACTGTGCCTGTCCTCATTTTGTAAATCTGTGACATCGTTTTATCTTTGAGAAGGTAAACCCTTTAAAGTGCAAGTTTAGTGATTTTATTTTTTAAGCCTACAAAGATTTCCTTCACGTCTATAATATTAGCCTCTGAGGCAATTCATATTATTTAAAAAAAAAAATACATTTACGAGTAATGTATCTGGATATCATGATGAAAAGTGCCTAAATGAAGGGCAAATTTGGTTTTAAATCGTATTTCTACTAGTTAGAAGTTTGATGTTGCTGTAATGGCCCACATGACATGATGGTTGGTTGGTACCATCCTTTTGCTGTTCACTTCAATAATTGGGAAAAGAAACTGTTGATAAACTTACACTTTATGGTGTCATCCTTTATTGTGTGAATATTGTCAGTAACATTATCATGGAAAGAATATCTTTTAAAATGTATAATATTGGAGACAAAATAAAATATTCAAGCGGATTATTGCAGTAGGGGATTTTTTTTAACTTTAGATTGTGATATATTTCCATTTTTTATTTTTAAATTAGATTATATAGAGAAGAAATTGGAGGGCAAGTTATTGGGTCATGTGTCGGAGTACAAAACTACACAATCAAGAAAAACTAACATGTTACATAAACAAATGTATCATATTGCTTAGTGCATACATAGGCTCAGAAATCACATGAGAGACAAGATCGAATCTGGGTGAGTTCCTTTCTTAACAGGAAACGATGTGCAATACAATTGTGCCATCTCCCCCAGAAGTTCTTCTGTAAAGTAGGGCTGCTGGATCCCAGATTAGATAACTACCATAGACTATAAAACATAGATAAATACAGATCCAAACATGGATCAAAACAAATATTGTGAAGATCCAACAGTGGGGGGGAGGGGGGTGGATAGCAACAGTGTACTTTGGAAAAGAACATTCAACTCCCATGTGAATGGAATCTGCCAAATGCGTCTGCCAAATGTCTTAAATGTGTTGTGGGGGTGAATCAATCTATTTGTTTCGTTTACCGTTGAATGTTAATGACTATAATCTATAATTATTTTATTTTACTTTCATTATTGTATGGTTTATTTGATGGTTTTATACTTTGTTAGCCTTTGGGTCAGCATTGGGTCACGCTCAAGTACTGTAAAGATCCAAGAGGGGGCAGTAGAGTGCGCGCTGGAGTAAACCATTCAACTCCATGGGTTGGGGGTGTCAATCGCTCCATCTATTATACTGGTTCCTCTAAAAGTCGAATGTTAATGGCCATAACGTGTGCATGAATTATTTCATGACTTTATATATTTTTTTAAATGACTAACAGCATGTTTGGTGTTTATTTTTGCTTGATTTGAATAATTTTTTGTAGTAGGCTACACCTTACATTGTGGGGCCATGACGTCACTTTCTCCCAGTAGGTAGCTGCTGACGGCATCTCGGCGCAACAGTAGTCGTCGCGCCATTCGCATTTCCTAATCACCGGTGGGCGTCGCACGCGTTGTTCACAGAGCTACTTTACAGACAACCATGTCGGGCTCCATTCCCCTCACACCTCCGGCCGAAGCCGTGGGGGTCGAGGGCTCTCTCCCGGCGGGATACAAGCCGTTCAAGCCCGAGGACCACGGCCTGGAGCGCGGGTTCCGTCTCACGGGCTTCTCCGACCTGAAAGGATGAGGCTGTAAGGTCCCGCAGGAGGCTCTGCTCAAACTCCTGGCGGGACTGGAGCCCGACCGACCTGCCGGCGCGGTGGAGGCCGGGGACCAAGCTGCGGAGTTCGGTCAGCAGCAGGCAGCCGGCCCTCGCCTCGGTATGTCACCCCCAACCCTGTCTCTCTCTTTCTCTTTCCACCAATACAGATTGTGTTTGATTGTGCACACACACACACACACACACACACACACACACACACACACACACACGTGTTGTGCTTCATAGCTGTAGTGTTAATTGTGTGTGTGTGTGTGTGTGTGTGTGTGTACGTGCGTCACACACTAGGCATCGGAATGGACTCGTGTGTGATTCCTCTGAGACACGGGGGTCTCTCCCTGGTCCAGACCACAGACTTCTTCTACCCGCTGGTGGAGGATCCCTACTTGATGGTGAGTTACCTGCCATGTTAAGCAAGATGCCTATTGCATGCCCATTGCAAATATACAATGTTATGTAAGCTGTGCCAACTTCTACTTCCTTATCACGTATTCTTAGTAAAGTTCCCTTTTGTGGTGATTTTGCTTTGAAATTTAAATTGATATGGGAAGACGTCCAATATCGTGGAGATTGCTTCATAATCCATTTGCTGGATGACGTGTACACAAACATTGACTCATACATTTATCAAACATTGAACGTATTCATTAGTGTTCCACTATCACATCATTTTTGTTGAAAATGATGTGAGACTGTAGGCCTATATGAAGATCATCAATGGTATGAAGTGCAATATTTAACGTTTCAATAAAGCATTAATGCAATAATATAAGATTGTTTCAGACGGTACACTTCTTGACAATGTGGACCTATTCTCAAAAAGTTCAGAAGACTGTCTAAATTGAGAGCCGGTGCCGAACATACAGATGTCCCATACCTGGACTGCAGCCGGGAGTAATCTCTCCTCCTGGTTAACGTTTTCCCGCTCGGCCTTGCTTGCCAGGGCCGGATCGGCTGTGCCAATGTCCTGAGTGACCTCTACGCCATGGGCATCACCGAGTGCGACAACATGCTAATGCTGCTCAGCGTCAGCCAGAAGATGAACGAGAAGGTAGTGGTTGTGTGTGTGTGTGTGTGTGTGTGTGTGTGTGTGTGTGTGTGTGTGTGTGTGTGTGTTGTTAGATCCTAACCCTAACCTCCTCTAACGGAGGTGTTGTGAAACCTGGGGAGACTAGCCTAGCCCCTAACTGCCTTATGTCCGAACGTCTACCTCGCTTACATTGGTGCCACGACCCAAGGCATAACCCTGGCTTCGAGCCACAGCCCTAATCGCGTCCGTTATGGCAGCTCTCTCCTGGGATCCGTGCGCTTGGTGATTCGCTAGGAGAGATTTAAAGGCTTGGATAACTAGCCCTAGGGATATGTTTTATTCTCCTAAAGTAACCTCTCAGAACCAGGTGTCAACCTCTTAACACTCTTGAATCTTCTTCTCCTTCGGCAATGATCGAATGTCCACAGGAATCTATTCATCAACTAATTGATAGTTTTTATTGCAGGAATTTAGCAGGGGTTCAGCAAAATGCATAGCAAAAAGTTGGCAAAAATGGTTATGATAACAGTAAATATAATTAAAGAAGCACGCTGTCCGATATTGATGAACTTATCCGGATCTCGCTAGTTGGTGAGTGCGCCTGCTGCTGCCTACTCGGGCCTCCAGCCCCTCCGTCGTGCGCATTGTAGAATTCCTTGGGTCCAGTCCGAGAATATGTCAAAACAAACGCTGGTAAACTTCACAGTCCTGTTGGACTGCGGGAGACATCCTCCCCTCGATGGACCGTCGAAAAAAACCCCAGAAACTAAACAAGAGTAATCCGAGTCTCGGAAATAAAAAATAAAAAATGTTCGGAGATTTCTTGCGCTTCTTTTTCCTCATCCTGATGGCGTGCCAAGATCTAGTGTTTTCTTGGGAGAACAACACCCCTACTAAACTTAGTGCTTATCTAGACATACGATACACTTGGCAATATACACCCAATGGTGATACACATGGTTATACATATAATGTTTCTCAATCAATGAATCATAACATTATTGCATAGATATGGTCGATTATAACCACCCATAACATATAACATATTATTACTTGGATATGATAAACTCACTATTACTAAATTAATCATAACACATCATGACATAGATATGATCGCTAACAATCAAATCATAACACATCACTTACTTGACTATGATAAACATCAAACAACATCATGATTATACACATAGATTATAATAATCCCACTTCACCCTTCATTCTTCCAACATCACATGGTTTTTAGGACACCGGTGAATCAACCCTACTTGACTGTGTGTGTGTGTGAGCATGTGTTTTGGAAAATGTGCAGACCTGATTGCATGTGTGTGTCTCTCTCTCACACAGGAACGCGAGCGTGTCATGCCGCTGATGATGCGAGGGTTCCGCGACGCGGCGGAGGAGGGCGGGACCTCCGTGACCGGGGGTCAGACGGTGATCAATCCTTGGATCATCATCGGGGGCGTGGCCTCGGTGGTGTGTCAGCCCAACGAGTTCATCATGTAGGGAGGCTTTCTCAGTGTGTGTGCGCTGCACAACTTTAAACTTGCAGGGGCATTTGTTCGCCTTGGTACCTTGAGAGTACAGTGTAATGCAGCAATCCTCAAAGTCTGGACCGAACCACAACTGTCTCCGGACTCTGAGCAAATGATACTTTTCATATGTATTATTTGTATTATCGGCTAGACATCTCTGTGACTCAACGAGTCCAAATTCTTGGCTTTCTCCACTGCAAGCAGCGCTCAGAATGTCCAACTGCTCCACTGTCTGTGTGAGGAGGACATCTACTCTGCTTTGGTCCAATCACATTTAATTATCAACTTTATTTATACAAGCGAAGAGAACAGTGGGACAGAGCAGTTAGTTTCGTCAGCAGTTAGTCAATCTAAAATGGCACGGTCAAAGGTGGCCAGTAAAAGAAAAGTCGACAGTAAAAATCGGCAATTCAAAGAGGAATGGACTGAAAAATATGCGTTCATTCTCCCTCCAACAAGCACCAAACGCATGTGCCTAATATAGAAAGAAACAGTAGCTCTTGTGAAGTGTGCCAATTTGAAACGTCACTGAAACAAAAGTTACTTTGAAGCGACCTTGGCTCAAAATTCAGAGAACCACAAAAATCAATGGGAATCAATCTTGGCAACAGACCAAAGGTGCCACTTCTCTCATTAAGCAAGTGTTCAACACAATGTACAATAGTTCTGGACTTATTTGAACTTTGGTTAGTAGTGGGTGGGTGTGTGAACTGGATGGGGGAAATGGTGATTTCTAGATCCTATTTAATTGGATATAATTTTTATTGCAATGATTGGTTATTAAAACACGGCATGAAATGACCCTCAGAACACATCTTCCTTCTGTATTCTGATCTCCAATTAAAATGGGTAATTAGTGCGGAACAAACCGCAGGAGTAATCTGATTGGCTCCTTCGGGACATGGTTGGATCATGGCAATGTGATGAAGCACGATAGCCAGCTATGTGTCGGGCAAGCTTTATCTCATGTCGATGATGTTGTGAAAATTAACTAAATTGACCATGTTCCACGATTAGCCGTTACTGTAAATTAAACGGTAGGTGCATTTATTAGATTGGCATGGGGAATACCTCCCCCAGTAGCATTTATTTTCAACATTATTTGCTTGTTTTGTGCTTTGTCGAATCTGGGAATATTACTGTACATTATATAAATTGATATGTATGTATGATCTAAACGTTTGCGACTTGCATTACTTGACAGACTTGTACACTACTAAATACAGTCGTATCTGTATCCGTCTTATTCAAATGTAGCACTAGTGATTAATCTGGCTCCATGTGAATGTCTGTCTCTTGTGCAGGCCTGACGGTGCCGTACCAGGTGACGTTCTGGTTCTGACCAAGCCTCTCGGGACGCAAGTAGCGGTCAACGCTCATCAGTGGTTGGATCAGGTCAGTTGCAGACACTCGGCTCACACGCACGTTATAATAACTTGATGTGCGGCATGACAATGCAACACGGATGTGACTGCGCACTGAGAATTGCCTGTATTTCCTGTTTTGTCTGTTGTCCGCTGTATCCTACCTACTCCTCCCGTCGTCCGCCCTTCCTCTCCTCTCCTCCTCCCCAGCCCGAAAGGTGGAACAAGATTAAGCTTGTTGTCAGCAAGGAGGAAGTGAAGGAGGCCTACCAGGAAGCCATGTTCTCCATGGCAACACTTAACCGCACTGGTAAACTCTCGTCTTTTCTTTACTGTGTTATAGCCAGCGTGCTGTGATTACATTGTTATGTAACAGTACACGGTAATGCAATACATCACACTGGTTTTGGTTCTGTTTTGTCATAGTTATGTTCATTAATGAATATAATATAATTTTTTTTCTGTCATTATCAAATGTTAGGATTGATGGTATGGTTGTGTATTAATTACTCACTCACCCGCACCCAAGTAAAAAAAAAAAACATCAAATTTTCTCACTTTTCAGCGGCTGGCCTTATGCACAAGTTCCAGGCACACGCAGGAACCGACGTGACAGGTTTCGGACTGTTGGGCCATGCCAACAACCTGGCAGAGCAGCAGCAGAACGAGGTCTCCTTTGTCATCCACAACCTGCCCATCATCGCCAAATTGGCTGCCATCAGCAAAGCATGCGGGAACGTGTTCAACCTGGTTCAGGGCACGTCGCCAGAGACTTCTGGTAGGCTAAAACAATAACGAGGAATAAGTTAATGGCACCGGCATTGGCTGATGTTAGCAGTGTGTTTTTGTGTCAATTATTTGGGCTATCTGACAAAACTAATTTATGCAACCCTTTATTTATTGGTTGAACCCTCCTTTTACGAATGACAATAATCAACTTAAAAAAAATCCAAATTAAAAGAGCTAACATTAAAAAACATCAAGATGTACAGGTATAAGCATATTTCTAATATCCGGAAATCAATATTCACCGTGCATTGTTGGAGTCTGGAGAAAAAAGCCTCTCCTCTGAGTTTGTAGTTGATGCGAGGAATATGTCATGTAATCCAGTCCTCAAAGCGGGTTTAATAAGTCCCTAGTATACATTGAGGTCTTAACACTGCAGTAATGTGCATTGGTAATCTGGTTTGGGAGCACTTTGTAAATAAGCATATACTGGTGTTGCCTCTCATTGCTCTGCCTTCTGTGCCCTCTGGTGGTCCAGGCGGGCTGTTGGTCTGTCTGCCCAGAGAGCAGGCGGCCAAGTTCTGCTCCGAAATGAAGAGCCAGGGCTCCGGGTTCGGTGGTCAGGGCGCAGTGGGCGGGGCCTGGATCATCGGCATCGTGGAGAAGGGCGACCGCCGCGCCCGCATCATCGACAAGCCCCGCATCATCGAGGTCCCGCCCCGAGGAAGCCTGGCAGCTAATCAGGAGAACAACACGAGTCATGACTAGCCCCGTCCCCACACCCAATACATAGATAGGGGGGTGTGTGTGTGAGAGTGTGTGTGAGTGAGAGACACCAATCCTGGATCCTTTTTCTAAACACCGATCGGAGAGAGTGTGTTCTACCTCTTTTAAAAAAAACAAAAAAGCAAGCAAACAAACAAACAAAAAACATTACAAATATTTCATTTGACAAATTTGAGTTAATGCTGACATGAAATGTGTGAAATCCAAAGGCTGCAATTGTGACTTGATTCTGTGTTTTGAGTGCGAGATGAATGCTGTGGCAGGTGTTTTTTGTGACGTTTGTTTTTATAGATTTTTTATTTTTTTTTCCTGTTTAATAACGGTTAGTGTATCCACAGGACAGGGCCTTGCGTGGACTCTTGTAACCACCCCGCTGTTCCAGAGGGAGGGTTTGAGCAACTTTCCTCTGGTTCGGCGCGGTGGTCCGAGTGCCACCCGTCAGCTGAATGGTCCTACGGCACTGAGCCCATTCTCCTCATTCTTCATGAAGCTCTGCCTTCTAAAGCCCAGGATTTGAGGCCGAGGCGGAGTGGATGTTTGCTTCTGAATGTGGGGGAAATGCTCTTGCGTGCTGCCAGGGCCTGACGCTGTGAATGTGTAAATGCTCCTGGTTTTCACAATCAATAAAATGCTAAATAAACTCATACCTTATACACATTGTTGTATTACACTGCCATATATGAAATGATTAAATACGAATAAACCTCAGGATTTCTTGGCCGAGTCGCTGTGAACACAGTCTCCGTCGATCATAAAGTGATGAGAAAGACAACATTCAGAGGCGAAGCCATTTGGGTGCCAAGGTGGAGGACCTCAACTTGGTCATGTTGCCTTTTCCGCTGGTGAAATCCTTGCGGCTGTATACTGACCCGCGTTACAATTTTGGTGTCATGCGTGACTTTGGCTAATGGTGGTTTCAAAGCAGCATCACATTCAACTTTGGTGTCAGATATATACTTTCTGTAATTTCCTGTCCCTGAATGAGATACATCCCCAGCAATCTTTCTTGCTTAGTGAAGAGAAATATAACAAGTAGTAATTCATAAAACAAACGAAAGGGGGCTATTTCTATTTCTCAATTGGCTGCAATGAATATGGCAATTTACCCACGACTACAGCTGAGACGGATTGTCCCTCCTGGCCACCAGAGGGCGCCACAGTCCTGAAGCCCTCCCGCCACCCCCGCGTCACAACAGCTGACAACAACAAACATGTCTTCCAAACACAGGAGTCTGAATGATTTCTAAACGGTAAATACGGAGCGAACATTGCTCGATGAATGACGTTTACTTGGAGTCTGAATGATTTCTATAAAGACCGTCTTAATGTTATAGTGTAGACTTTTGCTACACGATCCGCTCTTATTTCTTGTGCTAATTGTTGTGGATTTATAAAACGTGGGTTCGGGATGTGGTGCGCTTGTGCTTTGGATGGCACTCAGGTTTCTACTGAGGAAAACATTTAACATTAAAAAAAAAACACCCGAGCGGCGGCCATGCCTTATCTGGGCGGCGAAGGAGATGGGTGAGGGAGCTGAGGAGAGCTCTGTCCAACCCCCCACGTCCAGGCGGACCACTCGCTTACAGAAACATCATCCTCAAGGTTATCAGGTCGCTGAGTGAACACTGGGGGCCCCCCGAGTACGTGGATGATGGGGGGTGGGAATAGAACACATACACATGGATGACAATGACATAGAGATATACTCACAGATAACCACGTGACATCAATTCGTCATCAAATCACCCAGTACACATATACATATACTGTATACACATGTTACACACAATTACACCCAAGCACACCTCATCAGAAGTTCTGTATCTATACATACATACATAAAGTACACACACTACACACACACGTGCATTCACTTGTTGTATATAGCACCCGTAAGAAGGGCAAATGTGTCCGCGTCACATTCTGTTTAATTCTGTCCAATCTGTCCCACATTGGTCCACCTCTCTCTCTGTCCTCCCCGGCCAGGGTGATGTCCCAGGGCGTGGACGTGGCGGGGTCTGTTCAGTGAGATGGTGAAGGCGTGCCGCCACGGTGGGACGTGGTCCCAGAAGAAAGCCTGGTGTACGTGTTCCTGTTGCTCCTACGCCAGCCTCAACCCGGAGCTGTCCGCTGCTGGTCATCAACACGCTGCGGAAGGACTGCCAGGACCCCAACCCCATGGTGCGCAGCCTGGCCCTCAGGAACATGACCAACCTCAGGTTGCGGCGTCCTTCAGGTCAATGGCAAGTCTCCTTAATTACACTTACTGTCTCAAAGGTCTCCACGGTCCACTATGACAAAACTTCAATTGGTCCAGGTTTAAATGCTAATATTTGATTGAACAATGAACTCATTTAAATTGTTATACAATATGGATTTATTAATTGTGTAGAATGCAATGCTCATGACAAAATGAACGGAGGCATGTTCTGGTGAATGATGCTCTCCTCGCTGTCCTAAATGTATCCCAAGTGTCCTTATGATGCCTCTTATGCATTATTATGATTATGATTATGATTATTTGTTTTCTCCGGTCCAGGCTGCCCAGTCTGGTGGAGTACGTGGAAGCAGCCCCTGATGGCTGGGCTGAGGGACAGAGCGGCCTGTGTCCCGCCGCGTGGCCGTGCTGGGGCTGGGCCAAGCTCCAACAACCTCCAGCCCCACGCCGACAACATAGGTAACAACATAGGTAACATAGGTAACAACATAGGTAGCGGGCCTGGTGCCACCACAGGAAAGAAGATTTGTGCTAACAGTCCTACACCTAGGACTGAGCAATATGTCGATATTGTTGTTATTTTTTTGTTTTTTTATGTTATGGTCTTTGATCTCATATCTATTTTCTTCTCATTGTGTGCATTGTACGGCACCTTGTAACCCTGCTTTTGAAAGGCGCTTTATTACTATCGTGAAGTGAGACATATATACTTTGGATATTGTTCGTGATATGGTGTTGTCTTTTCCTGGTTTCAAGGCTTTAAACTAGCTGTTGTATTATTTTGCATGAAACTTCATAATGAAATGAGAAAATACTTTTAATCAAACGGGGCTCCGAAAATGTTGTAGTCAGATAAGATGTGCTCACTCATGTATTGTGTGTGTGTGTGTGTGTGTGTGTGGTGTGTGTGTGGTGTGTGTGTGTGGTGTGTGTGTGTGTGTTGTGTGTGTGTGTGTGTGTGTGTGTGTGTGTGTGTGTGTGTGTGTGTGTGTGTGTGTGTGTGTGTGTGTTGTGTGTGTAGTGTGTGTCCTTCTCTCTCTCCCAGACGCGCGCGGTGGTGAACGAGTTGTACACGCATGCTGCGAGACGGAGACCCCGTGGTGATGGTCAAACTGTCTGCGGGCGCTGGAGGAAGATTCTGCGGGAGAGGGGGGCGTGGCCGTGAACAAAGCCATCGCACACCACCTGCTCAACAGGAGAGAGAGAGAGGAAGAGAGAGCGAGAGAATGCAAAATGTGTGGTTATTTTATGTCAACTATTTATTTAAGTAAATTGGTAAAAGTAAAATGGAATTACCAGGAAACATGCTTCATCATAATACATATCGTTATGGCGGTATTAAACTACTTCATGTCGGGATGGAAGATCTTGGCCCAGATATCGCCCAGCCCGAACTGGTTCCCAGCCTACTGTGGCCCGTGACCCGGTCGCGCGGCATCAGCCAAAAGGCATACTAGCTAACTAGCTAGCTGGCGCCCAAGTGAGCGCCTTGGTGTGTCCTCCTTCCCTCTCCAGGCTGAAGAGTGTGACGTGTGGGGTCAGTGCGAGGTGCTCCGTGTGCTGCAGCGCTACCGGCCCCCAAGCGAGGAGGAGCTGTTTCGACATCCTCCTCCCTGCTGGACCCCTCCCTGCCAGCCCCCACGTGCCCGTCATGGGCGCCCACGCTGGCCCTCTTCCTCAGCCTCTGCTCCCCGGGCCTGCCCGCGTCAGCCTGGCGCCCTGGAGCGTGCGCAGGGAACCCCTGCTGGCCACCTGCGGCAAGCGCGTCCCAGGAAATGAAGTTTGCGGCCCTCTGTCACGTACAGGTACGCGGCGATCGATCGGTTGAGTGATCATATGGTTTGTATTGATATACCGAATGGTTATTGACACACATACATATGTATATAATGTTGAATTGTGTGCGAGTTGATTTGATTTGGAATTGGATCAAAGTTGCATTTGGATTTTGGTAGATTGTGAAATTCAGATTGGGGATGCATTGAAATGAACCACAGTATAAGATTATAATATAGCATATATAGAGGATACTGAGATTGTCAGAAATATCAGATGTGTCATATGATTTAGCATAAGGTTTTATACCTGTAGGCAGGTTATAGGTGGTTACACAGGAATGGGCAAATGCATGAATGGGTACCGCCCACATTGTGTCTTTTGTGACTGTGGACGCAGACACAAATGAAAACAATACAATGCATTGAGATGGAGAGGAGAAAAGACGTCATCTCTTAGTCCCCAATCAACATGCATTCATGTGTTGTTTGAATACATTTGCAAAGCAAATGGATGCATCCTGAACAAGGGAATGTTTCCCACATCCCAATGTGACCTCACTGTGAGGTGGGGATGACATTTCAGTGGCTGAATTTGCACCGACACGCGATTTTGAGCACAAAGACTGTATAAAGGCATAATGTATCATATAATTGACATATCATGGTAAATGGATTGCATTTATATAGCACTTTTATCCAAATCGCTTTACAGTTGCCTCACATTCACCAATTTGTACACCGACAGCAGTGCCAACCATGCAAGGTAACAACCAGGAGCAGTTAGGGTTAGGTGGTGTCTTGCTCAGGGACACCTGGCTAGGGGGAGCCCGGGGATCGAACCAGCAACCTTCCATTTGCCAGACCTGCTCTTACATCCTGAGCTACTGCCGCCATATCATCTACTTATTATTTATTTAACATTCGGCCAAATTGGTTGTGTCGTGTGTACTGCCGATGTCGGCATTTCTCATGCAGAGCAGCCTGAGATGAAAATGTGGATGTCAATATTCAGAGGGACAATTGGTGTACCGGACTCTCATAGGGAAACGTTGTGGGCGGTGACCATCACGGGGAGTTAACGATTGGCCACGGTTGAGCCCGTCCACGGCAGGAGAAGCCACTGGGTTAATTTGCAATATACTGTGATGGAGGACGGGGGGGGGGGGGGGGGGGTGGTGAAGAGGACATGTCTGCTGCAGACAAACTAAAGCAAACGAAACTAAATTGAGGAATTGCAGGAAATACCACAGCCAGACCAGTTGCGTTACGGCGACACTTGAATCTACAGAATATAGACATCAGGGGATTGGCCTGGCCTCAGAGTCAGACATGGTGGATACAGTGGCAATGTGACCGATAACAAGACTAACGCCTTTCAATTGGACAGAGGAAGGGAGCTATCTCTAGGGTCAAGGATGATTTATACCATGGCCTTTTTAAATTAATTAGCAGCAAAGTAAACAAGGTTATATCATGTGATATTATTATTATATTGTGATTATTATGAGTTGGAATCTAGGGTTGGTTGGGGCTGCACACTTTGTGGAGGAGCCCAGTAAGTACTTTAGTGGCGTGTAAGCAGGCTCGGTTGCTACATATTCATTGTTAAACAAAAAAAAAGATGATGCAATAAAAAATACAATAAAATGTGAAATTTGTATTGTGTGAATGAAAGATAACACAAAAGTCCTGCCTGCTCCTTGGTTCCAGCTGCTGCTGCGTTCTCTGCCTGGCCAGATGGGGGCGCACTACAAGCGCTTTTTCTGCGGCTACGCTGAGCCGGCCTACATCAAACAGAGGAAGATGCAGGTGAAGTAGGCCTCACTCCCTTCTCCTCCTCCTCATCCTTATCTCCATTCCCATGGTGTTGTGTTGAGGAGGACCACCACCAAACATAACCTGATATCTGGTGACCAGGGCCTATTTCAAGTCACAGTTTAGGATATGTTTGAGCTTCAACCAGAACTCTATCTCAAGCAATCGCCTCCCTGGAATGTCACACATTGTTGCCTGATTTCAATGTGGAGCAATGAGTTCCCTCAATATCTGACAGACAGAACCTGAAAAATGACATTGTGACGAGGAGAGCGCATACCGAGTTGACAGCAGGTTAGGCTCACAGCGGGAGTCGTCTGCTGAGTTCTGACTTCTGACTTAACAGCTCACTGGCTCACCTGGGAACCGTGCTTCTTGAAATGGGGCCCTGACCTCTGAACCCCAGGGTCACTCACTTTGTGTGTTTGTTTGTGCCTTTCACCGTCATGTACAATACTCTTCATATCATGTGCAATACTACTTCTCAATACTACTTCTCAACACCATTGCCAACTTGTTTTGTTTACTAAATATCTTACCTATATTTTCCTTTTATGCTTATTCATTGTACATTTATTATTCTATTGTTTCTATTCTATGTCTCGAGCAACCTCTGGCAAAAAAATGTCTTTCGGGATGAATAAGGTTCTATCTTATCTTAATCTCCTCTTATCTTGTTGTCATGGATAGTAATGGTGTGTTTGGCAGGGATTCATTATCTGCTATCTCCAGGCCCATTGTTGACACGATAGGCTCCATAAAACCAAACGTACAGTTCAAATGTAAAGGTCTAGGGTCCTTGCCTGTCTGCTGCTGCATCACTGCCTGCCACAGAACCACCTGAACTACACCAAGGGAAACAAAGGGACATTAATGTCACTGCTAATTAGGGCAGAATGCGAAATAACAAAAACTCCTCTGGGACATTTTAAACCATGGTTTGTATAATATATAATATAGACTCCTCAAACACAATCAATTGATTTAAAATACAGCTACCCGCCGGTTCACTTACACAAACTACACGAATGTATACGAGCTATGTATACAAACTATACAAGCTTTTTGTAACTATAAACAGAGGGCAAATTGAAGCAAGAGAGGGCAATTTAATTCAAAGACTCTGTCCAGGGGCTCATTCTCTCGTACGCAAATTGCTCTAATGGTGATGATAACACGATGGTGTGTTTATGCCGACGATGCAGGTGCTGGTGGAGCTGGTGAACGACGACAACGTGGGCCTGGTGCTGGACGAGCTGCAGGGCTACTGCACCGACGTCAGCCCCGACACGGCCCAGGCCGCCATCTCGGCCA
This sequence comes from Coryphaenoides rupestris, assembly GCA_002895965.2. NCBI lineage: Eukaryota > Metazoa > Chordata > Actinopteri > Gadiformes > Macrouridae > Coryphaenoides > Coryphaenoides rupestris. Next base: position 46,851 of record PIJE02000122.1, read on the forward strand.
TCGGTAAATGTCACCCACGTGAAAAAAGGGCTCAACAGACAGGCATGAAAATATCTAAGCTGTAGGCCCATGTACCATTATTGACTCAGTTGGGAGGGGCTAAACTAGGAGGCTATAAATAAAGTCCTAGCCAAGGTTGGTTATATTAAACAGTGCTGTGTCATTGTAAGGGATCGGTAATGGTTGGAGACCATTGAGATCACTTCCCCTTTTGTCAGTTATGAAGTCTGCAGACGGTTTAAAAAGTGTACGGGTAACACGTCACTGTAGCATAGCTCGTGCTACAATGCCACCGAAGTGGCTTTAGTTCGGGGCTTCTCCAAGGACACAGGCAGGTTGTGGTTAAAGTCCGGTTTATTGTAAAGTTGCCAAGTAAGGCGCATATGGAGCAGATGGTAAATGCTATCTAGCATGCTAGTCCTCTCGAGTGTGTGTGCTGGTGGCTGACTTAACCTGTGGTGCACGGATTGCCCAATGCACCACAGACTTGTAGCCCCCCCCCCCCCCCCCAGATCCTAACCAGCTAGCCACACGCACCACACATTCCCACATTCACGGGAACAGGTTTTTGTGGTTTGTGTCAGCTTACTGTGTGTCAGCAGGGGATACTTCTATACAGTATATATAACAATATGAAAATGTTGACAGAATACATGGTGGGCATTTGGAGTCCTGCTGTGCTGATGGTTGTCTGTCTGTCTGTCTCGGTGGTCCATCAGGCCGCATCGGGCGCAGCTACAGCGACAGATGCTTGGAGATCCTCACCGGACTCCTGGGCCTCAAGCAGGAACACATCACCTCCGGTAACACTATCACTATCACTGTCACTGTCACTGTCACTCACACTCACTATCTCTTTCTCTCTCTCTCTCTTTCTTTCTTTCTTTCTTTCTCTCTGACTCTTTCTCCCACACACACACACACACACCCTGTAATGTGTAGTAATCAGGTTACATTTACAACTTCAATTACAGCAGAAATGTCTGTTTATTTGAATTGCTACGGTGCATGTGTCAACAAAAAAAGCACTTGACTGGAGTATTAAACGTGTAATACCGACCAGCTAGATGTTGTGTTGAGTTCATTGTCGACTTTTGCAGCAGATAAGAGCGCTTACGACCACAGGCACGCGCACAACACACACACACACACACGCACACACTCCACGTTATCGCTTAGAAGTGATGACGACGAAGAATGCTGTCCTGTACTCTCGACCTGTGTGGGAATTATAAAACACTTACTTTATCTTCAGACTGTCCACATCTTTATCTACGCAGTCTCTCTGACACTCGATATCTCTCTGTTGATACCTGTGGCCTGTAGGTGTCCCATGACCCGTGTAAACAAAATCTACCGAGTGTCATGGGCACATGAATACGGTGATATCAGTGAGTCTCGTCAGTTGTTGGGCTATCTCAAGGCACAGGGCTATATTTCTGTTCATTATGTATCACAAACCCAAACCCATTTCTCTCTCTCTCTCTCTCTCCCCTTCCCCCCCCCCCCCCCCCCCCCCTCCCACGCAGTGGTGGTGCAGACCATGCGGGACCTGGTGTGGGTGTGTCCTCAGTGCAGCGACTCTGTGTGTGAGTCTCTGGTGGGCTGTGAGGACACACTGCAGGACAGCCAGGTGTGTGTGTGTGTGTGTGCGCGTGCGCATGGGTGTTTTGTGTCACGACCACGACGACTACTTGAAGCAGGATGCAGAGGTCACATTCGTGCATGATTGCGCAGATCTGATTTGTCAAACCAAAACACGTGGGTGCATGGGGGGGGGGGTTGCGTAGATGGAACGCATGACACATGATTCTCTGTCTACTTGCATGGTATCACATTTTCGGGGAAGTGGCCCTGTGCTCTCACGAACCAGTTCCTCCATGTCACGAACCAATTCCTCTATGTCGCTAACCAGTTTCCCCCCCCCCCAGGGCAGGCAGGCCTTGCTGTGGTTGCTGGGGTCGCACGGGGAGCGCGTCTCCGGCGCCCCCTACGTGCTGGAGGCCTTCGTGGAGCAGGTGAGGAGTGAGCTGTCGGCGGGCGTGAAGGCGGAACTGCTCAGCGCCACCGTGCGCGTGTTCCTGTGTCGGCCCGCCGAGACACAGGACACGCTGGGGAGGCTGCTGCACTACTGCATAGGTACTGGGGGACACACTGGGGACACTGGTGCATAGGTACTGGGGACACACTGCTGCACTACCTCAGTCCTGCAGGATGCATCAACGTATCCTAGCAGGACGTGTTTCAGAGATTCTTTCCACTGCGTCATCGACATTTCAATATCGTGTCTCCCGCCTTTCCCAGAGGAGGAGACGGACATGTGCGTGCGTGACCAAGCGCTGCTCTACTACCGCCTGCTGCGCTGCGGGGTCGAGGAGACGCGCGCGGCCCTCCAGGGTCGAAGGTCGGACCCGTCGCTGGGCGTCCTGATCGGCCGGCCCGCCGAGCCCGTCAGCCAATGGGCGCGCAGCTTCAACACGCTGGAACCCCTACGGCAAGGCGAGGCGGGGGCGGGACCAGGGGTGGGGCCCAGCGATCCAGCCCCCCAGGGAGCCCCTCCTCACGCAACCCCCGACCCCAAGCCCAGTGTTGACCTCTGTGACCCCCTTGACCCCAGCCAGGACAGAGGGGAGACTCTCAGCGGTGAGTTGAGGAATACATCCTGTTCGTAGCTAACCCGTGTCCTGGTATGTAAAAGGGAGCAGACCGATAGTTTGTGTTATGTGCAATTAAACAGCTGTTTGTCCTAGGAGGGTGCCCCTGTGGAACGGGTCTGTAACAGAGTCTATTCAAAAGCGTTAAACAGCTGTTTTCCCTGCCTGAATATAACAAGGGCTTGCTGATTAACATTGCTTCCCAGCCCAGAACGTCTATGCAGCCATTCAGATTTTGTTCCTGTTAATATCTCAGCAGTATCTCAGGTGGTAGAGTGGTTGTCTGGCAACAAGAAGGTTGCTGGTTCGATCCCCGGGCTCCGCCTAGCTAAGTGTCGAGATGTCCCTGAGCAAGACGCCACCTAAGCCTAACTACTGCTGATGTGTTGGTTGTTACCTTGCATGGTTGGCACCGCCGTCGGTGTATGAATCGGTGAATGTGAGGCAATACTGGAAAGCGCTTTGGATAAAAGCGCTGTATAAAATGCAATACATGTTCTATTTACCATCTTTCATTCTTGTTTTCTCGCTCCTTCCTCCTTCCTCAACTCAGACCCCCCCCCACCCACAGCAGCAGGAGCAGCAGCAGGAGCAGAGGGTGTCAGCCTCCTGCTCCCGGCCCCCTATGCCGCCGGGCCCCCTACGCCGCCGGGCCCCGGGGGATCCCAGCTCAGCCTGTCCCTCTCCCCGGCCCTCAGCCCGGAGGAGTTTGAGCGCCTGTGGCTGGGAGCGCTGCCGGCCCTGCAGGGCCCACACGCCGAGCCAGGTACAGAAGAGGGATCCAAGGGGGCGTCGCTAGTACCACCGGTTGCTAGCGGTGATGGTTGCTAGGCGCTCCACACTGGGGTGGAATGCGTTGTGGGTGCGGCCGCACGGTGCTCTTTAATATTTAACAGGAAAACAAAACATTCGGTTTGAGCTTGTCCCGACCTACAATCACAATGTAAACATTACCTCCTGGCTCACTTCTGTTTTCATTTCTTGGGCAGGGTTATATTTCTGTTCTTTCACTACCTCTACGCTACGTTGAGATTTGGTGGAGGGGTAGACGGTAGACAGAATGCAGTTTGGTAACCCAACCTGCCAGTAACAACAAGCTATAGAGGGACATTTTAGTCCATGTCATATGTGTTTAAAACATGCATTTTAGTGGGTATTTTGGACCAGGATCAATCCATAGCTCTACTATTAAACCCACAACACTTTTTATGTCAAATAATTTGCCTCTGGGTTTGGTTTTCTTTTAAAGGCCCGTCCACCCATTGAATGCATTGAGGCTCCCATTGGGGTCATGGGAAAGAATTTCTACTAGCGGTTTATAGTTGTTTCTAATAGATGCCACCAAGGACACGTTTTGCATCACTTTCCGACGGCATCAGTCGGCAGAAGAAAGGAAGTATATGTGGGGTTTTACTACATAAAAAAAAACACTAAACGACAAAGCTCCATTTGCGCAGACTCCGCCCCCCCGAGCATTGTGCAGCCCAGGCTGCTGCCTGCGGACGAGCAGCGAGCTACCAAGGGAACGACATTGTGAGCGCACCAGGGACACCCCCGGGTGTACCGGGAGACTCTCTCTCCGACGCACACCTCCTCCCGTTGCCTAAACTCCTGTTAGTTCGCCCCTACACACCCACCTCATGTTTTTGTGTTTTTAGTCTCTATTAACATTGCGGCCAAACATTTCCCTTCCTTCCCACCAACCAACGACGGAGAAAACCGATGCAAAACGTTGTTGTTGGTGGCACCTGTCCCACAAACTACATCTAATGACGCAGATTATATCAACTCTTTCCCACAACCTCAATGTGTTCAATCGGTGAAGTGCCTCTTTTGTAAAAGAAAAAAAAAAAAAAAAAGTGGTTTTTATTTTGGTGTCTCATGCTAGAAATGTCTCATGCTAGAAATGTTCTTGCTGGTGCTAACTAGGTTCCAGGGAGGAGCAGGACGAGGAGGAGCAGCAGAAGGAGGAAGAGGAGCAGTGCGTGTGCGTCCAGGAGCGCTTCCAGGTCTCCTGCGCCCCGCATCGCTCGTCCCCGCAAGGCCTCCAGGGGGCGCTGCAGCTGGTCAACGTCCAGACCATGGCCTTCACGCCGCCGCACACACTGCCCTGGAGGGTCTACCTGTACACGCACGCCCGCCGCCGCCGGACCGCCGTCTCCGGGGCAACCGGCGACGACGACCACACGAACACGCAAACGCACACGCTGCTGCTGGGCGAGCTGCTGTACGACGGCGGGCCGGAGGAGGAGGACGACGACGAGGGGCCGAGGGAAGGAGGCGAGCGGAGGGAAGGAGGGGTCGAGGGGGGTGGGGTGAAGGTGAAGGTGACCGTGACCGTGAAGCAGCGGCCCAGAGACGACGAGGCCATGAGTGGCTTCCTTTCGGTCCTCGGCGCCGTTCTGCACGCCTTCGGTTCAGGAAGCTCTTGACCTTGAATGAAAAGGGACGTTTGCTGACACGGCTTTTGTGGGACGTTTGTTCCACTCAGAGACCCTGCACAAAGGAGCGAGTCTGTTCAAATATTCTGCAATATGTCAGCAATATAACGGATGTGTCCAATTAAAGTTGATTTGAACTCCGTTGTATTCTAATTCCACTTCTTTAACTTTATTGCAACTTTATTAAACCAATATATGCAACACTGCACAAATTCAAAGTAATATATTTGGGCAGATTGTGTGTTTATTGTTGTTGATTAAGCGTAAACACCCATTTTAATTGCACAAAGCTGCTTAATTTAAGAAGTTTAGCCTGCAGTTAAAAAACGCACCACAGTCTCTAGTCTGGGAGATGAAGTTTTGCGTGAACACAGCACGGAAATAATGACGTCAGCAGATTGTGAGTGATTAGTGTCCACCGGGCGTAAACCGGAGGATTTTTTTTTGCATCGACACCGTGATCGATATGCGCGCCGATCTTCTGCGGCGGGTCCTCCGTTCAGGTTTGTCCCGTCGGCGAGGCGTGGGGGAGCAGGCGTCCTTATCAGCTGGTGGTCGCGGTCGTCGTCGACGTCGTCCATGTGGGCGTCGCTGATTATGCCGCCGCCGCCACTCACAGCGTCTATAGTAGGGAGGAGGACGTTTGGTTTACAGGCGCCGCTTTTATGAACGTATTTACCGCTCCGCTACTTGCAGGTAAAGTGGAAGAAATGATTGATCTGATTATTAGAATTGTAGCCAATATGACTTCATTATCTGACTCTTGTATGACTCTTCATTATCTGACTCTTGTATGACTCTTCATTATCTGACTCTTGTATGACTCTTGATTATCTGACTCTTGTATGACTCTTGATTATCTGGCTCTTGTATGACTCTTGATTTATCTGGCTCTTGTATGACTCTCTTGATTATCTGACTCTTGTCTGACTCTCTTGATTATCTGACTCTTGTCTGACTCTCTTGATTATCTGACTCTTGTATGACTCTCTTGATTATCTGACTCTTGTATGACTTGATTATCTGGCTCTTGTATGACTCTCTTGATTATCTGGCTCTTGTATGACTCTTGATTATCTGGCTCTTGTATGACTCTCTTGATTATCTGGCTCTTGTATGACTTGATTATCTGACTCTTGTATGACTCTCTGATTATCTGGCTCTTGTATGACTCTTGATTATCTGACTCTTGTCTGACTCTCTTGATTGTCTCACTCTTGAGTGTCAAGTCCATATAAAATATCACGAACATTTGTGTTGCTAAACAATTATGAGAAGCTCAACTGTTTGTTGAGAATATCAACTCATCCGAGTACACCCTTAATGAAACTTAATTAACTTAACTTAACTTAAAAAGAGGATTTAAAGTGAAATCCCCTTTGTGGATAGTATGTCTAAACTACCAGCCGTACCAGATTATCTTATTATCTTGACACTTTATTGCCTACGTTTTTGCATACTGTTGCCTGCCATGTCACAAGAATTTCACTGTTCAGAATGGCCCTGTGTTATGAAAAACGTGTCAATAAAACAAACACACACACACACACACACCCCTAGGGCCTAAACACACACACACACACACACACACACCCCTAGGGCCTAAACACACACACACACACACACACGCACATACTCAACTGTAACCTGTTGCTGTCTCTTCCTCCTGAAACATTTATTCACCGAATTACATCAATTATTGACACTTCCTGCTGCTGCTGATTGAGGCCTACACACTGAGGACGTGTTTGTGTGTGTGATCTCTCTCTCTGAAGGAAATGCGGTGTTTTCGGAAGCGGAATTGTGTGCTGGCGAGTTTACTGCTACTCGGTGTCTATCTGATGGCCCCGTCCAACTTCCTCTTCTCGGTGAGTGCAGCGTGTGTGTGTCATGCAGGCCGATACGAATACAGGCACTGCATGGTGAACACAGACCTGTATCCAGGTAGACCTCATACCCCTGAGTTAGATGCTGCTTGAGACATAGTCCGTACAATTGTCAGCTCAAGTCATATATAATTGAACATATCCTCATTTCCTACACCTTTACTGAAGTTAATACAACGCACCGCCAGGGATAGAGGGTTCGTGTGTACAATTAATGAATGCCTTTTCTTTCTTTCTTTCTTCTTTTCTTTTGTGTTTTACATGATTTTGAACAAATGATTACAAAGCCGTCAGAGTTAAACCTGTCAGACTGGACGTGGACCATTTCTGACCCCGTAGGCAACGGTGAGTCATGGGTGAACCAGGGAAACTACCTGCCAATTAACGTGTCTTACCAGCTACTCGCTGGAACGCCGGCGACCAAGCAGAGTGAGTTACACACACACCCATGCACTATAAATGAACACAGAATAATTACTATGTTTTTAAAGGACCAGGGTGGGGCACTATACTATACACGCATCCATGACAGGCCTGTGTGCGTCTCAACCCGACTCCTCCCACTTTACCCAGGGTTCCTTGCGATCGGAATGGCGTCGGTCAAGAGGAAGAAGGGCAGCTACCTGCTGGCCACGCTGGACTCCATCTACTCTCAGTCGTCTTCGGCGGAGCGCGCCACCATGGTGGTGGTGGTGCTGCTGGCCGACCCCGACCCCGCGTGGAGGGAGGCGACGGTGGGCGAGATCCGTGCCGCCCACCCCTCCCAGCTGGAGCAGGGCCAGCTGCTCGTCATCCACGTGCCGTCGCAGTTCTACCCGCCTCTGACAGGTACAGGTGTGCGTGGTGCTGGTGGTGGTGCTGGTGGTGGCGGTGGTGTGTCCCAGACTGACTTTGTACAGAGTAACACGGACCACAACATAGCATATGGCCCATGTTTACTTCACTAAATGAATGTACATTTGCATTTAGGTCATTTGGCACCTTTGTGCAAAGCGACTTACAATAAGTGTATTTGTCGAAAGACAGTGAAACAATATCGCTGACAGTACAGTAATATTTGAATAGTATAGAACAGGGGTTCTCAAACTTTTTGGGGCCAGGGACCCCTTACAGAGGAGACAGTTTTCCATGGACCCCCTCATAAAATTGTACTCTTAGATGCCATTTGAGCTATTTGTATTCTAAAACTTTTCAACCTAAATACTTCAGACCTGTTTCATAATAATAAACAGAAACACATAACAATTTGAATCATGTTAATACCACTTATATACTTTTAAACAGAGGGTCATTTTATTCAAATTGCATTTGATTGACGTGTCACCCGTGATGTGTCACAATAGAGTTTCTGTTGGCCCAATGCTAACATGGGTGGAGTAATGGGCACAATATACTTGTTTTATTGGCGCAAATGGTCCCCGTCTGTAGATATACACTTTTTAATGTTACATTAGGGCTGCACGACTACTGATTTTTTTTCAAGTCGACCATTCTATCAATTAAGTAAAAAAAAAGTCGACTAGTCGTCGATGATGTCATCACACACGCCACGCACACACACGCCACGCACACAAACACACACACATACACAACACGCAGAGACAGAAGGTAACAACAGAATGTAATAAAGTAACAGCTTATTATATTATGTAACGAAAATGTATATTCCAACATTCAAAATGTCTCATTCGGTGTCAGCAATTATATGGCATAGGTTTACAACTCAAAGCATGTGCAATCCACGCCGGCACAACAAAATAAGAGAGCATCCTTTTTTATTGTAACAAACATTGAACTGAAAATTTGTTCCTGCACAGGTCTGATTTTCAAGACCCGCCCCCTCCCCCCCACACCCGCAACACGCAATACCGAACCGACAAACGGAAACATCTCATAATGATCACCTTACATATCCTATAATAACCACGAGCATTGAAAACGTCTCATAATTATCACCTTACACACCTTGCCCCAAAACGCGCGATCCGACCCACATCTTCTTTCTTTCACCCAGAACCGAACCCGGAAAAAATTACGACATAGTACCACCACAAAGTACCACCACAAAGTACCACCCGCACATCACTTTTTTGTGGGTCACCCGCAGGTTTCATCTTTTGCGAAGTACTTTCACACACGTGTTCGGCAGGAGTCGACTTGTGGTCATTACGCCGACTAGTCTATGCAACCCCTATGATACAGCACAATTCGTAATAATTTATAGCTAATTATTTTGCGGACCCCCTGGCTATGGGTCGCGGACCCCACTTTGAGAACCACTGGTATAGAAGACACACACAAGTCTGATCTTATGTGTCTGCCCCCTGCAGAACTCAAGAGGAACTACAACGACGCTCCGGAACGTGTGACCTTCCGCTCCAAGCAGAACGTGGACTACGCCTTCCTGATGAACTACGCCGGTGGCCAGGGCCAGTACTACCTGCAGCTGGAGGACGACGTCACCTCCGCCGAGAACTTCGTCACCACCATCGCCAAGAACATCCAGCAGCGCAAGTCGGCCAGCTGGGCCACGCTGGAGTTCTCCACGCTGGGCTACATCGGGAAACTCTACAAGGCGGTGCACCTGCCTCTGCTGGTACGCTTCCTCTTCCTGTTCTACCAGGAAATGCCCTGTGATTGGCTGCTCACCCACTTCCGCACGCTGCTGGTGCAGAAGGCGCAAATTATCATCAAGCCCTCGCTGTTCCAGCACATGGGCACCTTCTCGTCCTTCCAGGGCAATGTCAACAAGCTGAAGGACAAGTTCTTCGAGAAGGAGGCGTACTCCAACCCCCCGGCAGACGTCTACAGCGACTTCTCGGTCTATAAGGACCATGTGCCCAGGCTGGCATGGGAGGCGGGCGATGGCTACTTCTGGGGCCGCACGCCGCAAACCGGGAGCTATCTGACGGTGGTGCTCAGGGCGCCCGTCGTGGTGACCAGCGTGAACGTGGAGACGGGCCTGGAGGGGAAGGACCTGCTGGAGTCTGCCGTGGTGGAGCTGGGCCAGAACGTGGAGCGCACGCCGAAGGGAGAGAAGAGCTGTAAGGACTTCATGCTGCTGGGCAACCTGAAGAATGGCGTTTTTGCAAAGAAAGACATAGAGGCGGCGTTTGGCTCCTCTTCCTGTTTACGTTTGCGAGTCACGGGCGAACAGAAAGATTGGATAATCGTGATGAAAATTAGAATCACCGTCAAGAACTGAGCACCACTGAACACCAGGCGTGGCTGTGGGCAGATAATCTGCTGGGCTAACGTTTTGGCTTTGTTCGATCTGCCATAGGCCAACAGAGTTGCACAAATACCGGGTTTCAATGCAATCCATTCCATTCCTTTCGACACTGTAGAATTTCACAGCTGCGTCTCTGATGGGTCTGAAGGTCCCGTTAAGCCCTGAAAAATAATGGCTGCTTAAACCTTTCCGACATGTATGTGTTTAAGAGTTTAGTATTGAATTGAAAGGATGATAAAGTGTACATTCCAGCCACCTCTGAGGTCTTCAAGCACACAACTATTCCGTCTCTACATACGAGAACGCGTTTAAGCTAATACCACAGGTTGAACGTTGAACATTTTGTTCTTGCTGGCCTTTTGCGCCAGTAATAAATTACCGTGGACTTAGTGATATGACTTTGATGTTTTCAGGGGGAAAGGAGTGCAAACCATATGCTAATCTTGTGTAATAATTTGCACAGCAGGGAAATAGCTGTTGGGTGCGTATTGTACAAAAGGCTGCCTTTTTTTTTTTACAGCTTTGCCTGTGTCGTGTGTGTGTGTGTGTGTGTTTACAGAGATACAGTTACAGTAAGTAGGACACTCGGTACAACCTGAGCACAACCTACCAATTGAAACGAGCATTTCTGTACTTCAGACATAGCCACAGACTTGTAGGGAGACAAAGAAAGTCACACGTTGCTTGAATGCTAAATATCCATTTTTTATTTCAATCGGGGCCGAACAGCAGTTGTGATCTAGAAAGCTTTTATATTTCAAAAATTTGGATAGAGGCCAGAGCTTCCGCCTTAGTGTCCGCCATCTCTCTCACAGCCTCTGCCCGGCGCGCTGGTCTCTCCTCTCACTGGGGGGGTCTCGGTCCCGCGTCTGCGTCTAGAACCTCCCCGGTGTTCTGCAGCTGGGGTGTTGGTGGTGTGGGGTGAGCGGTGGCGGAGGCCGTGCGTCTGGGTGCAGGAGGAGCGGCAGAGTCCTGCTCGCTGAAGTGTTCCACCTGAAGGAACGGCAGAAGGACTTTACACCCTGTTTGCAGTTGTGTGGCATTTGACTAGCAAATTCCTACAAGAGGCAAAACCCCATGCCAAACTAAAAAGGAACTTTGGCCCAAGCAGTGGGTTTGTTTGTGGGGTTTTTTTCAGGGTTTGTTTTATCATTAAGATTACGATTTGACAATCAACAGAACGGCCAGGTGAAGGAGTGAGGTTTTCAACCAGAACTTCTTCTGGGAAAGATGCAGATATTCTAGTCACATGTCAAGAATGTCTGGGGGGGAGGTGGGCATTTCCCTCTGTAGGTAACAACATATGAACAACTCAGGTAATACTATATCCTACACTGTGTCTCTCGACTGCAAACCTTTAGGCTGATGAGAAAAGACTAGACCAAACTAGACGAGACCGATATCGCAAGCCCCGAAGCATCGAGACCAATAATGACCCGGGATTCACAGGACGGGCCGTCTTTGTCCAGATGTCTCCCAAACGGATCCTGTTCCTGCTTTCGGAGACAACGTGATAACTGTCCATAACTGGCTCCCTGATATGGCTCACTGGTTCGCTGTTTGCTCCGGGTTAAAGTCAATACTTCCAATGATAACGTTTCTCTGTGTTTATGAAGGGAGAGTTGGCATCTATCTAACCTCACATTGTGTTGTGTTGTTGGAACTGCTGGCAGCACACTCGACTCGACAACTTATTTTTGTTTAGTTTTTCATAATAAAAATGTTGAAAACAGATTTGTGGCACATTCATTAATCCTGTATGTTGTGACATCCAGCAGGTGTAACCAAGCCATCAATTACACAAGAAGATTATATGAATGGGGGGGAGGGTGCATCCAACCAGACCTGTTTGTGTGATTATTATTTTTTTTTTTATGTAAAGGCAATGGCTGCTCAAGAGGCAAATGCTTCATGCCGATGGACAGCGCAAAGTCTCCTCGCATTGCAAATTCTAGACTAGAGGGTCCAACCTGACGAGGAGAGGCTGTCTCTTTGCTGCTCTCTGGAGGCTGAGTCGTGCTGGTTGGCTCTACGCTCCCCAGAGCTCCAAGTCTCCTCAGGCCCTCCACAGAGCGGCCGGTGGTGTTGACGGTGCCGCAAGGGTGGGGTCGAGCTGGGAGATCCCAGGTTCCCTTAAAGTCCGGCCACGACTTTCCTTTCTAGCATAAAGAAGATAGTTGATGTACACTTGAACTACATGCCTACTAGTATAGTATTATCAGGGGCGGCACCAGGGATTTTGGGCCCCACCACGGCGTAGCAGGAAAAACGTCACGTTATTTTACAAAAAACTAATTTTAACATAATTTAGACCGTTATGTATATGGACCCATATAATACTGTCATACTTTTACTATGTGGTTAATGAGGTTTGCTTGGCGTATCATGCTTAAGTGAACATTCTTTTCTTCATGTTTAAGTATTTATTTTGTAAGAGGGTAACAGGGGCTTTCCAGTATATTTAGTTTTATTCTTTTTGATACAAATTCCAGTCTATCAACCAATTTATATTGCCAATTTTACTGTAGTTGTGTCACTAATTACTTAGAAGCAAAGAAAACCAAATAAAAACAAACTTAATTTCAGGCTTTTAGCGATCCCCTCTCCACTTTGGGCCCTGGGTAGTCAATTCCACTTTTCCCCCAGTCCAACGCCCCTGCCTACTAGTATAGTATTATTGTCAGAAGTAGATAAGGAATGATTTTCTATTCTTTACCTTGGCAACTCCTGGCATCAGATGTCCTCTATCGTTTGCAATAAACGTGGTGCGACCCTCTAGAGCAGTGGGTCTCTGGTCACACACACACACACACACACACCACACACACACACACACACAACACACACACACACACACACACACACACACACACACACACACACACACACACTCCTTAGCAATGTGTCCTCTTATGCATGCGGCCTATGATGACTATGTCCATAGAAGACCACCTACCTGCTTGCCTGGTTTGGAGACGCACCAGTTCTGCAGCCTCTGTGACGAGTAGGCGCTCTCATACTGACATTGCAATAAGAACGTAGAGTCAATTAAATGTAACAATAGCCTGGTGGTGATATAATTGTTTTTACTTTCTTACCTGGTTTGCCGAGTAATTTGAGGACATGATGGACCGGAGGTAGACTGTGTTCTGTTTTTGTTTACTGGTTGCTTAGTTACAAGGCACATACAAATTTAGTACATTTGTATGTACTATAACGGTTATTTTTCTTTAACATCCATTACATAAATTAAATGTCGCCAGTAGAGACAATAAACCCAGTGCATATGCCTACTTTTTATTTGTTATTTTTCTATATTGGTAAAAAAATAATAATAATGATGATTTAATCGATAGGCTTGTTTTGTGAATGTTTGTGAATGAATGTGTGTATTTTGAAATGATAAAGGAAAAATATGACACAAATCTAATTTGAGGAATATCTGCGCTTATTCACGATAAGTAGCTCTACAATTTCCTTTTTTAATATAATTCTGTGGGATAATAACTAAGTTGTATCTGCATACATCGTCTATGCGCAAAAAAACAATAAGAAAAGACAAGATAGAGCTTTATTAATCCCGAAAGAAATGATTGTGCCAGGTTGCACAGCAATAGAATAAAACAATAGAAAAATAGACAGTACAATAATAAAAATAAAATAACAGATTTACAATAGACCACGTTATCGATCAACTCTGTTTAAAAAAAAAATATATATAGGCCTTTAATAAATCCGTACAAACATAACGTGCATTACACATAATGACATAATGAACTAACTTACTACGTGTGTGTTGGTGCGGCCCCGGGACGATAGGTGGCGGTAGTGTGCGAAGAGGGAGTTAAACAACCGCAATACAAACCACAGAAGAAGAGCTGCGTGCGAACAGTTTGTGTGAAACCAACAAGAATAGTGAACGATAACAATGGACTTTAAACCATCGAATCAAAGATAACGTATGAAGTCTCTAGGATAGGATAGGATAGGACCATTCAAGGGGGTAACGATGGAGGGGCCGTCATCAAGGGGGGGGCCCCCTGCTGTTGCTGCCCATGATGGACCCTCGTTAAGGAGGCTGGGGGCCACAAGAGGCGCCCCAAGACGACGGTCCGACTCTCTGGAGACTGTGGAGGTTACGAGGGAAATGAAAACACACTTTCGCGTGTGTCGCTTTATCATGGAGTCAGGTAACCAGGGGGGTGGGGTTCAACTTTTTAGCTTGAACACTGTATGTGTGTCTGTATGTTATATGTTATGTCTTGTCTATATCTTAATATTCTTTATATCATGTGCAATACTTCCTCTTACCATTATTATTACTACCCTTTTATTACACTTTTTTTTTGCTGACTGAATATCTTATCTGACCTATATTTACTCCACCTATATTTTTATACTTCTCCTAGGACTTAGACTTACTGTACATTTCTAAATCTGTAATATTATTTGTATTATTCGACTGTTTATTTCTCTATTGTTTTATTCTATTGCTATGCAACCTGGCACAATAATTTCCTTCAGGATCAATAAAGTTCTATCTCTCTTTTGTCCCGGGGGTCGAATCATTTGCGCCTCTGACAAAACAACCGCCCCGCCCCCCCAGCCTTCAGACCCCCCCCCCAGTAACATGTCTTGAGTGTCACCACCATCACCACCGTGTATGATGATGATCGTCTGTTTCAGGGGTGAAGCTGGGGATGCGCTCGGTGCCCGTGGCCACGGCGTGCGAGCTGTACCACCGCTTCTTCGAGTGTGTCAGCCTGCGGGCGTACGAGCCGTACCTGGTGGCCATGAGCTGCATCTACCTGGCCGGCAAGGTGGAGGAGCAGCACCTGAGGACCCGGGACATCATCAACGTCAGCCACAGGTTGCCCACGCTGGTTGTGATCTTGTTGTGATCTTGTTGTGATCTTGTTGTGATCTTGTTGTGATCGTGTGATTACTGTTTATCAATAATAGTCCTCGGAAAATGGTAGGAAAGGTATATCCTATCGTCCAAGTGCTCAGAAAGGGCTTCCTCAGTATGTAAATACATTGTTACGTCTCTCTATATAATATATATATAATATTATACGGTATATGTCTTTATATCGTGTTCAGTAGTCACATTGTATTTACTGTAAATATTGTGGATATTCTGATCCCTCCAATTCGTGTTCTTTCTATTGTATTGTTCTTTTGCGCATTCCGCTGGGCATCGCCACTTTTTCATTTCATTACATATCCTGTATGTGTATGAGACAATTGAACTTAAACTTAAATCTTGAATCTTGGAGGGGTGAATGCCTATGAACAGTGAAGGATTTGCGATGAATGTGAAATCAGAGTGACATGAAAAGCAACCGGACAAGCAGACAGAGTTAAAAAATTAAGTTAGTCAAGTTTGTATAATAAATGGGCGCAATGTTTTTTTTTTATTGGCTTGGTTGTTTTGGTTTGTCATTGCAGTTGTTGTGTAATCTGTCATTGATTTCATGTGTCATTCATTGTATTTGATGTAGTGGCTGTATAAAGTTAACCCCTCTCAACACACACACACACTCACACATGCACGCACACACACACGCAGGTACTTCCACAGTGGCAGTGCCCCCTTAGAGTGTGACAACGAGTTCTGGGCGCTAAGGGACAGCGTGGTGCAGTGTGAGCTCCTCATCCTGAGACAGCTCGACTTCCACGTCTCCTTCCGACATCCCCACAAGGTAGGTGTGTGTGTGTGCGAGCGTGTGTGTCTAAGGGAGTCTAATAGACTCCAATACTGGAATTTTATGTGTTCGTTTTTTGCAGTTCCAATAAATGAATGTTTGTTAGGGATGTTGTTGATCATAACGATAAATAGGTGTTTTCAAACTTTTGGTTTTTTATTTCAAACTTTGATTTTTCATTTTCTTTTACAGATTGACAGGCTGGGATTTCATGTTGAGATTTCTCATGTTTTGTTCCGTTGTTTGACACCTGGGATGAGCCAGCTGGGCCTCATTAAACCGTTACTTTGATAATGCATGTATTCATGTTGAAATGATGAAAGCTAGCCTAGAGGGTAGAGTCATGTGTGTATGAATATATTATACATCACGTTGTACTACACCTCTCTCATCCTGTACCCCCTCCAGTACCTGCTGCACTACTTGCTGTCTGTGAAGGCTTTGGTGAACCGCCACGCTTGGACTCGAACCCCCGTCGCAGAGACTGCCTGGGCGTTGCTTAGAGACTGTTACCACGGACCCATGTGCATCCACCACGCTCCCCAACACATCGCCATAGCAACGCTGTACCTGGCTTTGAACAGCTACGGCGTGGAGATGCCCGTCGGGGAGAGAGAGTGGTGGCAGGTGTGTGTGTGTGTGTGTGTGTGTGTGTGTGTGTGTGTGTGTGTGTGTGTGTGTGTGTGGTGTGTGTGTGTGTGTTGTGTGTGCTGGTGTTGTGTGTGTGTGTGATGGTTGTGCGTGTGTGTGTGTGTTACAATAGCCTTTCTTCATTCGGTAATGAAACACCAGGCTATTGAGATCTTGCCACTCTGTAGGTGTGTGTGAGTCAGTCTATGTGTGCTTCACTTTGCCTGAAGTGTAATCCCATCCAACCTGTTCTTATCCACACACATATAAACCATTGCAGTACTCAATAACAGAATAATAATAACTTGTATAATGGTATAAAAAGATGCTTGTCTTAATTAACGTGTGTGTGTGTGGTGTGTGTGTGTGGTGTGTGTGTGTGTGTGTGTGTGTGTGTGTGTGTGTGGTGTGTGTGTGTGGTGTGTGTGTGTTGTGTGGTGGTGTGTGTAGGTGCTCTGTGAGGACATAAACCAAAGGGGACATCAACGCTGTGATTTCTGACCTTCTTCAACTCTACGACATGGAAGCCAAGTGTATCTGAAGGGCATTCCTACTGGATCTGCACACCACTGTGTGTGTGCGCGTGCGTGTCTGGATGTGTATGTGTGCGCACGTGTGTGCGGTGGTGGAGAGAGAGAGAGAGAGAGAAGAGAGAGAGAGGAGAGAGAGAGAGAGAGAGAAGAGATGAGAGAGAGGAGAGAGAGAGAGAGAGAGAGAGAGAGAGAGAGAGAGAGAGAGAGAGAGAGAGAGAGAGAGAGAGAGAGAGAGAGAGAGAGAGAGAGAGAGAGAGAGAGAGAGAGAAGAGAGAGCAGAGAGCGAGCGCAGAGAGAAGCCTAGATGTGGATGTGTGTTGCCCTAGTTGGTCTGTGAGCTGTGACTGCATAACAGCTGCACTACCACTAGTGGCCACTGGGAGAGACATTTTGCTGCTTCCTTCGTGCCATTAGCCCCAGTGGGGTCCAAGTGATCACATGCAAAACAATTCTGTTCAGTGTTGGCTAGGTCTAAATCATCAATAAAGATTTTGACTTGGAGTAAAAATTATTCCCTTTGTAATTTCTACCTTTTTTTACGAACCATATACAGATGTACCATACCCATGTGCATATTCTGCCTTACAGAATTGTGATTTTATCACATTTGTGGTGTGCTCTATAAAGTCATTGTAGAGCGTGTCCTTATATTCTTGCTGTAGACCGGTGTTGTCTTGACCCGGGCTGAAATCCAAAACTAGCACATCCTCCATAGTGAACATTTAAATAGCCTCATGGCTACGAGCACAGCTGCTGTAGTGCTTCAGTCTCCTGCTCATGTGGACCTTATACTTTGTCTTTATCAACGTGAAGGAGTTACTGGATGTCCCAATGCAAAGCTTCATTGACTTATGTGTTTGTAAAGGCATTAGGTGACGCATGCATTACAGATTTATTCCCAGCACGACAGCAATGACAGGTGTGTGTGTGGGCTTGCGTGTGTGTGTATGTATGGCTTGTCGCGTTCTCGGTGTTCCGCTTGCCTCCTGACTTTCAAACGTCTAATTTCTGTCTCCTCTCTCCCCCTCTCTTTTTCTCAGCCGCTCAAATCACACTCAGCGTCCCGTCACGTCTCTCCCCTTCCCCCTGCCTCCTCCTCATTTTTCGAACTCTTTTGCGTTGCGATCTTCCTCCTCCCGCCCCGACCCTCTCCCCGCATTTTTTCACTTGTTCCCCTTCCCTCCCTTCCCCTCCATTCTCTCCTTCTCCTGATCTGATTTCCCTTCTCTCGTTCTCTCGCTCTCCTCTCTCTCTCCCCCCCCCTCTCTCTCTCTGCCTCTCTGTCTCTGCCTTGTCTCTATCGTCCCTAATGTTGTATTAATAATGAAGAAGCTACGTGTTCCAGTCAGACCAGATGAATTAACCATCGGATGGGAAAGAGTTGGGAGGAGAGAGGGAGTGTGTGTGTGTGTGTGTGTGTGTGTGTGTGTTGCTGTAATGAGAGATGGCAGGATGAGAGATGTAGGCAAAAAGGGGGCAAGAGAGAGAGAGAGGGGGAGAGAAAAATGACGTGGTGGAGGGTGGGGGTGAACGAGAAGAGGTCTGGTCCTTGTAACCCCTTAACACTGTGTCCTCAACCCCCCCACCTGTATAGTGGGATGTTAGCATGATTCCACATTAGCCTTGGAATGGTCCTGCGCTAGTCAAAGGTTACACATGCTTAATGGTGTCTGTGTGTGTCATGTGTGCATACATGTGTGTGTGTGTGTGTGTGTGTATGCATGCGTGCACGTATCTCTCTGGCTACTCATGCTCGCTATAAGGTTGACATTGATGTGACAGGGTCCTGATTGAAATGCTGCATCAGGTCTCCTGACAGGGGAATGCTCTGGAGGAACCACTTAGACCTCCACCACCACCACCTCCACCACCTTCACCTCCACCTCCACCACCGTCCTATCATACCTGCAGGTACGATATTAGATGTTAGAGTCATAGAGAGGTGCTCCAGGGCACTCTAATGGACAGACATCCTATAGCCCCCAGCTGGAGATGGACGAAGGTGGGGGGAATGGAGGGGTGGGGGTGATGGGGTGGTGTGGCGGTTGAGGGCGGGGAGTGTCCAGAGGCAAAACAATCTATGTGAGATGGACTCCCTGACCGGAAACATTAATACCTTATACCATCATAATTACATTATACCACTGGCTGCAATAATGCGCTGCATGCACACACACACACGCACACGCACACGCACACGCACACGCACACACTCAGACACACAGACACACCACAACAAGGCCAGAGAGCACACTCAAGACCAGTGGGTATGGAGGGCAGGACCCCTAGCCTTAAAATACACCACTTGCTCCGACTGCCATGCATGTCACACACACACACACACACACACACACAAAGACACACACTCTCACACACACACACACACACGTACACACACATACACATATACAAACATCTGCTCTGCCTGGCCCGGCAGAGCAGAGGTGAGCTGGGGGGAGAGGAGGAGAGCGTGAGCCTCATGAAATCAGACAGAATCCGTGAGTGAGAGACCAGGCTGGAGAACCCAACTAGCCCAGTTAATAAATGATCACACACACATAGACACAGAGAGAGAGACCTAGAAAGATATACAGGTATACAGAAAGGTAGAGAGAGAGCGAGTAAGAGAGAGAGAGGGGGAGAGAGTGTGTGTGTGAGAGAGAGAGAGAGAGAGAGAGAGAGAGAGAGAGAGAGAGAGAGAGAGAGAGAGAGAGAGAGAGAGAGAGAGAGAGAGAGAAAGAGAGTGAGGGTATAAGTCAGACTGAACAGGTCAAGATAGAAAAAAGACACGCATGATAGATACATAGATAGAGAGATAGTTAGATAGATAGATCGAGAGAGATATAGAGATAGATAGATAGGAGTACTAAAAGGCAGCGCAAGGTGACTCACTCTGGAGCTGGTGAGAGAGAGAGAGAGAGAGAGAGGGAGAGAGAAATAGAGTGAGAGAGAGAGAGAGAAAGAGGGAGGGAGTGGGAGAGAGAGAGGGAGAGAGAGGGAGAAAGAGAAAGAGAGAGAGGGAGGGAGTGGGAGAGAGAGAGGGAGAGAGAGGGAGAGAGAGGGAGAAGGAGAAAGACAGAGAGAGGGAGGGAGTGGAACAGAGGGAGAGAGAGAGAGAGAAAGAGAGCAGGAGGAAAAGAAAGAGAAAGGGAGAGAGAGAGTGTGGGAGAGAGAATCGTGGGAGAGCCAAAAGTGGTGGGGGGGGAGAGGCAGTGTAGTGCCATAATGACAGATCTTTTTTATACTCATTTTTATGGAAAATAAGATGATGGTTGTGTGAGGCGGTGTTGTGTAATGCTGTGAGGCCGTATGCGTTGTGTGTTGAGCAGAAGTCGGTGATAATTGAATCAGTGTTGAGATGCTGGAGCCGTAGCGAGCCGCCCAGCCTGGCCCCCCTGCACCACTGAACAGCATCGGCCACACGTTCACTTTAATTACATTAAAACACACTCTGTGGCATCATTGCTCCGAACTATATTCATATTTGCAGAATTATTGTCGGTTCTTTTGAAAATGATCATCATTCGCATACAGTTTGAAGGTTCCACAAGGGGCCGTTCCACTTTTAGTTTCAAACTTTGATTTTTCATTTTCTTTTACAGATTGACAGGCTGGGATTTCATGTTGAGATTTCTCATGTTTTGTTCCGTTGTTTGACACCTGGGATGAGCCAGCTGGGCCTCATTAAACCGTTACTTTGATAATGCATGTATTCATGTTGAAATGATGAAAGCTAGCCTAGAGGGTAGAGTCATGTGTGTATGAATATATTATACATCACGTTGTACTACACCTCTCTCATCCTGTACCCCCTCCAGTACCTGCTGCACTACTTGCTGTCTGTGAAGGCTTTGGTGAACCGCCACGCTTGGACTCGAACCCCCGTCGCAGAGACTGCCTGGGCGTTGCTTAGAGACTGTTACCACGGACCCATGTGCATCCACCACGCTCCCCAACACATCGCCATAGCAACGCTGTACCTGGCTTTGAACAGCTACGGCGTGGAGATGCCCGTCGGGGAGAGAGAGTGGTGGCAGGTGTGTGTGTGTGTGTGTGTGTGTGTGTGTGTGTGTGTGTGTGTGTGTGTGTGTGTGTGTGTGTGTGTGTGTGTGTGTGTGTGTGTGTGTGTGTGTGTGTGTGATGAACCTGTGTGTGTGTGTGTGTGTGTACAAAGCCTTGTTCATTCGTAATGAAACACGGGCTATTGAGATCTTGCCACTCTGTAGGTGTGTGTGAGTCAGTCTATGTGTGCTTCACTTTGCCTGAAGTGTATCCATCCAACCTGTTCTTATCCACACCATATAAACCATTGCAGTACTCAATAACAGAATAATAATACTTGTATAATGGTATAAAAAAAGATGCTTGTCTTAATTAACGTGTGTGTGTGTGTGTGTGTATGTGTATGTGTGTGTGTGTGTGTGTGTGTGTGTGTGTGTGTGTGTGTGTGTGTGTGTGTGTGTGTGTGTGTGTGTGTGTGTGTGTAGGTGCTCTGTGAGGACATAACCAAAGGGGACATCAACGCTGTGATTTTTGGACCTTTCTTCAACTCTACGACATGGAAGCCAAGGTGTATCTGAAGGGCATTCCTACTGGATCTGCACACCACTGTGTGTGTGCGCGTGCGTGTCTGGATAGTGTATGGTGTGCCGCCACGTGTGTGCGTGTGGAGAGAGAGAGAGGGATAGAGGGGAGAGGAGGAGAGAGACCAGAAGAGAGAGAGAGGAGAGACGGAGAGAAGAGAGAGAGAGAGAGAGAGAGGAAACGGGAGAGAGAGAGAGAGAGAGAGAGAGAGAGAGAGAGAGAGGAGAGAGAGGAGAAGAGAAGAGAGAGAGAGAGAGAGGAGAGAGAGAGAGAGAGAGAGAGCGGCGAGAGCGCGAGCGAGCCTAGATGTGGATGTTGTGTTGCCCTAGTGGTCTGGTGAGCATGTGACTGCATAACAGCTGCACTACCACTAGTGGCCACTGGGAGAGACATTTTGCTGCTTCCTTCGTGCCATTAGCCCCAGTGGGGTCCAAGTGATCACATGCAAAACAATTCTGTTCAGTGTTGGCTAGGTCTAAATCATCAATAAAGATTTTGACTTGGAGTAAAAATTATTCCCTTTGTAATTTCTACCTTTTTTTACGAACCATATACAGATGTACCATACCCATGTGCATATTCTGCCTTACAAATGTGATTTTATCACATTTGTGGTGTGCTCTATAAAGTCATTGTAGAGCGTGTCCTATATTCTGCTGTAGACCGGTGTTGTCTTGACCCGGGCTGAAATCCAAACTAGCACATCCTCCATAGTGAACATTTAAATAGCCTCATGGCTACGAGCACAGCTGCTGTAGTGCTTCAGTCTCCTGCTCATGTGGACCTTATACTTTGTCTTTATCAACGTGAAGGAGTTACTGGATGTCCCAATGCAAAGCTTCATTGACTTATGTGTTTGTAAAGGCATTAGGTGACGCATGCATTACAGATTTATTCCCAGCACGACAGCAATGACAGGTGTGTGTGTGTGTGTGTGTGTGTGTGCGTGTGTGTGTATGTATGCTGTCGCGTTCTCGGTGTTCTCGCTTGCCTCCTGACTTTCAAACGTCTAATTTCTGTCTCCTCTCTCCCCCTCTCTTTTTCTCAGCCGCTCAAATCACACTCAGCGTCCCGTCACGTCTCTCCCCTTCCCCCTCCTCCTCCTCATTTTTAGACTCTTTTGCGTTGCGATCTTCCTCCTCCCGCCCCGACCCCTCTCCCCGCATTTTTTCACTTGTTCCCCTTCCCTCCCTTCCCCTCCATTCTCTCCTTCTCCTGATCTGATTTCCCTGCTCTCCTCTCTCTCTACCCCCCCCCCTCTCTCTCTCTGCCTCTCTGTCTCTGCCTTGTCTCTATCGTCCTAATGTTGTATTAATAATGAAGAAGCTACGTGTTCCAGTCAGACCAGATGAATTAACCATCGGATGGGAAAGAGTTGGGAGGAGAGATGGAGTGTGTGTGTGTGTGTGTGTGTGTGTGTGTGTGTGTGTGTGTGTGTTGATGTAATGAGAGATGGCAGGATGAGAGATGTAGGCAAAAAGGGGGCAAGAGAGAGAGAGAGGGGGAGAGAAAAATGATGTGGTGGAGGGTGGGGGTGAACGAGAAGAGGTCTGGTCCTTGTAACCCCTTAACACTGTGTCCTCAACCCCCCCACCTGTATAGTGGGATGTTAGCATGATTCCACATTAGCCTTGGAATGGTCCTGCGCTAGTCAAAGGTTACACATGCTTAATGGTGTCTGTGTGTGTCATGTGTGCATACATGTGTGTGGTGTGTGTGTGTGTGTGTGTATGCATGCGTGCACGTATCTCTCTGGCTACTCATGCTCGCTATAAGGTTGACATTGATGTGACAGGGTCCTGATTGAAATGCTGCATCAGGTCTCCTGACAGGGGAATGCTCTGGAGGAACCACTTAGACCTCCACCACCACCACCTCCACCACCTTCACCTCCACCTCCACCACCGTCCTATCATACCTGCAGGTACGATATTAGATGTTAGAGTCATAGAGAGGTGCTCCAGGGCACTCTAATGGACAGACATCCTATAGCCCCCAGCTGGAGATGGACGAAGGTGGGGGGAATGGAGGGGTGGGGGTGATGGGGTGGTGTGGCGGTTGAGGGCGGGGAGTGTCCAGAGGCAAAACAATCTATGTGAGATGGACTCCCTGACCGGAAACATTAATACCTTATACCATCATAATTACATTATACCACTGGCTGCAATAATGCGCTGCATGCACACACACACACACACACACAACGCACACGCACACACTCAGACCACACAGACACACCACAACAAGGCCAGAGAGCACACTCAAGACCAGTGGGTATGGAGGGCAGGACCCCTAGCCTTAAAATACACCACTTGCTCCGACTTACCCTGACATACCCCCCCCCCCCCCTCCCCCCACCATGCCCCTTCCAGCCCCGTGGGCAACGCCAACATTACCCACCACCCATTCATTCACACACACACACACACACACACACACACACACACACACACACACACACACACACACACACACACACATATAGCATGCAAGGCAACAGCCAGCTCTTTGGAAGCCGTTATAGGGTTATAGATGTGTCTGGCTCAGGGGCACTTGGGGGCACTTAGCTAAGTGTCAGGGAGCAGGGATGGAACCAGCAACCTTCCTCCTGAGCTATACTGCCACCCAAGTGCCAATGCATGCCAATGCTATTATATGTTGATATAAACTCCTCAAAAAAGTTTGGAAACGTAATTTCGGTCGATTATTCTCCCCTTTAATAATACCAATGGTATTGTATTTATATCGTGGAAAGCCTGATTAGGTCACCTTTTACAACGAGGTACAACTTGTCAAGGATTATGCATTCATGGAATGGCCAAACACAGCTAACCGTGTGGTAGGGCCTAAAAAAATGTGCCAAAATCCCCTGCCAATATTTCTTCTGTTGGTATTCACTCTCGTTTTGAGTTGCTTGGTGGATTGGATGATTGCACTCACCCACAGTAATAAGGAAAAAACACATATTGGCAATTTTTACACTTTATTCATTTTACACTGTCAGGGACCTCAGTAGCGTGTGGAAGATCCATACGCAGTCACAACAGCTTGGCACCTCCTCCTCATGCTGGTCACTAGCCTGGTCACACTGCTCGCCACTGGCTCCAGAATCTCATTCCGATATCTCACTGCAGTGAGATTGCCTTCAATGATGACACAGCTGTTTTGCCTGTGAGAGAGATACCGCCCCACACCATGACACTGCCATCCAGCTTCCGCAGACAGAACCTTGATTCATCACTGAACATGACGTTGCCCCACATTCTTAGGTTCCACTGTCGGTGCTGTCGACACCAGCGCAAACGGGCCTGACTGTGAAGGGCAGTCATTGCAGGCTTCCTGGCAGCCTTATAAGCACGAAGACCGGCCATGTGCAGTCTGTTCCTCACCGTCTGATCAGAGATCTGTCTGTGGTACCGTTGTGCAAATCTTGCCTGTAATCTCTGGAAGAAAGCCTACGGTTCCTCAGTGAAGCAAGGGTGAGGAACCGGGTCTTCTTGGGGTGTTGTCTTCCTGGGACGGACCACTTCGTGGTCTGTCTTTGACCTCACCAGTCTCACGGATCTTGGTCCTAAGTTTGGAAATGGTACCAGGGCTGACACCAAATAATTGCTGCCACTCTGCGTACCGGAACACCAGCTTCCACTTGCCCTATTGACCGGGCCTTATCCTGAAGGGACAAAACGTGGCACGTTTATGCTTGGAGCAACAAACAACTCAAACAAAGTTGCAGACCCATGCACACAAGTGCTGTCAATTAGGTGCCAATCAGGTGCCAGTCACACACCTGTGACTGGCATACACCTGCCAGCACTTGAAGCTCAAAACGAGAGTGAATACCAACAGAAGAATATTGCAGGGGATTTTTGGCAAATTTTTTTGGGCCTCTACCCACACGGTTAGCTGTGTTGTTCATTCCACGAATGCAGATCCTTACAAGTTGTACCTCGTTGTAAAGGTGACTAATCAGGCTTTCCAACGATATAAAAATACAATACCAATTGGTATTATTAAAGGGGAGGAATAATCGACCGAAATTACGTTTCCAAACTTTTTTTGAGGAGTTTATATATATATTGGATTTACTTGGTTATTTGGTCGCCTTTTAAACTTTACAAAAGAGCGTCTAAGTGAGTCATTTGAATGCCGAAAGTAGAACAAGGAAAGAAATCTGGGACTGGGAAAGATTGTGTCGATCTGCTGAAGATCTGAGTGGTTTCAACGAAGCGTGTGTGTGTGTGTGTGTGTGTGTGTGTGTGTGTGTGTGTGTGTGTGTGTGCGCGCGTCTGTATCCAGCTCTGCGGTGAAGCGGAATTCTATTAATAAGTACATCTAACTAATCTATAAATACACGCGTTCCCGCTCTTTCTCTCGCTTCACAAACGTCGCTCGCCACGCACACACTACATGGGCTTTGACGGTAGTTGCGCTGCGTGTCTATTGGTCGGCGGGATGAGGTCTACAGAGAGAGAGAGAGAGAGAGAGAAAGAGAGTGAGGGTATAAGTCAGACTGAACAGGTCAAGATAGAAAAAAGACACGCATGATAGATACATAGATAGAGAGATAGTTAGATAGATAGATCGAGAGAGATATAGAGATAGATAGATAGGAGTACTAAAAGGCAGCGCAAGGTGACTCACTCTGGAGCTGGTGAGAGAGAGAGAGAGAGAGAGAGGGAGAGAGAAATAGAGTGAGAGAGAGAGAGAGAAAGAGGGAGGGAGTGGGAGAGAGAGAGGGAGAGAGAGGGAGAAGAGAAAGAGAGAGAGGGAGGGAGGGGGAGAGAGAGAGAGAGATAGAGAGAGAGAGAGAAGGAGAAAGACAGAGAGAGGGAGGGAGTGGAACAGAGGGAGAGAGAGAGAGAGAAAGAGAGCAGGAGGAAAAGAAAGAGAAAGGGAGAGAGAGAGTGTGGGAGAGAGAATCGTGGGAGAGCCAAAAGTGGTGGGGGGGGAGAGGCAGTGTAGTGCCATAATGACAGATCTTTTTTATACTCATTTTTATGGAAAATAAGATGATGGTTGTGTGAGGCGGTGTTGTGTAATGCTGTGAGGCCGTATGCGTTGTGTGTTGAGCAGAAGTCGGTGATAATTGAATCAGTGTTGAGATGCTGGAGCCGTAGCGAGCCGCCCAGCCTGGCCCCCCTGCACCACTGAACAGCATCGGCCACACGTTCACTTTAATTACATTAAAACACACTCTGTGGCATCATTGCTCCGAACTATATTCATATTTGCAGAATTATTGTCGGTTCTTTTGAAAATGATCATCATTCGCATACAGTTTGAAGGTTCCACAAGGGGCCGTTCCACTCTAGTTATGTTCTCCCCTTCGTGGTTCTGAATGAACGCTCACCAGCCTGGAGGACTGAAATAGACAGAAAGCACAGATCTGTTGCTGGCAAGGGAATCCAGGCGCCGCGTCCCCCTGTGTGTCAAGGGAGAGTAACTTTTACGTTGCTTTAACTTAAGTGGAGCAGGCAGCACGGCAGAGCCACGCATGCACAAGTGCGCACGTGTGTGAATGCCTTTCTGGTTAAATGTTACTCAAATGATTATATAATACACTGCGACTGCGGATCATTGCAATGCCTGTTGAATTCCAGGTTCCGTTCATCAATGTTTACCTGCAGTGTGCTCGATATGTCCAGTGCACCGTATGCTATAATGCTAACCCACACCCCCATTCTCTGTCACCCACTGCAGGTCCCGCTCACACGAAGGCAGTGACCTCTGACCTCGCATCCACTGGGGGGGTGGGGGTTTCAGCCACCTCATCCTCGTTTTTGCAGCCATCTCCTTTGGTCTGTCCATCTGTCCGTCCGTCTGTCTGTCCGTCCGTCCCATGGACTGGCCGCGATCTCGGCGGGAGGGGGATTGACACGAGGAAGGGAGCGGCGTCGCCACAGACACCAGGACGGGGGAGGGGGGTAAGAAGAGGAAAAGGCTGGATTTCGTTCTCATCCTCGATCCTCTCATGGAGACGGTAGGGACCAGGCGGGGCCCCCAGTTGAGTTGAGGTGAGTTGAGGAGCCCAGAGTGGCGGTAGAAGGCTCCGGTCGACAACAACACTAGCATCCATTATTCAGAGGAAGAGCGGGGGAACTTGAGCAACCCAAACCCAACTGCAAGCAAGCAAACAAACAAACAAATAAACAAACTCGCACGCGAAGAAGTTAAAAAAGGATGTCGACCACAGCCACCATGGGGGAGATGGCCAACAGCGCGGTGGAGTTCTACCCCAAGGGGAACCGGGCGGCAGGCGGGCAGGTGGACGGGAACCACGCGGGGGGAGAGTTCGGGGTGACGGTGGAGGAGCTCAGGGACCTCATGGAGCTCCGGGGAGGGGAGGCCCTGCAGAAGATCCAGGAGTCGTACGGCGACACAGACGGCCTCTGCCAGAGAATACTGTCCCACACTACTGAAGGTGAGCTGGACCACTTGGATGGATGGAGGAATAGATGTGTAGATGAATGAACAATTTGATGAATGGGCAACTGGATGAATGGATGTTTGAATGGATGCGTGATTGGATGGATGCATGTTTGGATAGATGTGTGGATGGATGTGTGGATGAATGGACGATTGGATGGATGGATGTGTGGACGGATGTGACTGGATGGATGTGTGGATGGATGAATGTGTGGATGGATGGATGAATGGACGATTGGATGGACGGATGGATGGATGTGTGGATGGATGGAATGGATGTGTGGTTGCGTGGATAGAGAGGTGGACGGATTGAAGGTCAAATAGTCAGATAGAACTGAATAACTACAATTGATGAAATAAGAAGTAATTGCCAGATGCCTTCATGAAGAGAGATGGAGTATTTGAACTATCATTATTGATTATTATCATAAATATGTAAATACATATTACATGGATATGGATGAGTTGTGCTTCCATGTGCCGCATGCCACACATTCTTTAATCAATACCCCCCCCACACACACACACACACACACACACACACACACATTTACAGTCATGAAATGTTTGTGTGTGTATTTGTGTGGCCAATGTACAAGTGAAGTGTACATGTGTATGTTCTGGTTTGTGAAGCCCACTCCTTTAACTATTGTGTAACCTAGCAACACTACACTACAGCAAAGAGAAGCAAAAAGATAAATAAAGGGAGAGAGAGGGGGAGAGGGAGAGAGATAGAGACGGGGGGAGGGGGGTGGAGAGGAGAAGAAGAGATGATGTCTGCTAGTGATTGAGAATCCAGGTGATGGGTTACAGTGAGGAAGAACACTACATGAGTGCTGAGTGTGATGGGGATGATGGATGCTATTGAGGGGAGAGAGAGAGAGAGAGAGAGAGAGAGAGAGAAAGCGACAGGGAGAGACAGGGAGAGAGAGAGAGAGAATGACAATGACAATGAGAGAGAGAGAGAGAGAGAGAGAGAGAGAGAGAGAGAGAGAGAGAGAGAGAGAGAGAGACAGGTACCATGCCACCACACACACCATATATATCACTTTATTCAATTAGCTATCTTAAGTGTCATCTTCATAACCATAAATGATGGTTGCGGTTTGGTACCCAGCGTAAGGAGTGGTTGGGTGGTGGTGGTGGTGGTGGTGGTGGGGAGGGTAAGGGCAGGGTAAGCGTCTTCAGTTAACATGATACATGGTGTGTATATATGTCGCTATATATATATATGACTTACAGGGCCGTCTACTGGGAATCACCAGCAGGACAACAGGTTCTGTGTGTTCCCTCAGAGCATGCAGACGGACGGCTGGCGACTTTAAGATGCAAGACGATCAAAATCCCAATACTGTTGATCATGCAGCCATGGACTGTGATGGGTCAACGACAGGAGACAGACAGACAGACAGACAGACAGACAGACATGCTGCAGACAGACGGACAGAGACGGAGGCAGAGGGCCGAGGAGACAGAGCGGACAGACAGACACACTTAAAACAACCGTACCTCGGCCAAACATTATACTAGCCTTGATGCTGAACATCACCTGTAACATGAGACACAGGCCAGAGTGGGGGAATCAATTGGCAAAAGCAATACCAAATGGAATCACTCGTGCACGTGCGTGTGCGTGTGTGCGTGCGTGTGTGTGCGTGTGTGTGTGTGCGCACGTGCGTGTGTGTGTCTGTGCGTGCGCGCGTGCCCGTGCACACACTCAGACGTGCACGTAAGAGCGCACTGATATAGATACCCCAGCACTGCAGCACAAGACCATTACAGACACATTCAAAGAAGATAAAGGAGGGAACGGGATGAGAGAGATAGAGAGATCAAGAGAGAGAGAGAGAGATAGAGAGAGATAGAGGGAGAAAGAGAGAGATAGAGAGAGAGAGAGAGAGAGGGGGGGGGGGGGGAGAGAGGAGGGGGGAGGGGCTGGAGGAGGGATAGCTAGAACAGCTTGCCGCATTGTCAAGGACACATCAAGGGGAGATTGAGGGAGCGGGAGAGAGGGAGAAAAGATAGATAGAGAGAGCGAGAGAGAGAGAGAGAGGCGAGAGAGAGAGAGAGAGAGAGATAGAGAGAATAGAGAGCGAGAGAGAGAGAGAGAGAGAAGGAGAGGGAGAGAGAGGGAGCAATGAAGAGAAAGAGAGCGAGAGAGAGGGGGGAGAGAAAGAGAGAGAGGGGGAGAGAGAAAAGGGGGGGGAGGCGGGGAGGTCGTACGGGAAAGCTGGACTAATTCATATAATAAGCGGGGGGAGGCTGATATTACTCAGCATAAGGTCACAGCTTTCCTCTCCTCTGCCCTCGCTCTCTCTCTCTCTCTCTCTCTCTCTCTCTCTCTCTCTCTCTCTCGCTCTCTCTCCATCTTCCGCTCCCCCGCTCCGTCGGGGCTGGGCTCCAACTGAACCCTGTTGCGCTATCATGTCGCTACGCACCTCTCCCGCCACAGGAGGAGCCAGCGACGACTCCCTGCACCAAGCGCACTGGACCACACACACACACACACACACACACACACACACACACACACACACACACACACACACACACACACACACACACACACACACACAAACACCTCCCCTTCGCAACCAAACAACCAATCGCAAAATTGCTCATCTCCAAAACCGGGGCTGTGGTGATCATGACATCACCTGTTGCCGGGCAGATCCTCGCCGGAAACAGGAAGCCCCTGGACTTGATATGTTAGTCTCCATGGAAACTGACTCACCCTAAGGGAGAGAGAGGGTGAGGACGGAGCTGTTAGAGGGGTGTTGGGGAGGACGAGAGAGAGCGAGAGAGAGAGAGCAGAATACATTTGGAATTTGGATTTTGGATTTCATTCATCTAAAGTTATTAGTTGAGTTCGTAGTTAAGTTAAGAGAAAGTAGCAAAAAGTTAGTCAGGTAAAGTAAATAAGTACGCCGCGTCATGCATGTCTGTTTTAATCTCTGCATCCCTTGGTGAGATAATCTGTAAACTAGGGTCCACTACTGGCACAAATTAAACTCATACATTTGACCAACACACACATACAACACACACACACACACACACACAGTCATTACCCAGCAACCAGTGTGTCTTATTGGGTTCATAGTGGCTGTCGGGTCTCTGTTTGTCTTTGCACACAAACGTAACTGCTTTCATTTCCAAAATGTCACGAGCTGAACCCTTTCAGTAACGTCCTCTCTCTGTTTTTCACATTTCCTCTCTTTCCCTCTGTCTCTCTGTCTCTCTATCCCTCTGTCTCTCTGTCTCTCTGTCTCTCCCTCTCTCTATCCCTCTATCCCTCTGTCTCTCTGTCTCTCTCTCTCTCTCTCTCTCTCTATCCTCTGTCTCTCTGTCTCTCTATCCCTCTGTCTCTCTGTCTCTCTGTCTCTCCCTCTCTCTATCCCTCTATCTCTCTGTCTCTCTCTCTCTCTCTCTCTCTCTCTCTCTCTCTCTCTCTCTCTCTCTCTCTCTCTCTCTATCCCTCTGTCTCTCTGTCTCTCTGTCTCCCTGTCTCTCCCTCTCTCTATCCCCCTGTCTCTCTGTCTCTCTGTCTCTGTCTCTCTCCTCTCTATCCCTCCTGTCTCTCTGTCTGCTGTCTCCTCTCTCTATCTCCTCTCTCCTCCTATCCCTCTCTCCCTCTGTCTCTCTGTCTCTCTGTCTCTCTATCCCTCTGTCTCTCTGTCTCTCCGTCTCTCTCTCTCTCTATCCCTCTGTCTCTCTGTCTCTCTGTCTCCCTGTCTCTCCCCCTCTCTATCCCCCTGTCTCTCTGTCTCTCTGTCTCTCTGTCTCTCTGTCTCTCTCCCTCTCTCTATCCCTCTGTCTCTCTGTCTGCCTGTCTCTCTCTCTACTATCTCTCTCTCCCTCCTATCCTCTCTCTCCCTCTGTCTCTCTGTCTCTCTGTCTCTCTATCCCTCTGTCTCTCTGTCTCTCCGTCTCTCTCTCTCTCTCTATCCCTCTGTCTCTCTGTCTCTCTGTCTCCCTGTCTCTCCCTCTCTCTATCCCCCTGTCTCTCTGTCTCTCTGTCTCTCTGTCTCTCTCCCTCTCTCTATCCCTCTGTCTCTCTGTCTGCCTGTCTCTCTCTCTACTATCCTCTCTCTCCTCCTATCCTCTCTCTCCTCTGTCTCTCTGTCTCTCTGTTTCTCTATTCCTCTGTCTCTCTGTCTCTCTGTCTCTCTCTCTCTCTCTCTCTATCCCTCTGTCTCTCTGTCTCTCTGTCTCCCTGTCTCTCCCTCTCTCTATCCCTCTGTCTCTCCGTCTCTCTGTCTCTCTGTCTCTCTCCCTCTCCTCTATCCCTCTATCTCTCTGTCTGCCTGTCTCTCTCTCTACTATCTCTCTCTCCCTCCTATCCTCTCTCTCCCTCTGTCTCTCTGTCTCTCTGTCTCTCTATCCCTCTGTCTCTCTGTCTGCCTGTCTCTCTCTCTACTATCTCTCTCTCCCTCCTATCCTCTCTCTCCCTCTCTCTCTCTACTATCTACTATCTCTCTCTTTCTCCACCCCCCTCTCCCTCTCCGCTTTATCTCTCTCCCTCCCATTATTCCCTCTCTCTCTCTCCGCCTCCCATATCTTTCTCTTCCTCCCTCCTATCCTATCTCTCCATCTCTCTATTCCCCCCCCCCTCCCCCCCCCTCCAGGTATCTCGGGGGAGCAGGCTGACTTGGACCGACGGCACCAGGTCTTCGGTCAGAACTTCATCCCCCCCAAGCAGCCCAAGACCTTCCTGGAGCTGGTGTGGGAGGCGCTGCAGGACGTCACACTCATCATCCTGGAGATCGCCGCCATAATCTCCCTGGGCCTCTCCTTCTACCAGCCCCCCGGGGACGAGACCGAATGTGAGGGGGGGGGGGCGGGGGAGGGGGGTAGGGAGGCTGGGGGAGGCTCGGGTGGTAGTCGAGGGAACGGTGTGCGGGAGGGAGGGAGATATAGACGTGTAAGAGCCCACATAGACCCCAGGGAGACATTTTTGTCTGGATCTAAATGCCAGAATGAATCAAGAAGCAAGACGTAAACAGATTGAAATCTCTCCATTGTGACAAAATCCTTTGAATCAAGTCTTCAAGATTCAAGATCTTGGATTCAACGTATTTTGTCTTTAGATTTAGATATGTGGCATAATGGAGAGGTTTCAATCTGTTTTATACAGTATCGCCATATTTGATAACCGACACAACACTGAATTAACTACTCACAGCAATGTCATGACGTATCATTTATAACATTGTACAGCATGGAACTAGTGATCTGCTATAAGATATAGGCCAATGTCTTGACAGACAAAACAACACCATAGCAGGAAGTTTTATCAGACAGATACAGAAACATTACTCATGTAAATGCTAAATGCTAACAAGTTTCCTCAGTTCAGCGGAAATCAAAGAGGTCTTTCCTACAGGGTGAAGATGTCAACGCAATCCGGAGGCCAAAAATAAAGCAAAAGTAAGCCCGTAGCACAGGCAGGTGTTGAATAATCCGGGTTATTCCAGAGTTTGTAGTTGAATGTAGACAGCAGGTGGTACACTGCTATCATGCTAGCGCTGTGTGTGTGTGTGTGTGTGTGTGTTGATGGCTCGTTTAACCTGTGGGCATCGATTAGCCAATGTACCTCAGGTGTGCAACCTCACCCAACCCCAGACTCTCACTCCGGGCCAAGTGAGGCTGCTTAAACCAGCCACCAACCACACACACACACACACACACACACACACACACACACACACACACACACACACACACACCCTCCACATAGCCATTGCAGAGTGTATGAGTGTAATGTATGATAACAACTTCAACATGAACTTTAGAAACCGATATCTTTGTAGCAATCAATCAATCAATAGCATTGTTAGCATAGTTCAGCATATTGTATGTTCTTAGATGTTGATAATGGACTCGTATCTTCGTATCTTTATGTACCACAGCAATATATTGTTGTCTCTCTTTCGACAAATTTACTAATTGTAAGTCGCTTTGGATAAAAGCGTCTGCCAAATGCCCTAAATGTAGATGTAACTAAATCATGTGTTTATATTGATGAGAAAACTACCCCTACCAGTTGGTGATTGGTCATGTCAGTATGTCATCAACATCACGGAATGCTGTAGAAAAACCCCCACAATTCTCTCACCCCCCCTGCTCCTCACCCTCCCCCTCCCCCTCCCCAGCGTGCGGGAAAGTGTCGAGCGGGGCGGAGGACGAGGGCGAGGCGGAGGCCGGGTGGATCGAGGGCGCGGCCATCCTGCTGTCGGTGGTGTGCGTGGTGCTGGTGACGGCCTTCAACGACTGGAGCAAGGAGAAGCAGTTCCGCGGGCTGCAGAGCCGCATCGAGCAGGAGCAGCGGTTCGCCGTGGTGCGCAAGGGCAACGTCATTCAGATCCCTGTGGCGGACATCGTGGTGGGGGACATGGCCCAGGTCAAGTACGGTAAGGGAGACCCCCCCCCCCCCCCCCCCCACCCCATCAACCCCCCCAAACCAAACCTAACCCAACCCCAACCCCCCCCCCCCCCGGGAACCAAAGGCTGCAAACCAATGGCGATGTCTTTGGTTTGTGGGGGGTGTTTTATAACGGGGTCTCTGCTGTTTGTCTGTTTATAGAAATAGAAACAGACAAATCCTCACACACACACGCACACAAACGCACGCACGCAACTGCACACACACACCGAAGATCTTGTTCTGCGAACAAATCAATATCTGAATGAACCCGCCTGAACCAGAAATATATACGACAGTTGGCAGGAGTGAGGAAATTTGTAGCCCACGTTTCGAGTGGACACTAGCCATGTCTTTATTACACCACCCGCCCACCCCACACACCCCAACAGTCACATATTTAAACGAGTGAATTTGATCCGGGTTGAACCATAATAACGATATTATAACGTAGTAGCATTCACATAACTCTCTCAACTGGCAATCTGTGGATTATACATATTTAATAAATAAATATATTTTGGGGAGTCTCTGTATGTATGTCTGTCCCTTGATTTTCTCGACAACTGTTCAAGTTGTTTGGATGAGTTTGGTTCTCGAGAAGGCCCCAAGCAATCAGCCCATTCCGATCAGGCGCGGAATGGGCACAGCACTGGCGGGTGTATCGCTGAGGACCTCAGGAGGGCCAGTTGTTGAGTGTGAAGTTGTTTGGATGAGTCGGGTTCGAGAGAGAAAGAGCGCCTTCATTCATCGGCCTCAATTCCAAACGGGAACGTTTTGTTGCACAGGTTTTTTTTGAAGGGATACTAAATACAAATTCAACGAGAGTCACCGATCACTCCTCCACGCCTGTGTGTCCATGTAGGAGACTTGTTGCCCGCTGACGGTATCCTGGTCCAGAGCAATGACCTGAAGATAGACGAGAGTTCCCTCACCGGAGAGTCCGACCACGTGACCAAGTCTGTGGACAAGGACCCCATGTTGCTCTCAGGTCTGACTCCTCTCACTCTCTAGCTGTCCCTGGCGTCCTGTTTCATCCCGTTTCCTGTTCCCCAGTGTCCACGCACTTTATGTGTGATACATCACGACTTAGAGTTTTAAATATTAATGATATTAACGAAGTGGGATGTGT
>PIJE02000122.1:90000-102500 GCA_002895965.2 Coryphaenoides rupestris
GAGCGGTTTGTTGATAGATATTCTACTTTCAAAGTACAATGTACACAACAGTAACACAATGTTCACATTATAACTCAGGTTTTTCCGTGATCATTGACCTGAGATTTATTGATTGAGATTCACGTGTGCTAAATGTTCATCCTCGGTGAGAAACGGTTTTATTTTCTTATTCAGAGGTGCATGACTAACTGCAGCAAATCACAGCGCAGAACATGCTACTAATTAATGAATGTAAAAGCATGATCACCAGTGAACTGTAATTTTTCTGGTTTGAGCATCTTTCTCTTCCTCTCTCCCCCCCCCCCTCTCTCTCTCTCTCTCTCTCTCTCTCTCTCTCTCTCTCGCCCAGGTATACACATTTAACTCGACTCGTAAATCCATGAGCACAGTGATCAAACTGCCCGACGGCTCATTCCGCCTCTACAGCAAGGGAGCCTCTGAGATCCTGCTCAAGAAGTGAGAAGTGCATCCTGTGTGTGTGCGCGTGTGTGTGTGTGTGTGTGTGTGTGTGTGTGTGTGTGTGTGTGTGTGTGTGTGTGTGTGTGTGTGAGAGTTGGTGAGAGGTGATGGATGGGAGAGAATCAAGTGTAATTTGAACAAAGATCAGAGCACATGAAAGGGGACGAGGAGTGGCTCATCTGAGTCAGAGAACATGATGTCAAGGTGTCATGACACGCCTCCCCCTCTCTCTCTCTCTCGCTCTCCTGCTTTCTCCTGCTCCCTCTCTCGCTGTCTCTCTCTCCTCTCTCGCTCTCTCTTTCTCTCCCTCTCTTGTTGTCTCTCTCTCCATCTCTCTTCCTCTCTCTCTCTCTCTCTCTCTCTCTCTCTCTCTCCTCTCTCTCTCTCTCTCTCTCTCTCTCTCTCTCTCTCTCTCTCTCTCTCTCTCTCTTTCTCCATCTCTCTCTCACTCTCTCACTCTCTCTCACTCTCCTCTCTCTCTCTCTCCCTCTCTCAATCTCTCTGTCTCTCCCTCTCCTTCTCTCTGCCCCACAAGGTGTGCCTACATTCTGGACACTAATGGCGAACCTCGTATCTTCCGTCCACGGGACAGAGATGAGATGGTCAAACAGGTAAGCCCTCATGTTACTGAATCCATCCAGCATCCCATCCCTTGTCTTGGAATTGCATTGACTTTATTTGGATTTTGTTTGGATAATTGTTTCAAGGCCACCAAGCATCAGTCTCAGTGAACGCAGACTTACTGTACATCCGTGGTGTAGTGGCTCTGATGTCATACGGTGGTGATTGACAGGTGATCGAGCCAATGGCGTGCGAGGGTCTGAGGACCATCTGCATTGCGTATCGCAACCTCCCGAGCACTCCGGAGCCCGACTGGGAGACTGAGGCGGAGATAGTGACGGAGCTGACCGCCGTCACCATAGTGGGCATCGAGGATCCCGTCCGCCCGGAGGTACGGACACCGGATCTGGCTTCTTTATGCGGCTCTTTAGATCGCTATCGCTAGTCCATCAGTACTGCTGTCCTCTCAGCCTCTGTGTGTGTGTGTGTGTGTGTGTGTGTGTGTGTGTGTGTGTGTGTGTGTGTGTGTGTGTCCGCCCACCCCCCCCCACCAGGTGCCCGACGCCATCCGCAAGTGTCAGCGCGCGGGCATCACGGTGCGCATGGTGACCGGTGACAACATCAACACGGCACGGGCCATCGCCGTCAAGTGCGGCATCATCCACCCCGGGGACGACTTCATTTGTCTGGAGGGCAAGGACTTCAACCGACGCATCCGCAACGAGAAGGGAGAGGTGAGCGCGGCCCTACCTTGTGTGTGAAGTGTTTGAGGAGAAGTTGCTGAAATCGTCACCGATGATATTTAATTTTCATTTCATATCATTTTTATTTATTCCGCTCATGGTCATGTACAACTCCGGAAAATAGAAGGAAAAAAAAGCGATTCACAATCAAAACACTCTGTTTGTACACTCCTTGAAGCCAAAAGCCAAACACAATAATTTTCCATCAACTAAGGAAACAGATTAGGCCTCCCTGACACTTCAATAATCCAATTTTTCTTTCTTTATGCATTTTCTTGAACTGAACTGACAGCCCAATAAATCATTCTCTCACACCAACCACTGAAGGACACATCTGCTTTAGAGTAGTCTGTGCATACTGATGCTTAAAATGACATTTACTTCTTTGGTCTTCACCCTCTGAACTAAAAACAACAACTTTTGTACATTTTCTGGTAATCCTCTGCTTTTTGCCCTGTACATAACTAATAAGGTCTTTAACTTCAACTAAAGCTTTAAGTTTCAATACTCCTGACTTGATAAATAGTCTGTTGGTGTGTTCTCTTGAATCCACTTTATGAATAATTCTTACGACACTTTTCTGTAATAAAGAACTAAATAAAAACAATGGCTTTAATGTACATGATGCCATATTGCATAAGAGCCTGTTGCTAGCTGCATGCAAACACGCGCACATGTGTTCATGTCAGAGCATTGCAGTTTTTAGAGTAAAGCTTAGGGTAAAGCTTAGGGTAAAGCTTAGGGTAAAACATACCACTGATTGGACATCCAGTCAGTGCTGGGGTGTGAGGTAGCTGCAGGTCACCGTCGCAGCAGAGTGACGGAGCGTTCCGGTTAAAAAAAACCCAGACTGAGTGACATTCTGAGCTTTAAATATCAAGGGACAGTGACCGCTCCGTGGATTGCGTAATACTTCAAGCGAACGCTCCACCCTCGGGGAGATGCCGGGATGCTGTGCTCCACCGACGCGGCCGAGACTCTGCGTGGTCAGCTTATGCAAAAATGTGTTTCTCTACTAAAGTGAAGGGCATTTTATCCACCGATGTCTGTATACAATGGACTCTATCGTTTGTTAAAGGTTTTTTGGGGGGTTTTTTTATGATTGTGTGCTGCTAATATAAGAAAAGTAATGAGAAAATCTGTCTCTGATGCGACCAGGTCTTTGATAATTTATTCCCCTGAACAGACACGACACACAAACACACAAACACACACGCACACACACACACACACACACACTCACACATTGCCCTTGGCGGAGACCCAATTGTGACCCCTTGTGAGCGCTAGGGGGGTATGCTAATCGATTCCGACTGCACTCTGCCCATTGACAGATTGAACAGGAGCGCATCGATAAGATCTGGCCCAAGCTGCGCGTGCTGGCTCGCTCCTCTCCCACCGACAAACACACACTGGTCAAAGGTCAGTCTGCTGCCTTTTATTCGGAATCATGAGGAAACGTCTCTGCTTCCCCCACCTCCAGATATTCGATGTGCACACCACCACAAGTCCCTAATTGCATGTGAATGTGAATGTGCGCAGGCATCATTGACAGCACCGTTCTGGAGCAGAGGCAGGTCGTCGCGGTAACGGGGGACGGAACCAATGACGGACCGGCTCTGAAGAAGGCTGACGTTGGCTTCGCCATGGTAACGTCCTTTTTGAGGTTACATAATGCTGCTCATGCAAAAATCTGCCATATTGTCATTATTATTGCTGCGAATCACCAGCCAGCATATACCAGTTTGAGGGGGGAAAAAAAACCATGAGGCTAAAATTATTTATATTTAGTCTTTGAATTTCTCCGAATGCAGCCTGGTGCCTCACACAGGACTCAAAATGTACCTGCCTGTCTTAGCCTAGCTAGCTTATACAACCCAACAAAAAACTATTTTCAGACTAGCATTCTAGCCTCTATGTTCCTATAATCCCTCGACAATGTCCCTAATAAAGCACCGTTACTCTGTAAACAGCACCGTGCTCCACTGGGCTATAGGAACACATCACAAGCTCCGCCTCCACAGCCACCCTAAGGGGAAGCATGACCTCAAAATACCTCTGTGGTGGAGTTCATTCAAACGCGTGACTCATCGCACGAACCCTTTCCCCTCTCTCTCTCCCTCCCTCCCTCTC
The DNA here is from genome assembly GCA_002895965.2 of Coryphaenoides rupestris. NCBI lineage: Eukaryota > Metazoa > Chordata > Actinopteri > Gadiformes > Macrouridae > Coryphaenoides > Coryphaenoides rupestris. The sequence continues at coordinate 93,897 of PIJE02000122.1, forward strand.
TCCTCCCCTCCCTTCCTCCCTCCCCTCCCCTCCCCTCCCCCCTCCCCGCAGGGCATCGCCGGCACCGACGTGGCCAAGGAGGCCTCGGACATCATCCTGACGGACGACAATTTCTCCAGCATCGTGAAGGCGGTGATGTGGGGCCGCAATGTCTACGACAGCATCTCCAAGTTCCTGCAGTTCCAGCTGACCGTCAACGTGGTGGCGGTGATCGTGGCGTTCACCGGCGCCTGCATCACCCAGGTGTGGGGCTGGGTGGTGGTGGTGGTGGGGGGTGGAGGGTGGTGGTGGTGATGGTAGTGGTGGTGGTGGTGAAGGCGGATCGATGCGTCCTCGTTGGTGGGTTCAGAGGACCTCATGGAAGCATCCCATGCTGACAAAGACCTACAAAGGGAATATATTCCTCTTCGAGCCGATTACTACTGAAGGTCATTCCGGGCTGCGGTGGCAAACTCTGTTGCAGTGTGTCATTGAAATATAGCGACTGCACTACGTGAGCACAAAAGAACACACAGTATTGTGTGGTATAAAGTCGTAAAGAAGTGTAGTACACTATAGTATATGGAGTATTCTATATAGTAGTCCCACTGATGTTCATTTGTACTTGCATGTGTGTTTGGTAGTCCTGTATGGAGCAGTGCACCGAGACACACGAGATCCCTTGTGTGTTGACGTACTTGGCTAATAAACTGATTCTTCTTTCTGATTCTGATCTTAACACAAACGTAATCCACTGTGCCACTATCTCTCTCTCTCTCTCTCTCTCGCTCTCTCTCTCTCTCGCTCTCTCTCTCTCTCTCTCACTCTCTCTCGCATGTGCCTCTGTGTCTCTCATCCCAGGACTCTCCCCTGAAGGCAGTGCAGATGTTGTGGGTGAATCTGATCATGGACACGTTCGCCTCCCTCGCCCTCGCCACCGAGCCGCCCACCGAGGCCCTGTTACTACGGAAACCCTACGGCAGAAACAACCCGCTCATCTCCTTGACCATGATGAAAAACATCCTGGGTCACGGGGTCTACCAACTGGTCATCATCTTCACCCTGCTCTTCATCGGTACAGACACACACACACACACACACACACACACACACACACACACACACACACATAGACACATACACACACACACACACCCACAGGCATGTACTGTAAAGCTGTGCAAATATCTAATTAACATGAATAAATGGAAGGTAATTAATGGTTCCCAGACCTTTTCATGCTGTGACCCACCTGCGGGGGTACTTTTGGCTTTTGTGTGATCTTTTTCACAATCTCATATCAAAAAAGGTATTTTTTATTTCTCTATGTCAAACATACGATAACACTGTACCTGAATAGTCCACTAATTTCTAGCATGTAGAACATTTAGCACTCACTATGGCATCCTTGACGACCTTGAACGAAGCCATTTTGGTCTCGAGCCACTCCATCCGGGAGAAAACCATCCGACGTCCTTGCGAGTCCTTTGCAAAGTATCTTAGTGTCAGAGTTGTAAAGTGCCGCAGCGCAATATGAATCACAGTCAATAAGCAGCTTTCTGGGTTTTAGGAACATAGCGATCAGGGCTCCTCTCAAAGAAGAAGGCTGTGAACTATTTTCATACGACTCCATAAGACAGCTCCATGAGGTGAACGTTTATTCTTAAATCTCTTGTTGATGTCAATGGGCAACCCATCTGGGCCAGCTGCCCCTCCCCACCCACATATTATCAATTGCATTGGAAGTTTCCTCCTCGGTCAGCTCATTGGGAGACTCCAAGCTATCTAAAAAGCTATCCCCGGGTATCAGTTTCAGGAGGATACTCGGATGCATATCCATGAAAGGTTTTCAAGCTACTGTTTATCTCCAGAGGGTCTCCAGTCACAGCTCCCCCCTGCATGCTGAATTGAATTAATTGCTCTCTCTCTGCTTGCTGGTGTTTGACTCGCCAACAGCCAACAGCCAACAGCCTTTCCCGGCTTTTTCACCCTGGAAATAATACAATTGATTTAGTCTCAAGAAGCTTGCTGCAGGTCTATCTGCAGAGGTTTTGTTGAGGCTGCTCTCCACTACACACTACTGCAGTGTGTACTTCGACAGTACACACTACACAGGACTGGTCTTGACGATCAGTCCATTTCGATGGGTCGGTGGTCCGCACTACGTGACTGGCTACATGGAACAATAAACTGAGACAATGTTGATACTCAACTGATACTGAATTGATACTCAATTGATACTCAACTGTGGACTATCCAGGTAAAGTGTTCCCAAACATACTAATGGTCAAATTAAAAAACAGGGCATGCAAATATAGTTTAGAAAAACATATTTTTATTAACACATATTTAAAGAAATGTGTCTTGTGGCCATCGGCCAGACGACCCACTCGGTCCTCTGGTGTGACTGCGGTAGTTTGAAAAGTGCCGGGCTGCGAGAGCCCCTAGCAAACAGAGACACTGTGTGCAGAGCAACATTGTGTACAGTTCTACGCAAACCTGTCCTCCTCCTGTGTTGCTCACATCCTCAACGCGTCGCGCGCGCAAACCTCTCCGCAGGCGAGCGCATCTTCAACATCGACAACGGACGCAACGCCCCGCTGCACTCCCCGCCGTCCGAGCACTACACCATCATCTTCAACACCTTCGTGCTCATGCAGCTCTTCAACGAGATCAACGCGCGCAAGATCCACGGCGAGAGGAACGTGTTCGACGGCATCTTCGGCAACCCCATCTTCTGCTCCATCGTGCTGGGAACCTTCGCCATGCAGGTGAGGAGGAGGAGGAGGAGGAGGAGGAGGAGGAGGAGGATGGAGGAGGAGAAGGAGGTAGAAAGAGGAGGAGGAGGACGTAGGAGGAGGATGTAGGAGGAGGAGGAGGTAGAACGAGGAGGAGGAGGAGGAGGAGGTAGGATGAGGAGGAGGTAGGACGAGGAGGAGGGAGGAGGAGGAGGAGGAGGTAGGACGAGGAGGAGGAGGTAGAAAGAGGAGGAGGAGGACGTAGGAGGAGGATGTAGGAGGAGGAGGAGGTAGAACGAGGAGGAGGTAGGACGAGGAGGAGGAGGAGGAGGTAGGACGAGGAGGAGGTAGGACGAGGAGGAGGAGGAGGAGGAGGAGGAGGAGGAGTAGGACGAGGAGGAGGAGGAGGGGGAGGAGGTTAGGGGGAGGAGGAGGAGGGTAGAACGAGGAGGAGGAGGAGGAGGAGGAGGAGGAGGAGGTAGAACAAGGAGGAGGAGGAGGAGGTAGGAGGAGGAGGAGGAGGAGGTAGGACGAGGAGGAGGAGGAGGAGGAGGAGGAGGAGGAGGAGGAGCAGGACAATGTCAGGTCAGGGGAGGGGGTGGAGCAACATGGACAGACGGTACTAAAATGGACGCATATGTTGAAAAGGAGAATTAAATAGGGAAATTAAAATAGATAAATGAAATAATAAATAAATAAATACAGTTAAAATGATACATGAAAAAACATAAAGAGTAGATATATAATAAAATAATATATGTACAGTATGTACAACATGTATCTTTAATTTCTATGTCATCTGATCGACGCTACTCCTGTAGCCTCCTGTCAGCCATTCATAAATGACGTTGGCCCCCCCTCAGTATTCAGTTAAGTGACACAGCCACGGTCACATTGTCTCGCTACAATTAGAATACTTCTCAACCTCATTTCATGGCCCACGTTACTAGGGAAACTGGCTCGTGCTCGGCTAAGAATAGACGAAAGGAAGTTTGTAACTCCACTTTTCTTCATAACTATCCCGTGGCCACGTCGGAAACTGTTCCACGCCGTCGACGCTTGATCCCGATTGAACACACGACAAAACAGGCGCTCTGTAACCATCGGAGGATCGTTAGGCAGCTCAGGAACGTAAATAAGAATGACATGAGACAGAGGCGGGAATGAACACAAGCTGGCTGGAAGGCGGTCGGAGGTTAGAGAAAGAGAGAGAGAGAGAGAGGGAGATGGAGATGGAGATGGAGAGGGGGTTTTTGGATGTAGAACAGACGAAGGGGGAGGCATCCTGTGTGCGAAGGGGGAGATGGCCCGTGGGGAGCAGAGGTGTGAAGCCATTTGGTGTCAGAAAATGACTTGTCTTCCATGAAAGGCAGAGGTCAAACTGGACCACTTTGAGGTATTCTCTGAGGGTCCGATGAGTGAGAGAGAGAGAGACATAGAGAGAGAGAGAGAGAGAGAGAGAGAGCTAGGGATACAGTGGCCAAGCGTGTGAATCCGGGTAGAAAAGCAGACGACCGGCGAAGAAGCCATTAGCTTAGCAAAAAACGAGCCCGCGCGCTACGTGGCGGATACGGTTACGCTGTGTGTCGTGTAACGTTGTAATACGTGGCTCATCACAGTAAGCAAACCAACACCGCACGGCGGGCGGTTGGGCGTCGTGTACCCTTGTCGTCTTGTCGTTGGCACCGTAAACAGACGATCGCGTTGCCGTTTGACATGCTGCCCACAACACAGTCACCACCGCCGCCGCCGCCGCTGCGAGAGAGAGAAGGACGCGAGTGTTGTGTTTCCCCATTTAAAAGCCTTTAGTTGTCGTCTACTGTATAGTATCACGCTTGAGTGTTAAAGACGCTATGAAAAAGTATTCATTTGCGGGGGGGAAGAAAAACGAATTATTTTAACTGTCTGATGTACAGTGTGCTACAGAGAGGAGGACGCTCGTGTTTTTTTTCCCCATTTAAAGCCTGGTTAAGCCTGTTGTTGTTGTTGTTGCTGTTGGTGTCGTTTGTGTAATTTAGTTGTCGTCTACTGTATGTTCATTGAGTCAATGCTTTAATATTAAAGACGCTATGAAAAAGCGAATTATTGATTTGTTTTGATCTTCTAATGGTTTCAAGTAGCATGACATCACGTATAAATGGAATGAAGATCTCGGTAAGAACATGTTGTGCGTGTGTGTGTGTGTGTGTGTGTGTGTGTGTGTGTGTGCGTGTGTGTGTGCGTGTGCGTGCGTGCGTGTGTGTCCGCTGCAGATTGTGATCGTGCAGTGGGGGGGGAAGCCGTTCAGCTGCGCTCCGCTCAACATGGAGCAGTGGCTCTGGTGTCTCTTCGTGGGCGTGGGAGAGCTGCTCTGGGGCCAGGTGGGTGTTCCCCCCGCCGCCAAACACACACCGTCACTTTCCATGTTTAAATCCTATCTATGCGTATGCGTCATCATGCATTGTCTTGTGACAAGTAACAGTAATACGGTAAGATAGTCTTATATCTCGTTTTATCATTATTTTTGGTCTTTATTTTTTTATGTATCTTTTATCTGTGTATTGTAATATATACATATACGGGTAAAATATACAATAAAAAGAATAATGTGTCAAATAAAATACTAGAATGAGAAATTGTGCAAGCTTCTGGTATTCAAAATATAATAATAAAATATACTAAGGAATCGTGCGTATTATACATCCGGTATTATAGAGTATAGAAGCGGTGAAGTGACATGAGTGAGAGTACATACAGGATGTGTGTGTATGTCCACGCCCCGCCCCCCCCCACCCCCCCCCCCTTTGTTTCCATGGCAAACAGCTGATAGCCACGGTGCCCACGGAGCGGTTGCCGTGCCTAAAGGAGGCGGGGCTTGGCCTGGAGCCAGGGGAGGACGAGGGCGAGGAGATGGCGGAGGACGAGGAGGAGATCGACTGCGCGGAGCGGGAGCTGCGGCGCGGGCAGATCCTCTGGTTCAGAGGCCTCAACCGCATCCAGACCCAGGTACTGTGTCCCCCTCCCCCCGACCTCTGACCTTTGATCTCTGACCCCCCCGGGGTCGTCGTCCCGTCCGCCCAGATATACCGTATCCTCACGCACAAGAAACTCAAACAGCAGACTGGGTTGTTTTATGTCGGAGACGATACCACATCCGCAGAATTAGAAAACCTTAACTTTTCTATTTTCTTCTTATTTCATTTTAAATAGACACAAAGGGCTTGTGTTGGACAACGTTGTTCTTGCGAATCACTTTTAGTAACACAAGCCCTAGCTAGCTAGCGATAGAACAATGTGACGTAATAAAGTTCACAACCCTGCCCCCCCCCCCAGCGAAACACAACAAGCACCCGGGCGGAGACGTGCTTGCGTGTGTTGCTGTGTACAATCTCCCCCCTCAAACGGTCGCTGTTTTTTTTTTTCCGGGGAGTTTTAATAGGATCCGACATGTTGTTCACTGAGTGAGGTCAGGGCGGTTCAAATAGCGGCAGATTAAAGCAGCAGGAATGAGCTTCCGCTAAAAGATAAACGCTAAAAGGGGTTTATTACAGGTTACGCCCGACGGAGTACGGGGACGGCTTTTTCTGAAACCATGCGATAGAGCTGTGGCCAGATGTTATCTGATACTGCAGCGTAGTCAGAGAAGCCCTGCGAACCTCTGTTGTCTATTATTGTTTTGTTCTGAATTTTTCTCTGCTTTCTTTGTTCTTCTTTACGGAACACAAGGATTGATTCTTTCCCTCTGATAAAACAAAATTCTTCTTGCGCACTGCCGTTTGACCTTGAATGTGTTGGGCAGACTTTTCTGTGTGGTTGTGATTCGCTGGATCAGCCCTAATGTTACAATACACCACAGAACAGCGTACGAGTATTTGTCACATACTATCACCGCCAAACAAAAGAAAGTATTGTTTGGTTCTGATCTTATGTGTGTGAGCGCATTAGGGCGGCACAGTCAAACACCCGATTTTTCCCTAATTGCTTTAATTGATCAAATCTCAGACTGCTCTTAATAAAAGTGTACTGTGTCTCGGCACGGATATTGGCTTAGCAACTGATCCGCTATATGAGCGCTAATGCCCTCAGCTAACAGCCTCCCGGCTGGGTGGAGGAAAGCGCTCTCGTGCCCCACTTTAAGTGCCTCTCTCTGTACTGTGTGGTTGATTCCTCATTGGAGGGCAATGGGCTGAGTGTTTGAACAGACACACACACACACACACACACACACACACACACACAGGACGGCCAAACACACACACACACACACGCACACTCGATATCATACCATGCACCTGTATTCACCTGTATTCACATTTAATACGTCTGCACGCACGCACGCATACACACACACATGCACACACACACACACTCGACATCGACACACACTCGACATATATAATATGTCTGCACACACACACACACACACACGCAGACACACACACACACACACACGCAGACACACGTGCAGACACACACATGCAGACACACACGTACGTCCCTGATACTCACTGAGTGTTGCTGTTTTGTCTCTGTCCTGCAGATGGAGGTAGTGAGCACGTTCAAGCGAAGTGGTTCGTTTCAGGGCGCGGTGCGGCGGCGCTCCTCCGTGCTCAGTCAACTCCACGACGTAAACACTATCTCTACCCCCTCTCATGTAGCTCTGTCCACCGCTACAGCCAATACCAGCCCAGCCCCCGGGAGTGAGTCCACCGAACGCACCAACACGCATCAACCTCCACCACCACAAGCACCACCAAGCACACACGCGCATACGCCCGCACAAATGGTCTGAGGGCACACACACACACACACACGCACGCACGCACGCACGCCCTCACGCCCTCACGCAAACACACACACATGCACGCACACACACAATCGCACGCAGGCACACACACACACGGCTACACATTGTGATAGTTGTACTTGTTTCATCACACATGTTCAGACGCACACACGGACACACACACGTGCGCGCGCACCCACACACACACACACACACCACACACACACACACTGCTGCACGGCACGTGGATTGCAGTGATCTCCTCTGTGGTCGTGTTCCTCTGATCGGCTCGCTGCTCGTGTCTGTGCATCTTCTCCTCTTCTTCACCTCCCTCTGGAACAGCCGCCAGCCTCCTCCGGCTCCGGTCCCGTCTGGTCCGGTCTGGTCCGGTCTGGTCCTGACTGGATTCATCTGGTCCAGACTTGATTGGACTAGACCGGTCTGGTTTCTGGTGTTTATTTATGGACCTGTGGTCCAGTCTGTTCTGGCCTGGGCCGGACTGGTCTGGTGTGGGGGGGGGGGAGCGGTTCAGTCTGGCCCCAGGACCAGTCTGGCCTCAGGACCAGTCTGGCTTCAGGACCAGTCTGGCCCCAGGACCAGTCCAGGGTGTGTTTTCATGTTGTATGTTGATTGGTGCCGGGAGGGGGGTCTCACCATTCTCTTTCTGTATGAAGGGGTCCTGCGATTTGACAAATGACAGATAGATAGATATTATCACACAATAATTATGTTGTCAAATATATTTGACTGCTATATATATGTATGGTATATGTATATTTATATACTGTACATATATATATATATATGTAGTAAGATGGTGGGTTTCATTCATATTAAAAGTTCAGAGAGAAAATGGTGGCTCTTCCTGCACATCATGTTACCCCCCCTGTGTGTGAACAAGGTCAAGCGTGGTTACTAGAGTTGGTTACTAGCATTGGTTGAGACCGTGGTTACTAGTGTTGGTTACTAGCATTGGTTGAGACCGTGGTTACTGGTGTTGGTTACTGGCTTTGGTTACTGGCGTTGGTTACTAGCATTGGTTACTAGCATTGGTTACTAGCGTTGGTTACTGGCGTTGGTTACTGGCGTTGGTTGCTAGCGTTGGTTGCTAGCGTTGGTTGC
>PIJE02000122.1:107500-190000 GCA_002895965.2 Coryphaenoides rupestris
AATCTATGCGGCCATTTAATGTTTTCACGCTCATCTGCCCCCCCCCCCCCCCCCCTCACACACACACACCCACGCACACACTGAAGCACAGAAACGGTGTGAATGACGGTCCTGTGTTCTTGGTGTTGAATGGCTCCTGAATGCTCTCGTCTGATTGGCTGTGTGGGAACTGACATAAGAGTCATCAGCCAACTCATTTTGAAACCATGTTTCCTTCATTTATTTTATTTTCCTAATTTCTTTTTTACGAGACACACGGGATCAGGTGGTTGACGGTAGAGACCTTCCCCTGTTCTCATTGCATAAGTCGTGGAGATACACAGAAGGGCTGTGCGACTTTTCTTGTACTCTTGCTAACATTGTTAGGTTAACGGTAGCTCCCACCCGAGCTCACGTGACGCACGTACCTCCTAGAATCAGGGGCGGAGCCTAGCAGCCCCATGCAGCCACCTGCTCTCAAGTGTCTGACTGTCTGTCTGTTTGATCTTAAACTGAATGGGTTTGCCTGACTGTTCCCCAAGGATGCTTCTGTCTGTCTCTGGGCTCCCCCCCCCCCCCCCCCCCACCTCCTCCCCACCCAAGCTCTTCCTCGTCCATTCTCTATTTTCATTTTCTGTTTTCTTCCCTAAAACCCCACCTCCCCTCCCTCTCTCTCGTCTCTCTCTCTCTTCCTCCCCACTCTTCTGTTTCCCCCGGTAGATGCGGGTGGTGAAAGCATTCCGTAGTAACCTGTACGAGGGCCGGGAGAAGCCAGAATCCCGGAACTCCATCCACAACTTCATGGCCCACCCGGAGTTCCTCATCAACGACCTCATCCACAACATCCCGCTGATCGACGACACCGACGTGGACGACGAGTCCGAGCTCAGCCGATACCAGCACCTGCACCCGGCCCTCCGCAAGCCGCCGCCCCCTCCCGCCCAGGCCCCGCCCCCGACCCGCACCCGCCCCACCCGCCCTTACCGCCAGTACAGCCTCCCGGTCACCCCCTGCAACCGAAACAACAATAACAACAACCGGAGTGGCGTTGTCCTCCATGATGACAAAGGCACAACAGTAACCAACGGCAACGCGAGAGCCCACCACCGTGACCCCCACCACCCCCATCCTGGCAGAGACAGGCCGGGCACGCCCCTCTCCTCCTCCTCCCCCTTTTCTCACCCCTTCTACTGTGTGGAAACCTCCTTGTAATGTAACTGACGGTAGGAGGTGAGGAGTGCACAGGAAGGAAACGTCTCCCTCATTACATTTCAGCCGGGGCCGGGGGGCGGGGCGGGTGCAAGGTAGGAGGAGGCATGGCGGGAGGGAGTGGACAAAATTGTGTTTCGAGGACTTCTTCTCGCAGCTCCTGGGGAGCATTGCGACTTTACCCCTCCTTCCCTCCAACCACTCACCCACCCGCCCGCCCGCCTGCCCACACACACTCACGCCGTCTCCTCCCCACCCCCCCCCCCCCCCCGCCTGCCCCTCCACCCAGTATTCACCTCTCCTTGAGCACACTGTCATTCATTCAACATGCAGGCCTGCATGTGTAGGTGGAGACGTGTGTGTGTGTGTGTGTGGGGGGGGGGGTGGCTGGGTGTGGTGGAGTGGTGGTGGTGGTGGTGGTGGTGGTGGCGGTGGCGGTGGCGGTGGAGGAGGTGGTCCGTGCAAAACCCCATGGAAACGGGGTGGCCAATGCGGCTCCAGGGGCTGACTCACTCTGTTCTTCATATCGGTGTTTACTCCCACTCCCCCCCCCACCCCGCCCCCCAGCCCTCTTCCCCCCCAGCCCTCTTCCCCCCACCCCATCATGACAGTTGTCGTCACGGCAACCGACCACGGCTACAGTGACAACACAGACGCCATCCCGTCAGGCCCCCTGTTCATCTTCTTCTACTATGAAACCACTTACTTCCCCGCGATTTAAGTGGCGCTACGTTCAGGCTTATGTTTATCTTCTAGAGCTTTAACCAGAGTTTATTCTTACTTAATATGTGTTTGATTTGTTTGTTTATTAATTAATGTATTTATTTATTTATTTATTTATTTATTTATTTATTGGTGCTCATTCACTTGGTTATTTTACAAATTCGGTTATTTATTTGTTGTTTTTCCCTGACTCTGCCCATGTGCAGAACTTTTATACATCTTTTTTTATTTTCTATATTTTCCTCCTTATTTTCTCGCTTTGTGTGTGTGTGTGCGTGTCTGCGTGTGTGTGTGTGTGCGTGTGTGTGTGTGTGTGTGTGTGTCTCTGTGGTTTGCGTATTTGTCCTTGTCTCTTCTGAAAACAAAAACTGGCAAAAAAAAACAAAAAACACAAACTGCAAACTGCAAAGAAAGAATACTCATACTTTTTCCAACCGTTAACAGTAAACAATTAACAAATAATCACAAAGATCAACAAAGATAGGGAGGGAAAAAAAGATTGAGACACCGTGAGCAACCGACAAACCGGACGAGAGAATCGAGTCGTGACTCTTAACACCGATCGTGACTCTTAACGCCGATTGTGACTCTTAATGCCGATCGCTACCCCAGAGGTCTGTGTAACCATGGGGGGGGGGGGGGGGGGGGTGAGTTATCTTTGGACTTCCACCTCTAGATGTTGTTTTATCTTTTAGGCTGCTTCACTATCCCCCCTCCTCCTCATCATCTTCTCTCTGGCTGTCCACCATGCCCCCATTGTTTTTATATCTTATATCTTTTATCCCTCTCCTGGTCGTGGTGGGTATATTATATTAAGTGTTCCTTTTGGTTGCTTTTTCGGGGTTTTAATTTGGGTTTTGAAGATGGGTGCTTGTGGAGCATTGACCCTTTAAGTATCACCAATCACACAACGCACAGGCGATGGCCCTTTAAAAACGTAACATGGATTCACTTTAAATGTTTGCACCTTGCTCTTGCATGCCTGCTGTGGGTTTGTTTCAATGGTATATCATAGTGTCCTCTACCCATCCCCATATGAATAAGTATTGTGGATATATGGTATCATAAATCCTGTTTGATATGGGCTGTTTGAGTATTATAACGACTCCTCAAATGGCCAATGTAAATGTTTAACATGAAGATGGAACAAGACGGAAAGCACTGCAAAGCGAGTACCCAGGTCGGAATCAGACCTTTGTCTGGTTATGGATGGTCACTGTTTGACCATTTCAGCTGTTTTCTCTGGCCAACTTTGCTCTACTCTTCTTCACATTCAAAGCCCATTGAATGTCCCATGTCACATCACTGTCCAGTAGCCTCCCTCGGCTAGATACTGTACATGCTCTGTCACAATGATGTCGTGGCGCTTTCTCAACCCAACAGAGCGTGAATAACATAACACAACACTATATATATATATTCCATGACGTGAGGGGAGCCCAGCACACAGACCACAGGTAATGACGAAGACCCATCTACAACAACAACAACAACAACAACAGCATCCCGCTCACCACCACCACCACCAAACAACAGCATCCCACTCACCACCACCACCACCACCACCACCACAACAACAACAACAGCATCCAACTCACCACCACCACAACAACAACAACAACAACAACAACAGAGTCGGGAGCAGCGACGCCATTCCGTTCCACTCCGCCCTCATCGAGCATCGTCCACCTCTACATTCCACGGAAACGACATTCAACATTCCAAATGACCTCATCACATTCCAGTGTGTGTGAGCGAGTGCGAGTGAGTGCCCTCCCTCTCTCTCTCTCTCTCTCTCTCTCTCTCTCTCTCTCTCTCTCTCCGGTATCCCGTGTTGCACTAGGTGGGATTTCTAAGCCGCCGACCTCACGTTGCCTCGGCGTGTGACCGCAAAGCGATGCAACTCCTTGAGCCCTGCAGCATCTCTCCTCACACCCACCCACCCTCACCCCCCCCCCCTGCCCACACCCCCACAGAGGAGTCTGTTGTGAGTGGTCTTTGCCACCGTGGGAGAACAGGTGTGTGTGAATGTGTGTGCGATTGTGTGTGTGTGTGTGTGTGTGTGGTTGAGGGGGGACAGGGAGAGGGGGGAGAAGGGGGGAGAGGTAGTGGTTAGGCAATATGCAACAGACTGCCTGGTCAACAGGTGACCCGGCAGGTGACCCCCCCTCCACCCCCTTAAGGCGTAGAAGTTAGCTACAATGGAACCAACAAAAGACGTTTGTACAATGCAAAGACCACCGGAGAACATGTCTCTTTGCTGTCTGCTCGTTCTGTTTCTGGATGCATGCAGGGCTCTCTGGGAACACCCTCACCTGTATAGAACTCTGTCTTCTAGAATTGCCCATTATCACCGTCGCCGGGCCCCCACCTGCCCCGTTGACGGGCGAGCGGGGACGGGGACATTGTATTGGTCTGTCTGTTTTGAAGCATGCATTTGGTATCATAAATGTCACTCTTTATGTGTTGGTAAATCATTTAGGCTACTGTTACTAATGTGTGCTACAATCTCATCATATATGCTTTTCCCTAATACACATACACACACACACACACACACACACACAAACACGCACAAGCACACACGCATACACACATATACACACACACACACAGAAACACAAACACACACAAAGATAAACTGCAATGATGTAAATTCAGCTGTCAAATTCCAGTCATCTCTGTCTATTTGTCCAGCCACAAAATATACATTTTAAGACATTTTCACAGGAGGAAAAACAATGTGAAAAAGAATATATTATATTTACTATTAAAGTTATAAATTATTGTACAACTGCACCGCTATTGTACAGATTGCCAAAATGTGCATCTTTGAGTTACAGGTTATTAGTTCCTGTTATTTTTTTTCCTATATTTTTTTTCCATTCTTTCAATCCTATTGCTTTTTGTACAGAGAGGGATGACAAAATGGAATCGCTTGTATATTATTCTTGAAATTCTCCACCAGTGCTCTCTGCTGATGGAACAAAGGACCGATGCACATTCTCCCAAGCATACTCTCGAGGGCTGCGTTTTCTGTCCACTAAACAGCCCCTGAACCGTGCGGAGGTGTGAATATATTTAGCCTCTTTTAAGACCACAGACACCACCCTGTAAATAGAGACCAGGAGGAGATACAAACGTACCTCATGTGTGATCTAACAGAGCAGGCGATAATGGGACCAGTGGTATGGGGTATGGGGTATGGGTTGGGGGGGGGGGGGGGGGGGGGCAGACGGCAGGACTGCAGAGAGATCCAGAGCTAGAGTCTGCAGAAGTGCAATGCATCCATCCAGCCCATGCATTGTTTAGCCTGTGCTTTTTAGATCTGCTCTCCGTGGCCCTGTTGTGACTGCCGTGGAACGACGATTGGACGAAAGATGCGACACTTTGAGATGTTCCTTATACATAATGTTGTACATATTGTGTGGAAGGGTCTCTTTCCTTCTGGCACGTTGCAGTGTGCTGTTTAACCCTGACAGAAAATGCAGCCTTAACTGTGCTGAAATGAAAAAAAAGACAAAAAAAAGGAACATACAAAAAAAATATGAAAATAATATAAAGACTGAATATATTAAAGAGTAACCTGCCTGTTATTTAAGCGAATAAATATCTATATATGAGAAAGAACACACCTGTATACTGTAGACTAAAACTGTATGGAAATCTAAGAGAATTTAATGGGAATAAGTCCAAACACCTTTTGTCTGTATGAAAGAAAAAAATACATCAAAGTATTAATAATAACTTTGACAAGTCTGTGACTCTTGTGTTGTTTGTTGCTATGGGTGAATGGCTATACTCACATTTTTATGTTATATAATGACATAGATATCACACTTCTTATATATTCACCATTATTTTGTGGATCCCCTGTCTCTCAGAATAGAAAGGCGATCATTTCCACGGCCCTCGACCACCAGGGCCGTGGAGGGCCCCAGAATCTTTTCACTGCCCCATAAATTTTCCCATAGAGGCCTTCTCCATTTTGATTAGAAGGTATAATTGTAACCCAGCAGTTGTAAATTTAAGTGCAAATATTATTATTTATCATCAGTTTGAACATTGTTCTACAGAATTCAACTTAAAACCAATTCTATCGATGATTATGGTCAGCTGACGACCAGCAGGAGTAACTTTCTTGATGTGGATATTGGCATTTAAATGAGACAAACACCAACATTGTAACTTTTTAATATGTAACTCCTTTGACTCCCAAACAACAGTGAAGTCATATACATGTTGTGGTTCTATATGTTAAAAAAAAAAATGCTACTTGCATATGACACATTAAGCCTAAATTCTAACCCTAACCCTAAAACCAAACCCTAATATGAAACCGACCCTAAAACCAAACCTTCATATGAAACCCTAACCCTAAAATCAAACCTTCATGTGAAACCCTGAAACTAAACCCTAATATTAAACCCTAAAACCAAATCTTAATATGAAACGTTAATCCTAATATGAGACCCTACTATGAAACCCAAACCATTATGCGAGACCCTAATATGAAACCCTAACCACAAAACCAAACCCTAACATGAGACCTTCACCGTAATAGGAGACCCAAATATGAAATCCTTACCCTAACATGAGACCCTAATATGAAATCCTAACCCTAAACCAAAACCTTAATATGAAACCCTAACCCTAATAGGAAACCCTAATATGAAACCATAACCCTAAATCCAAACCGTAATATGAAACCCTAACCTAACCCTAGGGTTTCATAACTATAATGCTGTCTCTGCTGTTTTTAGTGTGTTGCTGTGATCATGACTGAACACATGGCCAACATCACCTGCTCAACAGCCTGCACTTCATTACCATGGACTATACTCTATACCAGGGGTTTTCAACTGGTTTTGTCCCAGGGATCACCATTCTGACTAGAGAGTAATCCGCGGCCCACTGATGTGCCTGCGTGCCTGCGTGTGTGTGTGTGTGTGTGCGTGTGGATAGAAGGAAGCTTTAACATTTGGTTTTCCATGTTGGTTATATTTAAAAACCTCAAACAAATCTAGATAAACATATTCCCACCGTGGAAAAAAACAACAAAAACGGTTGTTTTTCAGTGCTAAAGAATTGAAAACAAAATGAAATTGCAGTTTGTAGTTGTACTGCATCTCAGACTTAACCTTATGTACATCAATATATAACGTTCATGACTTAAATGTAGACATGTAGCTGACATGCGTATGGCGTGACGTCAGGGACGCAATGCATTAACATCAGCAGATCACAGGCTACCATAGACTGGACAGGTGCAAGGCTACATTCTGTCAGCGTGAATCTCCTTTATATTATTTTAAACATGTTTTTATTATTTTAGATATTTTTCACGATATTCAAAAGTAATCTGGAAATGTGTTGAAATATCAAAGCTAATTTATAAAAATCAATGAACTGATCAACAGACTCGTGTCGCGGAGCCCCGGTTGAAAACCCTGCTCTATACCATACTATACTATCCATTTTTTTTTAATTAGTACTTGAAATGTTTGCTTGTAATACCATTGTGTGTCCATCCTTGGGCACCCACTGCACCGCTATCACTTGAAGCCTATTGCCCACTTTTCATTAGTTTTCTAAAATGGAAAGTATTGTACAATGGAAGTGTTTTATTTGAGCCAGTTGACTATACAGTACGAGGCTACTTAAATATGGCACTGAATCACAACACAGGTTGGACATAATGTTTCAGACCTTTGCTTCAGGAAATGTTTAGCTGGACTACTTGGAATTTTAATTGAACACGGAATACCCTGATGCCCTATGTGATGGGAAATAGAATTATGTAATGGCTAGGTTCCTCCAGGAGGGGGCGTCGTCTGACATGAGACAATTGCTCATACGCTGAGAATACAGAAATGATTCATGTGCCTACATTACATCTTCTGTAAATATAAATGGAAAGACCTGGCATCATCTTCACCTTCTTACTTACAGTTCGTCGATGTCTTGATGGCGTAGCAATAGCAGCAAGTGTGTGTTCTAATGTCTAGTAATTCTGTTTCTTCAAAATATTTAAATGATAGCGAGAGCAAAAAGTGTTATTGGGCGGCACTTCCATTGAGCTCTAGAACCAGTTTCTTCAAGAGCATTAAGTATTTTCGATGTAGTTTGTTCTTCCTTTACATGCAAAAGGTCCAGTTGTGGCAGGAACCTATTGGCATTTTATGCATTTATCATTAAAAAAGTGTCAACCGCATACTGGACATATTTACCGGCGACGTGAGTAATGTTCTTAATGGTGAGAGTGAAAGGTGTCTTTATTAATTTGTGTAGTTGCCCGCCACGCCACTTCCTTTTGGAGGGAGGCTTTCCGGCAGTACTCATTGCCATGGGTACCAGCTTCTTCCAATGAACGAAGACGACCATATTTGGCCACTACTGACATCTCTCACAAGACTACGGCATTCCCATAATACCACACTGCCCACTCCTGTCCTTGACTTTGTGTCCATTGGAAATGTTAATTCAAATCAAGCATTCAATCTGCTAGCAGGTGGACTATGTTACCATGTTCTCATGTTCGCTTTTACGCAGCGCCCTTGGAAGACCCACTCCTGATGAGTCTTGGTGCCCTACCACATCCTACCAGATCCTTTACCACAATATTTTATAATTTGTGCTTATATACCACAATTCATACCAACAACACGATTCAATCTCATACAGCTGAGAAACGTACTAGCGTAGTTCCTCATGTATCTCTATGGCGTATTTAAAGAGCTCCTATTATGCCACCAGGTGCAAGTTTGATTAGCCATTGCAAGCCGTTTCAGAATCTCCGGTTTATTACGTCACAAGTGGGAGTGTCCACCTGGATAGCTCAGCCTACCTAGTGGACTGTAGCAACTGGTAGGCCAATTTAGCACATATCTAGGCGGACGCTCCCACTTGTTGACGTGATAAACGAGGGATTCTGAAAACTGCTTGCAGTGGCTAATCACGCTCACACCTGGTGATAATAAGAGTCCTTTAAAATTATTCAAAACATTTTTAGACCTTGTTCACAAAGTTCAGAATTTGTATGCCTTTACTGTGTGATCGGATCATTAATCACATGTTAATACCAAATATGAACAGTGTCCAAGATTAATAGCAATTATGGTGTGTACATTATGGCTGAACAGCAACCACCAAAAATAAGCACTGGTCAAACAATAAGGATTGCGTATGTCTCACTTAAAATGAGCCATGCCCATGTTTACATAACTGAATTTACCCCGTGAGCAAATAATGCTTGTCTAGTAGAAATACACTACGTCATTTCAACATTCCCATTACTCCCATGCTCGATGGGCTTCAAGCAGCAAGAGCAAGTCTCTCCCAAAACAAACACTTCATGTGGTCTCATGCTGCTCACATAATTAACAATAGCAAAAAGTTCAATTGTGGGTTTTAAACCATGCATCTTTTAATTCAGAAAGCAGTCAGTTTAGCTGAATAGACTGCATAGAACTTAATAATTGATATAGATAGACATCTGTATCAGTAGGAATGGGTATATATTGATGTATTTTTAAGATCCGAGTGGACTGTAGCAACTGCTAGGCTAATTAATCCAGCATAGTTCTAGGTGGAAAATCCCACTTGTGATGTAATAAGCCAGAGATTCTGAAACTCCTTGCAGTGGCTGATCACTCCCACCTGTCGGCATAATAGGAGTCAGCTGCCCTAATGAATTAATAATAGACCGCTTGCCGTGTCCAGCATGTTTTGGGGAGTGGCTTGTTCATCTGCAAATCAGGTCAATGACTCATAAACCGAATGAATGAAACACCAAAGGGCATGGGGCCAATGTCAGAATGCTAAAATGATGTAATGTTCAGCACAACACCGCCCCCATCAGGCCAGAATTAGTGTTGGCATTTAGCTTCCATTCGAATGAGGTCTCTAACCCTCTCATTTATTTTAGAGAACCTTTACCAGACTTGACCCAAATGTTCAGTAAGACCTTTAGCTGCAGCGCTTGCTGTTCAGAAAGAGAAAAAGAGAAGCATTAATATCAACAGTACAGAACAAGACAATATTAATTGTAAAGTGAAGGTATGATGAAAATATGATTTATTTGACGAACATTTTCTCAAAACATACTTATTTCAAAATATGTACAGCTGGTAACAATTTGTTACACATTTCTATACAAAACTCTAAAGTATTCCTTTTGGAAAAGCTAACTTGTTACATTCCAAAAAGTCAGTATGTACAAAAATACTTGATGAGCCGTTTAAGGCCTCATCTATTACTGAGAAATGAGGGTCCTGTATCACCCCTCATGTGTGTGCCTGCATGAGCTACACAATAGAGAGCTACAGATGTGGTGGAGTACTGGTATAATGCAGACTTACAACATTTGATACCGATACTACCTCTTTAAAATTAAACCAGGCCACGTTGGCTGCAGCTTGTCCAGGCTCTTCAACTTCCAACAGCAGAATCCACTTTAGCATAAAGAAAAATAGGGGGGCGCTAAATGAAAAAACATTCTTCTGTACAGTGGTGCAGCTTCACAAAGAGATTGACTTACACAAAAAAAATTGTATCTTAATTATTTGACTGGATCGCCTCAGTTCCAGTTGAAAGCCAATTTAAAGAAAATTTGGTTACTCTTTGTGAAACTTCACCTCAAAGCTAAAAATATTTTTGAAATAAATTTAGGTTTCTAATTGTCATTTGCATTAACAGTTACTGTATGTGAAGAACGGTATATTTACAAAAACAAAAAGTACAACGTTTTCATAAGTACTTAAATTTAGCTATTCTGAAAACAGGAACAAATGAAAAAAAAAAAAAAACCAACATTCTACATTTGCTAGAAAACACCTCAGGGTCTCCATGAGACAAACAGGCTTCTTTTCTTGTCTGATCCTTACCATGGAGTCAAGCAGGCAAAGGTGTTCTCAAAGCCATTCATCCCGCATGGTAGATCAACCATTACCTAGAAGAAAACTGTCAACAAGGTTTAGCAGTAACGTGTACTTAAAAAATCATTGGCTTCATGACACTGTACACTGACATGCACCTTCAATGCTTCTTAGGTCAATATGTAAGCAAACTAAGTAGTGTTCGCCAAGCCCCGTGCCGTTACTAGGGCTTATTAAGTTCAGTCTCAATATCAGAAAACGGTAAGTACTTGACCCTACATTTTGAGCGATGCGCTCGCGCTCGCCGCACACTTAGTGCAGAACTCCACCGAGACATGGTTCTTGTCCACGTGCAGACAGACACCGCCAGACGTCTCTTTCTCCTCCACTTTAATTGCGTTTCCTGGGTAGGGCATAGTCGTGGTCGTTGTCATTTGAGTTGGCCGCCTGGAAAAGTGAGGAAGATAATTTCATCCCATTCACACCGCTTAGCCTTGACAAGAGCTGTCCTAACATGCTCTCGTTGGCCAGCACGGCACGCAGGTACCTGGTCTCATCTTCCAACTCCTCCACCCTCTTGTTTAGCCCAGAATTGTCCTGCTTCAGTACGTTGTTCTCGGACGAAAGAAATCCAACCTTCTTCTCCAACGCGTTGACGTATTCCTTCTTCTTGAGTCGATTCAGTCTGGCGGCAATGGCGTTTTTGTTTACCATGGAGCCAGAGCGGTTCTGTGTTTTCTTGGACCTCGCTCCGTAGGGGTATCTCTCTGGGGACGGGCTCGTGGACGCTTCAAACATGGAATCGTCATCCTGCATATTATACACACCCAAGTCGGTCAACCCGATGTCGAACAGTGACGAACTTGTGTCTTTATCAAGCGTCCATTTTAGGTCGTCGGCTCCGAAACAGATCCTCAAGCTCCAAATCCGTGCCCTCAATATCTTCGTGTGGACTCGGCAGATTGTCTACCATCTCCACAGCGTCTGTGACTTCCACTTCAAGAGGCTGCACTTCATTCCTCTTGGTTACACTTCTCCTCCTTGTGATCATCGTGGCTAACGTATGATAAATAGGATCACTATTTACAATCCTTCTGTATCTGCTGGAAGAGAGAACAAGGGAACAGGTGGTGAGTGTGGGTTGAATGCAATGTTCTGTATAAGCCAACATGTTTCAAGTTAAAATAGGCGGAGCTAACATGAGATTAAAGACAATTTAGAACATTAGAATAGCAAATTCTAGATGCTTATGAACGCTACTTATAAGATTAGACCATGCACCGCTGAATAGTAAACGGTCATCTGTGCAAACACAGGGGAAATGGCGCCAACGTTGGTCCAACGTAGAACAAGGCCGCAGCCTTCACAGGATAACTACGACTGAAGTGTGGGCACCTTGTGACACGTGACTACCGTCATACTCTCAAGGGCTCTACAGTGACACTACACATCGATAACTAAGAATAATTAACTCACTATGTGGACATGTGCGTCCCGCTAGCCAGCAGCACAATAGCCGAGCGCTAGAGACGGAGCTCGGACAAGACCACGTTGCTCTGCTACATTCACGCGGTGCGCGGCTAAATATGAGAACGTAGCCCACGACGCCGGCGACGCAGACTACTCTTTGTGCATATCGTCCAACACACACTGCGTGTTTGACTTGGACGTATCTAGGCCGCGGTCTGCAGGCTCCGGACACGCTATCAATATGGGAAAGCAACCGCAATGACGCAGCATTTCATGAACAGCCCGACCCTTCGGTTCATACGTACCTTCGCCGCGCCGGACGACGGCTCGATGTGTTGTATTTCTTTCTCTTTCTTTCTTACGGTTGCTGGATTTCACGTCGACGTTCAAATACAACCACCGTCTCGGGGGGGAATATAGAACAACAACGGCATTACAGACCGTGGTGGTTTCTGCGTTGAACGAGCTCTTGTTCGTCTAAGATCTCCCTTGGTTGGGTTTCCTTCGTTATCTATCGCCCCCTACTGGAAGGGGTTAAGGGTGGGGGTCATACATGTTTCATATAAATACATGCTCTATTGTTAATTTATCAAATCCATAAGATTTTCCCTTTATTTCATATAAAAGGAAAACATTTATAATTATTAAATTATTTCTGTTATACTTGTGCTGCATTTGTCTGTTACATAGCCTGGTTATGACTGCATTGTAGGTAGGCCATTATGATATCTACAAAAAATAACTGCATGAAAACCAAAATTTTTTTTTTTATATTAAAGAAAATACATATTGGTTGGACACAGAATTGCTTAATGTGAAAATCGTTTATTTGAGTAGTTACAATTAAATTAACACAATGCTAATGGTATAGTGCTTTACAGGTGCATCATGAAAGTAAATAGGATGTAAACTTAACATATGCAAAGATTGATCGCAAAACATAATGATCCCAGGTTTAATCAAGGCAGCCTCATAAATTACCAATCTGGTGATTCAAATGTTACATTTTTACATAAGATAACATTTTCCACAACTGCACAACTGGATCACAGAAACATGACAGGAAACCAACAAAAACACTGATCATGTGTCGGTTTAACTTTAATTGAACTTAAAAGAGCTGCAGTCCAGATTTCAGTTTGATGACATCACCATGGCTCCAAGGAAGGCCACTGGCCGCCCTCATCGCTGCAGAGACCCCTGGGGTGCTGGATGGTGCAGTGGCCTCCAACTCAACTGGCTGGTCAAACACAGACATGGTGGAGTAACTCTCCACCATTAGTCCGGACGGTTCATCCGACTGTCCGGGGACTTTACCCAGGGGATAGTTCTTCCACATCACTTTATCTGTACACACCTGCCAGTTAGATCCCTTGAGCACCTTGGCGCTCTCCACCAGGAAGTCACCGCCTGGTTGGCCCTGAAGAAACGCACCACCATCGCAGTCGGACATCGGGCGCCGCGGCACCTGCTGCAGCTTCTCGTGTAGACTCTCCAGCGTGTATAATGGCTGTCCCCTTTGTTCTGCGGCAAGGTCTGCTGCAGCGTCTGTCTGGGGACCTTGCGTGTAGATGCTGCAGAGCTTGAACAGTTTTTGGCGGGTTTCAGAGGGCAGAGGATGCTCCATGTCGTCCAGGATGAGCTGAAGCAGGTGCTCCGTGTTGAAACAGGGGGCATCCAAACAGGCGGACAGGAGCTGCTGCCATCGCAGATTAATGCGGTTCACAAAGATCTTGTCCTTTATCCTGGCTCTCTTCTGGATCTTGGTTTCAAAATGGCGATCAGGTTTATTGATGTTGCAGCCGATGATTTCAGAGATCCAAGAGGAAATGTAGAATGCCCTGTGATCATTTGGCTCTTTTGAAAGATCCTTCAATTCCACAAATAGTTTCTCCAGAAGAATGTGGATAAAGAAGGGCGAATTGAAGATCTTCAAGAGGGGCAGCCAAAAACGCAGAAATGTTTGAGGAACTTGGAGATGAGTGGAACGAAAATCTTCAAACGGTTCGCAACCCAACGATTCCAGCTGTGCAACAGTCGGAATTAAAAATCCATCTTCCACCAAAACATCGAACAGGGTTTCAAAGGAGTCTCTCGCAAAGTGTTTGATCTGAGCGATCACCCAGCTCACTTCTTCAGTGAGGACTGGCTGCTGACCCGGCATGGCCTTTGACAGTCCATCAAGAGAGTTGTACTGTTCCTTTGAGAAAGAGATGAGAAGTTCTCGTGCGGCTGTGTAGCACTCCATCTCTTTCTGCCGGGCAATAAGCCCTTCCTCCTGGTGTTTCAGCTGTTCCTCTTCTTCATCCTCTCCTTCTGACTGTGAGTTCCAGCCGTCATTCACCCCTCCTCCCAACTGCCTGGACCAGTACTCCTGCTGCAGCCAATTGAGAATGACGCCACAACCCTTCCTACACCAATTTAAATTGGGCAACTTTCGGTGCGTGAAGTCGTGCCTGAGGTTCACGATCCACTCGGGGATGTTTAATCTGCCGGCCAGCAGTCTTAGCGGACGAGCCACTCTGCCCTGTTGCCGTTCGGTGATCAAATTAACGAACCTCACAAGCGCCGTCCCGTAGAGAAGGATGAGATCGTCCCCGTCCAGCTTCCCCGACTTGTCCAGGATCTGACATCTCACCAGGTCCGCCGTACACTCCACGGCGACGGGAGTGCTATTGAAGAAGCGGGCTTTCCACGCGGATATTCTCTGCAGGGCGTACTTTTGCAGCGAGCAGTCCTTTGAATACAGATACTCAAGCACTTGGTCCCATTCGGCTTTGTTGGTCCACGCTACCACATGGTTGCGCTTTTTTTCGCCGCTCTTTTTCTTCATTTTAACACGGGGAGCAGGAAATGCGGGCACATGTACACTCGGTCGACGTAACCGATGTTAAAAAAACTAACTCCAAACTGATGTTAAGTGGTGATGTATGCTTGGTAAATTCAGAAGTACCAGATGTTCGAGGCGCGTTGGGGCGAGGACGCGACGTTGGGTACGACGCATGCGCATATTCTGTCACTTTACGACTGTCGTAACGTAGCAGTTCCCGACCAGGGGGCGTTGTGGTGATGTGAGGATTTTCGGTGCCTGACCCCCAAATGAAACATGTTCTACAATGCAGTGTCTTGCATTGTTGTAAGCGTATACAGAAATCAAAACAACTCAAAACAAAACAAAACCAATAAAGCTCCATGTCAATTGCACTGGCGGACTCACTTCGTTATTGATTATATTGTAGCGACCCTGGACGTTAATGACATGTGTTGTGTGTATTCTGTGTTGTTCTGACGCAGCCGTTCCCGTGTGCGTCTATTGGAAGGTGTTACCTGTCAATCTGGGTGGNATCCTGCATATTATACACACCCAAGTCGGTCAACCCGATGTCGAACAGTGACGAACTTGTGTCTTTATCAAGCGTCCATTTTAGGTCGTCGGCTCCGAACAGATCCTCAAGCTCCAAATCCGTGCCCTCAATATCTTCGTGTGGACTCGGCAGATTGTCTACCATCTCCACAGCGTCTGTGACTTCCACTTCAAGAGGCTGCACTTCATTCCTCTTGGTTACACTTCTCCTCCTTGTGATCATCGTGGCTAACGTATGATAAATAGGATCACTATTTACAATCCTTCTGTATCTGCTGGAAGAGAGAACAAGGGAACAGGTGGTGAGTGTGGGTTGAATGCAATATTCTGTATAAGCTATGTTTCAAGTTAAAACAGGCAGAGTGAACAGGAGATTAAAGACTATTTAGAACATTAGAATAGCACATTCTAGATGCTTATGAACGCTACTTATAAGATTGGACTTCATGCACCGCTGAATAGTAAACGGTCATCTGTGCAAACACAGGGGAAATGGCGCCAACGTTGGTCCAACGTAGAACAAGGCCGCAGCCTTCACAGGATAACTACGACTGAACTGTGGGCACCTTGTGACACGTGACTACCGTCATACTCTCAAGGGCTCTACAGTGACACTACACATCGATAACTAAGAATAATTAACTCACTATGTGGACATGTGCGTCCCGCTAGCCAGCAGCACAATAGCCGAGCGCTAGAGACGGAGCTCGGACAAGACCACGTTGCTCTGCTACATTCACGCGGTGCGCGGCTAAATATGAGAACGTAGCCCACGACGCCGGCGACGCAGACTACTCTTTGTGCATATCGTCCAACACACACTGCGTGTTTGACTTGGACGTATCTAGGCCGCGGTCTGCAGGCTCCGGACACGCTATCATTTTGGGAAAGCAACCGCAATGACGCAGCATTTCATGAACAGCCCGACCCTTCGGTTCATACGTACCTTCGCCGCGCCGGACGACGGCTCGATGTGTTGTATTTCTTTCTCTTTCTTTCTTACGGTTGCTGGATTTCACGTCGACGTTCAAATACAACCACCGTCTCGGGGGGGAATATAGAACAACAACGGCATTACAGACCGTGGTGGTTTCTGCGTTGAACGAGCTCTTGTTCGTCTAAGATCTCCCTTGGTTGGGTTTCCTTCGTTATCTATCGCCCCCTACTGGAAGGGGTTAAGGGTGGGGGTCATACATGTTTCATATAAATACATGCTCTATTGTTAATTTATCAAATCCATAAGATTTTCCCTTTATTTCATATAAAAGGAAAACATTTATAATTATTAAATTATTTCTGTTATACTCGTGTTGCATTTGTCTGTTACATAGCCTGGTTATGACTGCATTGTAGGTAGGCCATTATGATATCTACAAAAAATAACTGCATGAAAACCTTTTTTTTTTTATATATATTAAAGAAAATACATATTGGTTGGACACAGAATTGCTTAATGTGAAAATCGTTTATTTGAGTAGTTACAATTAAATTAACACAATGCTAATGGTATAGTGCTTTACAGGTGCATCATGAAAGTAAATAGGATGTAAACTTAACATATGCAAAGATTCATCGCAAAACAATGATCCCAGGTTTAATCAAGGCAGCCTCATAAATTACCAATCTGGTGATTCAAATGTTACATTTTTACATAAGATAACATTTTCCACAACTGCACAACTGGATCACAGAAACATGACAGGAAACCAACAAAAACACTGATCATGTGTCGGTTTAACTTTAATTGAACTTAAAAGAGCTGCAGTCCAGATTTCAGTTTGATGACATCACCATGGCTCCAAGGAAGGCCACTGGCCGCCCTCATCGCTGCAGAGACCCCTGGGGTGCTGGATGGTGCAGTGGCCTCCAACTCAACTGGCTGGTCAAACACAGACATGGTGGAGTAACTCTCCACCATTAGTCCGGACGGTTCATCCGACTGTCCGGGGACTTTACCCAGGGGATAGTTCTTCCACATCACTTTATCTGTACACACCTGCCAGTTAGATCCCTTGAGCACCTTGGCGCTCTCCACCAGGAAGTCGCCGCCTGGTTGGCCCTGAAGAAACGCACCACCATCGCAGTCGGACATCGGGCGCCGCGGCACCTGCTGCAGCTTCTCGTGTAGACTCTCCAGCGTGTATAATGGCTGTCCCCTTTGTTCTGGCGCAAGGTCTGCTGCAGCGTCTGTCTGGGGACTTGCGTGTAGATGCTGCAGAGCTTGAACAGTTTTTGGCGGGTTTCAGAGGGCAGAGGATGCTCCATGTCGTCCAGGATGAGCTGAAGCAGGTGCTCCGTGTTGAAACAGGGGGCATCCAAACAGGCGGACAGGAGCTGCTGCCATCGCAGATTAATGCGGTTCACAAAGATCTTGTCCTTTATCCTGGCTCTCTTCTGGATCTTGGTTTCAAAATGGCGATCAGGTTTATTGATGTGCACGCCGATGATTTCAGAGATCCAAGAGGAAATGTAGAATGCCCTGTGATCATTTGGCTCTTTTGAAAGATCCTTCAATTCCACAAATAGTTTCTCCAGAAGAATGTGGATAAAGAAGGGCGAATTGAAGATCTTCAAGAGGGGCAGCCAAAGAACGCAGAAATGTTTGAGGAACTTGGAGATGAGTGGAACGAAAATCTTCAAACGGTTCGCAACCCCAACCGATTCCAGCTGTGCAAAGAGTCGGAATTAAAAATCCATCTTCCACCAAAACATCGAACAGGGTTTCAAAGGAGTCTCTCGCAAAGTGTTTGATCTGAGCGATCACCCAGCTCACTTCTTCAGTGAGGAACTGGCTGCTGACCCGGCATGGCCTTTGGACAGTCCATCAAGAGAGTTGTACTGTTCCTTTGAGAAAGAGATGAGAAGTTCTCGTGCGGCTGTGTAGCACTCCATCTCTTTCTGCCGGGCAATAAGCCCTTCCTCCTGGTGTTTCAGCTGTTTCCTCTTCTTCATCCTCTCCTTCTGACTGTGAGTTCCAGCCGTCATTCACCCCTCCTCCCAACTGCCTGGGACCAGTACTCCTGCTGCAGCCAATTGAGAATGACGCCACAACCCTTCCTACACCAATTTAAATTCGGCAACTTTCGGTGCGTGAAGTCGTGCCTGAGGTTCACGATCCACTCGGGGATGTTTAATCTGCCGGCCAGCAGTCCTTAGCGGGACGAGCCACTCTGCCCTGTTGCCGTTCGGTGATCAAATTAACGAACCTCACAAGCGCCGTCCCGTAGAGAAGGATGAGATCGTCCCCGTCCAGCTTCCCCGACTTGTCCAGGATCTGACATCTCACCAGGTCCGCCGTACACTCCACGGCGACGGGAGTGCTATTGAAGAAGCGGGCTTTCCACGCGGATATTCTCTGCAGGGCGTACTTTTGCAGCGAGCAGTCCTTTGAATACAGATACTCAAGCACTTGGTCCCATTCGGCTTTGTTGGTCCACGCTACCACATGGTTGCGCTTTTTTTCGCCGCTCTTTTTCTTCATTTTAACACGGGGAGCAGGAAATGCGGGCACATGTACACTCGGTCGACGTAACCGATGTTAAAAAAAACTAACTCCAAACTGATGTTAAGTGGTGATGTATGCTTGGTAAATTCAGAAGTACCAGATGTTCGAGGCGCGTTGGGGCGAGGACGCGACGTTGGGTACGACGCATGCGCATATTCTGTCACTTTACGACTGTCGTAACGTAGCAGCTCCCGACCAGGGGGCGTTGTGGTGATGTGAGGATTTTCGGTGCCTGACCCCCAAATGAAACATCTGCTACAATGCAGTGTCTTGCATTGTTGTAAGCGTATACAGAAATCAAAACAACTCAAAACAAAACAAAACCAATAAAGCGCCATGTCAATTGCACTGGCGGACTCACTTCGTTATTGATTATATTGTAGCGACCCTGGACGTTAATGACATGTGTTGTGTGTATTCTGTGTTGTTCTGACGCAGCCGTTCCCGTGTGCGTCTATTGGAAGGTGTTACCTGTCAATCTGGGTGGCTGGCCAATCATAATGAAGTGGGAGGGGCTCGTAATAAAGGGGGAGTTGTTATGTTTTGAGCGGGAGTTTAGTGGAGTCTAGGTTTGGTTGGCGGAGGTTACGACCAGACAGTAACCTGGGAAACCAATGTTAATAATAAACAAGTTGTTCAACTTGTAATCCTGACTGGACAGTCATTCTCTCACCCCGGGGGTCGTTACAATATTATATATATCGCCCGTGCTGTGCTTAGTGGTGCCTATGGAGGGCAGCTTTACGCCACGTAGCGGCCAGAGTAACGCGAAATATTGAAAGAAGAAGAAGAAGAAGAAGAAGAAGAATTTGCCGGCGGAAAGAAGAAAATGGCGGTTGCTTTGAAAGAAGAACAACAACTTGCCCAGAAAGTTTACGCTGCATTAGAGGTACCATTGTTAACCTATTATGATAACGTACCATTAAATTAAACTAAACCCGTGTGTGTGTGTGTGTGTGTGTGTGTGTGTGTGTGTGTGTGTGTGTGTGTGTGTGTGTGTGTGTGTGTGTGTGTGTGTGTGTGTGTGTGTGTGTGTGTGTGGTGTGTGTGGTGTGTGTTTAGATAATTTCAGCATCAACGCTGATGTGTGTTTACTTTTTAGGCGGCGTCATGTCCCTTGGTGGTAGGGGTGCATCTTCAAGAAGCCGACAGCATGCATCACTTACTGTGCACTCCCTCGGAACATCGCATGGCCATACTTGCCTGGATCTGCAAGTGGTAGGCTGCATGCCACCTCATGTCTCCTAGAAACAGAATGTGTGTGTCTGTACATATTTAACACAATAGAAATGACGCGTTCCATTCCGTATTCTTTTGCAGCATCAACCCAAACCTAAAGAATGTGAAGGTGTCAGCCATACAACCTGAAGACCCAAATGTTCAAATTGAAGGCAGGATCAAATGTGTTATTATTCTTGCTGAGACAAAATCACTGCAGGTCACTCCAAATCACGTGTATGTATACGTTTGACACTATTCTGTGCTACCAACAGAAATGGCCCTGCTCGGGCGAGAGTTAATGCTGTGCAAGGCCGATGACTTGGATCTAATCCAGGTAGGGTACACCACAGAGCACTTTGTTTATACTGCTGACGTATTGTCTCACACAGAACAGTTTTTTTCCATCTTTATTAATGACGGATGTTTATTTGCCCTCCACTCAGGGCCGTGCAAAGCCCTTGCGACAGCTACAATTCCTGGAACAGCTTTTAACTGTAGTCCCAAGCTGTGAGGGTCTTACTGAGTGTGAGTCGGACAGCAAGGCCCTCCTAAACGAACTCCTCACTCACATGCTAAGGCCCACTCTCAATCCCTGGCCTGCACACATCAAGTATGCACTTAATTTTTTGCTTTTGAGATTTGCTCAGTTAGTTCTTGGTACGATATGTATTCATTTCCACAAATTCAAAATTTCTCACCATTCATTGTATGGTTTTTTTCCAGCCCTGTTTAATGTCCCTTTCCTTCACCTCGTAGGACTTTTTCCAATAGCAAAACATCATCATTTTGCCGACCAAGTCAGGAAGAGTGTGATAATGTAGAGGATCTCCTGCAGTCTGCTCGGAGTGTACTAAAGGAGCTACAGTCAGAGGTAAGAGGCACTGCTGTCTAGCCATCCCATTCCAGGTCATATGAGTGTGTGTGTGTGTGTGTGTGTGTGTGTATGTGGTACCAGTGAACCTGCCTCTGGCCACTTGTTTCATCCCACAGTGCAAATTCTTACACAGTGAATGTCAGAATCCGGCTGTCTTCTCCCCGTGTGCGCTGCGTGTGGCGGTGAGCGACCTCCGACAGTTGACGGCCGCCTTCAGTCGCGTCTATGAAACGGATTTCAAAGACTACTGCAACAGAGAAGCCCCCCGGCTCCGCACAGAGACACTTATCTTCCATAGGGTGCACGGGCTGCTACTTGCCTGCAATACGGTGCGCGTGTGTGTCTGTCTCTCATATCTCTATTTTTGCTGTTTTGATTTGTTATTGATTGATTTGTGTTACTGTTTTGCAGGAGTTGAAAATGTTAGAGGAGGTCTCACAGGCCACCACAGCTGTAACGGAGAATGCATGCCAGCTGCAAACACAGCAGTGTTACTGGAGCCACGGGGAAAAGCGTACATTACGTGAGTAGTACGTTTCAAATTCCGAGGCAGAAAGTGTGTGTGTGTGTGTGTGTGTGCGTGTGCGTGTGCGTGCGTGCGTGTAATATTACAAAACCTTTTTTGTTTACATCCCAGGCTCTGCCATCTTCCCCACAGAACTGCTGCTATCACTACATTTGACCACCATATATGCCTGATCCTAGGGTTAGGATTTAGTTATGGCTTCTTTGCCATCATTGAGTCAGATTTGACTTGGAATTTAAACCTTTTATATGGAAAAAGGAGCTTAACAGCCTAAAGCAAAATGCAGATACTTAATATAAATCTTTTTAAAACCTAAATTACTTGTTCATTAAGTGACTTTTTGCATGTAGAGTGGGCGACTGACTACCCACCCAACATTTGGTTTTGTTTCTCACAGATTCTATGCTTGTTTTTCAGCGGACCAGTTGAAGACAATAACCCGGCAATACAAAAACTTTCTTTCTCAGCCTTCTGCCTAGTGAGAGAAATTACATTTTAACCATTTAAATGTGCATTCCCCTGTTACATGATTCCTTGGTTGTCTAACTTTTTCACACAAAACAATTGTATTTGTAGTAATTTTGTATTTTCATTATTATATATTTAATGTCGGCCACATTTGATTTATAGTTTGAATGATTGTCAAAGCAATTGGCCTACTATATTCCAATGTAAATGATAAATTAAATACATATATAAATCTAAACTAACTTTTACTGCACTGATTTACTTAAGAAGAATATTGGATGTTTCTCAAATATAGCATATGGCAAAAACAAACAACCAAAGTTGTGATAGGTGTTGCCTTTCCAAGGTGGATGTAGTGCTGTACATTTTCTGTTCATCTAGGCCTACATATTTGTAACAAGCCCAGCTGATGCTTTATAAATCCTCATTTACACTGGACTTGTTACTTTCAGCTAACCCCATGGAGAGAAGAAATAATTAGTGGTGGGTTATTTAGGCCAAGGCGTGTAAGCTCTCATATCAGACCAAATGGTTTACTGTGGAACTATTTCAATCAATCAATTGTTCAGCCAAGATGCCAGTTGTATAGGAAGCTTAAAGATACAATGTAAAGTAGGCTATTCCAGGTCCAGGCCTGGAGGTTTAAGATGTCTTCTCAGTTTACAGTTGAACACAAGTCACCATCACAAGACCTACTGGTGAAGAGCATTATATCTAGACAATCTCACATGGGTTTGGGAATGGGAACTGATGAAGTCGAGAAACCCCTGTAGCCCGAGTCATTCGGTTTAAATGAAGACTTCAGTTTTTAGCACTTCCCCCCACACTGTCTTATAGCTGCGAGCACAGAATGAGCAGGATCAACACAGATTTAGAAATATTGCAGCTGACTTGCTGCTTTAATGATATTTAATGTAATGAGGGCAAGCATTCATATTTTTCGTACACGACACCACAACGAGTACATGGATCAATACAGGCGTAATCAACATCCATCGAAATACAGGAATAGTCCCGGTAGCGTCCCTGCAGTGCACTTGTGTCCAGTTGAGTTGCGTTGTCTGCCACTCAGTCCAGTCAGTCCAGTGGACCGGCCCACCAGCCCGGCCTCGAAGCGCATTGAGTCCCCCGCTAGAATCCCTTCCCGATGAGCCATTCTTTGAGCTCTTTATCGAAGTGACCCTTGATCCGAATGCTCATGGTCACCTCGTTGACTTGCGTGACGAGTTCAAAGCCGGTGACCTCCTTCAAGTGCTGCTTTATGTCGCCGTCGAGCGCCCAGATGTCCCCCTCCACCTTGCGCACCAGGGTCGTCTTGCGGTTGCCGTGGGAGATGTCCGTGTAGACGGGAACGTTGTGCATTCGCGACCGGCGGATCGTGTAGGGCAACGGCGGAGGCACGTCCGACGGCGCCACCCACCCGGACGGCGTCGGGCCGTCGTGTCGAGGCGGCGTGGGGACCCGCGACGGTGGGATCAGCCGCTCCACGAACGTGTACTCGTCGGTCGTCTCCTGTATCACGTGTCGTTTTGGCTCCGAGACGGCGGCGACGCACAGCGGCTGCAGTCGAGCCGCAGACGACGGGCGAGGACCCTGGTGGTTGCGGAGCTTGAAGGCACACCGAAGCGCCCCGCGTATCATGTCGCTCTGCAAGGTGAAGCGGGCAGACATGTTGCGCTGCGCTGCCCTCAGTCGCCCGCCGATGCCGGAAGTGTTTGTCTTCTTCACTCGGGTCACGACGACGACGCCGCCGCCCCGTGGTGTCGCCGCCTGTCGGTCGGGGTGTGTGTGTGCGCCTTTATTTTTTATTTAAACAGCTTTATTGGCATGGGAAGCGTACGTTTACATTGCCAAAGCGAGTGGTAAATTAAAAACCAAAAAACTAATCTAATTTAATTGCCGATTTACAAATGTACAATTGCAGCTATTCTATAACAAAGAAATCTATAACAAAGAAATATCAAAGCTGCAATATTGCAATCAAATGTATAAATATGAGTATCTAAAATATACGTAGAAAGAACTAAATATATACAGGTAAGTAAGTCAACTCTAAAGAAAATTAAAAAAATACACAAATAAAATGCAATATATTACAAATAAATAATAAACTGTGTTTTATGGGTTGTAGGCTTTAAACATATTTAACGTGGCAAAAAGGATTGGATTGGGTTAATTGCAAGAGATAATTTCTTTATTTTATATATAAACCATCTGTAAATACTTAATAATTACAATCTAGTTTACAAATACAAACAAGGATATTAGACATACCAAACACATCGACATCGGCAACAATACTATAGTATTGTCTATAATCACGTAAATGTCATGCCTGATTACGCAATAAACTGCACACTTCTTTGGCCACAGTTGTGATTATTTGATTACCAGAAACGTTAAACTTTCACAAAGATAAAGATCACTTTGCTATTACCACGGACATAAAGTTATGTGTATTTGCATGTTATTACTGTTTGATCCAAATAAAAGCACCTGTAGACCTTTATAAACTGGGCGTAGTCACATTTGGGCACAACACCGGATTACCCAATGGGCATTCTGGGGACGGAAATGTAGCCCTGTATACATATATTTTACAGCAGGTTAATTGTTCACAGTAAAAAAAAAATATATATAAGCTACGAATATAAATATATAAATAGTTGGTAATAACAGGGAAACTGTGTGGAGTTTGTGTGGTTGGAGGCTGGTTTAAGCAGCCTCACCTGGTTATGCTCTGGGGCTGGGTGAGGCTGCACACCTGGGGTGCAATGGGTGATGGTACACCACATACGTCACCACATACACACACTCAAGAGAGCGGCCACTTCCAACTCCACATTAAACTGGTTTCTACACCACATCTACCTGTGTCCTGTATGTCGGAGGAGATCAGAAAAGCCACTTCGACTGGCGTGTGGCTTAGGGCTATGGTTAAGGTTAACTGCCACATTGACACCCAAAGTGGGACCCTTGCGACCTGGAAAGGGATGCCCGAAGACTCGCTGGAGCCCAGCCGCCTCGACAGACAACCAGGTTACTACCATGGCCTAACTGTAGGCCTCCCTCCAGCCAATACAGACAGCCCCGTAATGGCGACCACACACACACACACACACACACTCACACTCACACTCAAGAGAGATAGAGTGCTGACCTGTCACTAGGTAACACCTGCTCTGCATTCAAAACATCCAACTCTACAATAAACGGGCTTCTACCTGTGTCCTGTGTGTTGGAGGAGGTCAATGTGGCATGTGGCAGGGAGCAACTGCCACAGCATTCAATGTGCAACTTGGAACAGTGCCCACTCCTGGGGCGGTCTGGATCAACTTTGTTTTGTCCAAAAACTGTTTGACAAGGAGCTTTTAGCGCTTACGCGCAAGCAGTTGTTTGATTTACCTGCTTCCCATTCACCTCGGGGTGGGGGGGGGGGGTTATATGTGGGTTGGGTGAACAATCAAGTTACGTTAACTGTATCCAGTGGTTATGTCATGTCTGCAAATACCAATTACAATATAGTTTTTTTTGCCAACGTTTTGTTTTGCTAACACGCAGGAGGTTGTGACTAACCTGTTTCCGTTACGAGATGATGAGGGGCCATGTTGGTACAAGACGTGGGTTGGGAATTGGGCCAGGACACTAGACTAACTCAAGTGTCCTGGCCCAATTCCCAAGTCTAGCAAACATCCCTACTCTAGCAATGAGCGATATGGGGTCTTTGGTGACCACAGGGTCCTCAGTATAACGTCTCATCCTGGGGCACTGAGGGATGAGCACCCCCCACTGGACCTAGTTAGGAACTCCTATCCCCCGCCATTGGTCATTATAGCCCATCTGCCAAAACGTACATAATTACACACCAAAAAGCACTTACAAGAATTGTACGTTTTATTTTGACAGTAGGCTAGGCTAGTTGCTAGTTGGCTAGTTAGAGTTAAACAAAATAGGTTACCCCCCCCCCACAGAATAATTTGTTACATAACATAAGCCCACCCCACGGGTCATTTGACAAACAGGCAGTTGCTTGACATGCATGTTTGTTTTTCATAATTTGTTCAATTGTAAGAGAGAGGGGGGGGGGGGGAGGAGGGGAGAGAGGAGAGAGAGAGAGAGAGAGAGAGAGCGACACAGAGAGAGAGAGGGAGAGGGGGAGAGAGAGCAAGAGAGAGAGGGAGCTAGAGATGATTTGGCATTCTGACTTTCTAGGGTTCACTCGCCGCAGTCACTCCTGTCACAAGTTGCAACTTACAACTCCATTTAAAGATTTCTTAAACATTTCATCAAAATGGGTGACCAACAACACAGAGAAGATGAGATTGCTTTGGACGTTGAGACAGAGGTAGGCTACACTAGACTAAAGTTAAACAAGCATATTACCCTCACCTATTAAGTAAGTATTAAGTATATATTAATTATCGCTTATATTACTCATTAATGCGACTGCAGCACGAGAGTTTGTCTGTGGTAGTAGGCCTATAGGTTGTGTATGTTTTATATTTGGTAGCACAATTGAGAATTTGGGGAGCTGGTAAGATACAACTTTTATCTTACCAGTCCCCCAGTGATTTACTTGGCTTGATACAGTAGTAGTTACCTAAAAAAGTAATTTAGTTGCTAAAAAAAAACCTCATTGCATCATTGCATATTCATTGATTTTGATCATTTGAAAGGTACGTATAAAAAAAGATATTACGTAAGGATATGCAACAAATGCACTGTCCTAATCAAAATGGCCATGATATGTCAACAGAGGTTCTGGAAACATGCAAGTCAAAATCGAACAGCATCTCATCTTTTGGTCTCTCGTGTTTGGTTAGGGAAAATCGAATCCCCCTACGCCACAGAGGCAATGTCAGACTGAGGATTAGAAATGGAGTGTAACAAGTTTGCAATTCTGTCTTGATATCAGCCTGTGGGCAACCCTGGGAAAGGATCCCAGCACTTCAACCTGAACCACTATGCCATGAAGAAGAGCGCGGCTCAGAGCATGCTGGACGTGGCGCTCCTGATGGCCAACTCCTCCCAACTGAAGACGCTGATGCACGTAGGAGCGCGCTACCGCTTCTACATCCCCATGCTCGTCCTGCTGTCTCTGTCCATCACGCTACAAGTGGCCGTAGGGCTGCTCCTCGTCTTCATCGGCAAGTAACCCCGGCGCTTCCTGTCTCGTCTGTCGCTTCACCTGCTGCCTCCTCCTCAACAACCCGAGACTTTAGTCCTGCCTGCTGCCTGCTTCCATGTACAAAAACCACTGGGTTTCATGGTTCTCTATTTCCGCAGTGAAGTACGATATGAACGACACCAGGAAGCATGCCAAGCTGAACAGAATGAACAACTGTGCGACAGTGTTCGTCTTCTTCACAGTCCTCATCAACATCTTCATCACTGCGCTGGGCTTTCACGAGGAAGCAATGGGGTAGGTACACACACACATACACACACACACACAACTGTAACAGGTGTGTAGGATAAAGGGTAGGTCATGCAGGGGACACAGGTGGCGCTGGATCGGGGACACAGGTGACGTGGGAGCGGGGACACAGGTGACGCTGGAGTGGGGACACAGGTGACGTGGGAGCGGGGACACAGGTGGCGCTGGAGTGGGGACACAGGTGATGTGGGAGCGGGGACCCAGGTGACGCTAGAGCGGGGACACAGGTGACGCTAGAGCGGGGACACAGGTGGCGCTGGAGCGGGGACACAGGTGACGTGGGAGCGGGGACACAGGTGACGCTAGAGCGGGGACACAGGTGACGCGGGAGCGGGGACACAGGTGACGCTGGAGTGGGGACACAGGTGACGTGGGAGTGGGGACACAGGTGACGCTGGAGTGGGGACACAGGTGACGGGAATAGGCGGATGATCAGGAAGCGGGATTGAAGCGGAAGTTCTCCAAACAGCCACGGGTACGGGCAGACAGAAATCGAGGTTGGGGACAGAAGCCTGTGGCGTGCTTCAGGAGTCAGATGAGGCCTGGTTGGGGACTGGCAGGGTCGGCAACAGGTATCTGCATCTATCCGGGAATTGCTGGAGAGTCTTGCGTGCACGAGCTAAGACTATCTGGCAGAGATTGATTGAAAAGGTGGAGCTTAAATGCCGGGTAATAGATACGGGGACAGGTGGAGGTGATTTGGCTGATGAGTGGATAATTGAATGATAGATGGTGGAAACTCAGTTTCTCAGAGTGCGGATCATGACAGAACCACACAGACACAGAGACACAGAAAAGCAGAAACAACAAACTCCTGGGATCCAGACGAGATCCTTTTCTCAGCCGGGTAGGTGGAGGGGGTCTGGGGGGGGGGAAATTGATGTGGGACCAGGGGCGATGAGGCACAGGGAGAGCCGAGGGAGACCAGTGGGGGCCTGATGTGAAGGCTTGTGCCGGTTACAAAACAGCTAAGATACAATCTGGCGGAGATCGATTGGAAAGGTGGAGCTTAAATAGGCCGGGTAATAAATATGGGGACAGGTGGATGTGATTTGGCTAATGAGTGGATAATTGAATTATAGATGGTGGAAACTCACAGAGCGCGGATCGTGACACATAACTGTGTACTGACGACATAGAGTATAAGATATGTATGAGGAAACAGACAAGCACAGCTTTACACACATACACACACACACATACACACACAGATCACACTTAATCTAGTGACTAATGAATGGCCTTCTGGTTCTTCTTTAGGCCACCAGGGAAGTCCAGAGGGATTCAAAGTGTGCGGCCGACCTCTTCTGGGAAACCCCGCCGCATGATTTAGGGAGATATGAGAGAAAACGACTCGGGGACCACACAATGTGGAATCACCGATTGTAAAAACCGTCAGTACTTGCATGCAGAGGGAAAGTGCAAAATCAGCTGAGCAAAAGCGCTTACAACCCGCTCCCATGTTGAACAATAAGCGTAAAAAAGCAGGAAGATTATGACAACTACCTCTCCACTAGATACTGTACATGTGCAGCAGGTCCAGTAAATTTCATTTCACCACCAACTTGGAGCGTTGGACATTTGGGAACTTCTCCATGATAAGCATTGTTTGAGTGCAACATACTTTATATTTGTGAAGAAATGATGGTACCTTTTATTTATGCATTTATATATTTATTATTTGATGTATTCGTGCACATTCTGTTAAGAGGCAAGTTGGACAGGTGGTCCCAGGATTGCTGCTGCTCTGTTATCCTACTGCAGCCACGCCTCCACTCCACATGTAAAATAATGGCTGAAGCAAACAGCATTTACATCTACATTTAGTACATTTTGTCCAAAGCAACTTACAATAAGTACATTTGTCTAAAGAGAGTCAGACAACAATATATTGCAAACGGTACAGTAACATTTGAATAGAACACATTTCATAGGTTAATAGAACACATTTCAAGTGCTCATCATTGCTAGGTTAACCCCTTGCTGGCATTTGACTGCAAAACACCCGATATTTCCAATGTGCCACTTTTGCTGGGTTAGACGAGAGTTTTCCCTCTGCATGTAAACGCACGGTTTGTGTCTGCTATCTACAGTAGTGTGACAGATTCTTGTGTCATGTGTCATTGCAGAGTTGAGTTTAATTGTGCAATCTGTTCTGTGTTGTAGCGCCACAATAAATAGTCATTTCCACCAACTCCATGTCTGTGCGTGTTTATTTTTAAGTTGTAATGCATGGGCTGCATATCAGTCTGATTATGCAGCAGTTAAATAACGCCTTAAAGAGGCCTTTGGACGGAAACAGTTGCTGAACCATTATAAAGTCACGAGGTCTGCTCACATACATGCTCGCACCTCTGGACAGAATGTATGCTGATCAAATTAGCAGGCTAGTCCACAAAGCATTGCCTCACTATGGACAGACGAGGAGATGGAGGAAAACCCACAACCTGGACTTCAATTGCCTAGGCCAGGGCACTCGACAAATCATGTATCAGTTATACAATTCCAGATGTTAACCCAGTCTAGTGGTTCTCCTTCTTGTGTCCAAGGTCTTTGACCCATACATGTTCAATATATAAAGGTTTATAAGAGGATGCAGAGAGTAATGAGCACAGCTTTGATACCGAGCCCTTTGAGTGACATGGTAAATATAAAATAGAATGCAGTT
The DNA here is from genome assembly GCA_002895965.2 of Coryphaenoides rupestris. Lineage (NCBI taxonomy): Eukaryota > Metazoa > Chordata > Actinopteri > Gadiformes > Macrouridae > Coryphaenoides > Coryphaenoides rupestris. The sequence continues at coordinate 137,821 of PIJE02000122.1, forward strand.
GATGTGTTTTCAATGGTTAATTCCATGGAACACCATACTCTTTAAGCAAGGGGCAACACTTGGTGCTGAAAAAATAAGCCAATGTGGAGGTTCTGCAGCTTATGCAGGCAACTTAGCAATTATGAAACTCGTTCTATTCGTCTCGTAAATATGAATGCTCGAAAACAGCTCTATTCTTATCTTCAGGTACCACAGTGATATATTGCTGCCTCTCCTTCAAAAAATGTACTCTTTGTAAGTCGCTTTGGATAAAAGCGTCTGCCAAATGCCCTAAATGTAAATGTAAATGTAAATGTAGGTTCCCAAACCTGCAATTCCTCGAATGGCCACTTGAGGCTGGGTCCAGAAGCGAGTCAATCACCTATGTCTAAATTTACAGCAGAAAATAAACCGTTTACAGCCTGGTACCTTTTTTTCCCCCTCATGTTGTATTTTTATATCATGTTGTATTTTAGTATGTTTTTTCTTTTGTGTTAGCACCTTGCTAACACAAAATGCCGTGAGAAACGGCATTTCGTTCTTGTATACTGTGTATATGAATGAATGATGATAAACAAACTTGAACTTGAACACTGGGTGCAAGAAAAGAGACAAGTCCTGAAGTATGGGTCACTGTCACATAATTTATTACATTATAAATATATATATATGTACATTATAATATGTGTAATAAAACAAGACAGTGTAAAGGTTTTGTAGCTTCATTTATTTTTTTCACCTGGCACATTGTCATTTGGTCATCAAGAACTTAACAATATTACTATTGTCGCATTGGGAGTTGTGTGGGTCAAACATTATCTTCACACTTTGTTTTAGCAATGTGCCCACAGAGTCAAATACAGTCTAGTCGCAGAAAGTTTATAGTCAAACAATAATAAGAGGAAAACGTACTTAATCTTCTATATATTGATGCTGCTCAGTGTTTGGTAGACGTATGTCAGGTCTTCTTGGCCAAATCCCAGAGTGCTCGCTCATGAGTTCCCAAGCTCACGCAGGATGAGGGAAGGATATTCGGTTGGTTGCAATCTCAAATCTCACCACTGGATGGGGGAAGAAATTACATAAGGATCCTTTAATGTTTCTTTTTGCTTACACCAGGGGGTTGTTTGACTAACCTGTTTTTGTTATGGGATGATGAGGGGCCCATGTTGGTACAAGACCCAGGTTGGGACCCCTACTTTAGCGACGATCACTATGGGATCTTTACTGACCACAGGGTCCTCGTATAACGTCTCATCCTGTGGCACTGGGAATATCACGGCCAGAGGGGTGAGCACCCCGCCCACTGGACCTCCAACACCACCGCCAACAGCACCACCATCTGTTCTCCCGTCCACGGATGGAGCAGGCCAGCCATGCTTTTAGAAACCAGCAGTGCAAGGCAGGTCACCATGGTGCTGGTTGTAGGATTTCAATATTTGATGTGTTGTCTGTTGTCCAGGTGTTGATGCTTAGCTTAGATTGGGCCGCCCTGGCCCAAGAGGAAATCCTATCCCCTGCCGTTGGTCATTATAGACCTCCCCGCTAAACTTCAATTAGGCCAACATAATCACACACCAAAAAGCACCTACAGAATCTATTTTATTTTTCGGCTAATTGTTTTGAATGTCGTCATATGAGAATTAAACAAAATAGGTTCCCCTCCACAGAATACTTTCACAATGTTTATGATGCTTAAATAACATAAGTCCACCCAACAGGTCTTTTGGCAAACAGGCAGTACTTTGACTGCTCTCTGTTTATTTTTCATGTTGTCATGTGTTTCAGAGAGAGAGAGACAGAGAGAGAGAGAGAGAGACAAAGCCATAGCCATGGAGTCAACATGGCTATGCCTTCCCCGAGAGAGAGAGAGAGAGAGAGAGAGAGAGAGAGACAGAGACAGAGAGAGAGAGAGAGAGAGAGAGAGACAAAGCCATAGCCATGGAGTCAACATGGGGGGGAAATAGAGAGAGAGAGAGAGAGAGAGAGAGAGAGAGAGAGAGAGCTGGTCCCATACATGTTTTAGCATTCTCAGTGTCTTACTTTCCAGGGTTCGCCGCAGTCAGTCCTGTCAGTCCACCTTGCAAGTTGCCACTTGCTTGTGTCACCTGCGCAGTAACTCCATTGAAATATTTATCTTACTTTGAAACATTTCATCACGATGGATGAAGACAAACGACACAGAGGAGGAGAGGAGATAGCTCTGAACATGGAGACAGAGGTAGGCTACACTGGACCAAAACATTCAATGATTACCGTTTTTTTTTCCAGAAGGGTATATTAAATTGTCGTTCTTCAACATGTCAGTTCTATGCGATGGTGTCAAACTGGTTTTATTTTTTTTTTCCTCAGTGAAGCTGATGGAATGCTTTGTGAGTTGAATTAGGTGAGACATTCTTCACCTGGCTGTGCGACAGCGCTTATGCGAGGGTATTAGGCAGGGGCTTTTGTCCAAAGCGACTCACGATAAGTGCATTACTGGATGTTTTGTCTACCTTGACACAGTCGTCGACATGCGTGACAGCACATGGTTTTATTAGTTTAGGTTAACGTCACCTATTAAGTATTAAGTATGTATTAATTGTTGATTTCAACTCATGTATGTTTTATGTGTGGTAGCCTCAGTGGTCATCACAATTGAGAACGTGGGGGGCTGAATGTGGCGGGCTGGTAAGATACAAGTCGTATCTTGCCGGACCCCCACAGTCACCTGTCATGTGATGCATGGCGGTACGTTGGAACAATATAACCGGCTGCTGCCACACCCTCATGCGCCATGTTCCCACGTTGAACACGCCTAGTAACACAACTTGCAACACATACGAATATCAACAGTTCATAGGAATGAGTCACTTGTCCTCTCTGATTTACTTGACTTGGAACAGTAGTATAGTATAGTTATAGTACTAAATAAAAATGACCATGATATGTATGGAAATATGCAGGTCAAACCCAAACATCGGCTTCTCTTGACAACAATATCTACAGCATTGTTAACTGCACTGGTAACTTATAAATGATAGGTTACCAGCGCAGTACAGTACAGTACAGTGCAGTGAGAGTGCCTGCATGCTATGTAGCGGAGTTCCTAGTGTGATTGTAAGTCTACCCCCTGTACGTCTAGTGTAATTGTAAGTCCAATATTGTCCTCTCTCTCAGCGGGATGACACTAGTGCATCACCTGCAGGTATGTTTTTAAATGTTGAGCTCATTAAAACATACCTGTGTTCATCAATGGGACAGAAAAGTGGTCTCACTGTCATCAGCATCAATACAGAACTTGCTCAGAAGTCATAATGGTTAAATCAGCGTCATATGATGACCTAATTAACAATTTTGCAGCCAGGAAATGCAGACATGCGTGTCTAGAGCCTCCAATAACTTCAGAAAAATGAAAAATGCTCTATAGTGTAATATACTGTCTTTGCAGTTCTTTTTTGTGTGACTATTCGTATAGTTTTTGTTATTTACATTTATTTCATTTTAACAGTAGCAACATTGCTAATAAAACATATTTCTTTTGTTTATTTTATTGAGGATTGCACTTTCAATCTTCATTTTTTGCCTGTTCTATACTGTTATATTTACTGACTTTTTGACTGCAAAGCTTGTAAAAGCAAAGCTTGTGTGTGTGTGTGTGTGTGTGTGTGTAGGTGTGTGCGCGCGCATGTGTGTGAGTAGGCCAATTGTACAGTACTGTTTTTCTTATCTGTATTTATTTATGTATATATTTTTGCAATAATGGTAAGTTCTATTTGTAAAAGACAAATCTTTATATAAATACAGGTATTTGTGTGTGTGTGTGTGTGTGTGTGTGTGTGTGGGGGGGGGGGGGGGCACCACAAAGTCATACATTTAGGCTATGGCTAAAAAATGGCTATGAATGAAGCGGGTGAAACTAGTGGGGGAGTAAAGGGGTTTACAGTTCATGACAGGATCAGGAGGATCAGATCAGGAGAATGTGCTGCAGAAACACTGTCACGCCATTACACCAGCCTCTGTTAGTGTAAGAACAGATACCTTCACCTTTTGGTTGGAATCCTTGCCAGCCGCAGCTCAGCGTCCGGTACCGTTCCGCACAACCACGTCCCCGTAAAAAAAAAAAAGCACACAACAGAAGATGAATAAAAGACTCCGTTCTTTCCCCACCAATAGCTGAAGTTCGTCCCGTTTGTTGTGCAGTGAGCGCAACGTTAGAGAGGAATAACGGTAACGGTGCTTGAAGTCCACGGCGGCGCGAAGACGCACGAGCAAACCAGCACGTTTACCTCTCTCCCCACGTTAGCAGACCTTTGACCAGAACGTTCCAGTAATTCCACGGATGTAGTGATGAATGTTAGTCATAAAACATTGGAAGTTGAATCCCTGATGCTTAAGAGCTCTTCTCTGGTGAAAGTAGTGAATCAAAACACTGAATTAAAAGACAAAACAAGACAAAACAGTGTGCACAAAAACACAAAGGCAGCCATCACGGCGCAATCTTAGATCGAAAATGTTCTGGTTTTTTCGACATTGATAAAGTTATAAAAATGACCCAGTTCATAATTTCCAAACAATTAATAAATTCCAACATATACAGTATATATCAGCCAGTCAACTTATCGTGTAGGACTCTTCGTTGCTTGACTCTTTGGTCTCTCACCTCATACTTGGTCTCATCTTTGGTCTCTCGTGACTGGTTAGGGAAAATCGAATCCCCCTCCCCCAGTGAGCGGAGGCAATGTCAGACTGAGGACTGGAATGGAAGTGTAACAAGTTGTCGATTCTGTCTTGACAGGACAAACCTGCAAAAAGCTTCCGGCCCCTCAACCTGAACCACTATGCCACAAAGAAGACCGCGGCTCAGAGCATGCTGGACGTGGCGCTCCTGATGGCCAACTCCTCCCAACTGAAGACGCTGATGCGCGTAGGAGGGCGCTACCGCTTCTACATCCCCCTGCTCGTCCTGCTGTCTCTGTCCATCATGCTACAAGTGGCCGTAGGGCTGCTCCTCGTCTTCATCGGCAAGTAACCCCCGGTGCTTCTTGTCTCGTCTTTCGCTTCACCTGCTGCCTCCTCCTCCTCAACAACCCGAGACTTTAGTTCTTGCCTGCCTCTCCCCTGGCTGGTTTATCCTGTGTGCATTGATTATCCAATGCGCCACAGGTGTGCAGCCTCACCCAGCCTCAGACTCTAATCAGCCTGACTCTGACCAAGTGACGGCTGCTTTAAACCAGCCACCAACCACACACACTCCACACAATCTCATGTAACTCACTGGTGTGTGCCAGACGGTAGTAGGCTACTTAAAGCATGAGTACATTACTTCTCTTAGATATTTCTGCACATCCCTTAGTTACTCCTAACCGACCTCCTGTTACTTTCCCATAACCTTGTTGTGGAGTGTGTGTGTTTGGTAGCTGGTTTAAGCAGCCTCACCTGGCCCTGGCTGATTAGTCTGGGGCTGGGTGGGGATGCACACCTGTGGTGCAGTGCCTCATCAAGGCCCACACGTTAAACCAGCCAGCCACCAACACACACACAAGCGCTATGCTACACTTGTCATGTTTGTGCTTTGTCAGTCCCTTACTTTACTTTGAGTACCCACATTCTCCCATCCTCGAGTCTCCATACGTTAGCCATGAATAACAACATTCTCCTCCTCTTTAGAGAACATATGAAGCTGAATGGCTGCATGTAGGCCTACTTCTCTCCATGTACAAAAACCACTGGGTTTCATGGTTCTCTATGTCCGTAGTGAAGTACGACCTGAACGACACCAGGAAGCATGCCAAGCTGAACAGGATGAACAACTTCGCGACAGTATTCGTCTTCTTCACAGTCCTCATCAACATCTTCATCACTGCGCTGGGCTTTCAGGAGGAAGCACTTACGTAGGTACACACACACACAATGGCCTTCTGGTTCTTCTTTAGGCCACTAGTGACTTCTCGGATGTTAGAATCAAAGACCAGAGGTTTTCAAAGTGTGAGGCCGACCCCTTCTGGGAGATGCTATTTTAGGGAGATATGTGGCAAAAAGAGATGTATGTTGTTGGCAATCCAGGGTTCTGGCAGGTTCGGTGGGAGGGGGCGGGCGGGGTTATTACTTTGCATGCACCCAAACTCATTACACCCACCTGGAAGTACACCCACACACAGAAACAAGAGCATGTTTGGTGTTTGTTTACACATAGACAGGGCAAAAAGGCCCAAGTCAGCTCAGCAAAAGCACTTTAAATCCGCTCCCATGTTGTTCAATAACCGTGAAAAAACTAAATCTGAAAGTCCACCTTGAAAAATATTATATTATATATTATTATATATTATATATAATATATTATTATATTCACACTATAAAATATTTCTGTTCAGTGTTCAGACAGGCAGCTTGTGACAACTGGCTCTCCGCTAGTTACTGTACATGTGCAATGGTGTGGTGAATTTTCACCACAATGTGGCGCCCACGGTGAACATATTGTAACAACTATAAGTTTGGAATTAGCTTGACAAATAGGTTGCTCTTCCATTGTATTGTATGTATGTATGTATATCAATTTAGCACACATTATTAATATGTGAGTGTACTGTATGTGATATTTATGTAATATGTATGTGAGTAGATGCACGTGAGCCATCATTGGCTACTGCTGGAAATGTTGACTGGAGTGTTGGATATCTAGGAACCTTCACCACGAAATGCGACGTTGGTTGCTTTCATGCAAATGTAGTTTTGGAACATACTGTACTTCCACTTTTACTTGAGCGTATTTGTGAATAAATAACATTACTTTGACTATGTAAAACAAATGACATTCAAATAATGGTGCTTATTCCCCCCCCCTGCAGTGCTGAAAAGCCACCGCTGATAGTGGATGACCTCAACGTGACCTCTGCCATGCGTTTTCCAGGCCTCTAGCTACAGGGGTTCACGCCAGCAGGTGGTTCTTAATCTAAGGACCGAGGAAGAGTCTATAATGTCTATAATGTCTATACTGTCATGTCTTCATGTTGTATTACATTGTGAAATACTAAATCACATTTATTTTTTTATATTTAGTTATTATTATATTATATCAATATTTTTGCTATCTACTAAAAACATGTATAGTTGTAATTATGTGCCAATTGTATTAATATGATCAAAGAAATGATTGATGACAATCTAATGTATATGTGCTGATGCGATGACTGCCTGATAGATGGTGGGTGGCAATAGGGATCAATAAAAATCAATAAACCGGACTTTACACCACTACTACTGTGTGCCCTTGGAGGAGCCCCGAACTAAGCCACTTTATGTAGCATTGTGGCAAGAGACTTGTGTGGACTAACTAATACACTAAATCATCACATTTGGGTGTTGTAATGTATTCCTTTAATCGTGGCAACAATTACAATGCATTATTTGTAACCTAAAATACCAAAAGGCAAGTAAGTGAAAGTCCTGTATATAAAAAAAGGTGATTTTAGTTTCCCAATGAAAAATGACCACATCCTATGAAATATGTTGGAACCAGTGGAATTCTATGTTTTCATATAGAGACACTGGAACATTCCTCGATAAAATACAACCTCAAAGATGAGAACGAGCAGAAAGGCAGTACATTTCCCCTGTATGTATAAAAAAACTAAACCTGATAAAAAAAACCAAACAAAAAGAGTCGTAGAGCATCTTAAAGTTTAACTGTGAGCCATACATGCCTCTACATCATGACTGCTGACCTCCAAATGGATTCACATTGTTGTTCTCCATGCTACAGTACAGGTAGTAGAAGAAGAGAGCCAGCAGGACCAGGAGGAGCAGCTTCAGCACAGTTGCCATGCAACCTCCGGACTTTTTAATTGGCTCGACCGGGGCCACATTGCTCTGACTTGTAGTTGTGACCGTCCTGGTGCTCTGGATCTGTGGCCTAGAGGCGCAGTGGAAAGAGAGGTGTTGAAAGTGATAAAACGCGGATGTACACACACTGTTGGGTCGGCCATTTTTAAAGATGTTAGTGTGAAGACGGTAACAGTGAGCTTTGGCGATTGAGTACAAGAATGAGAACAAGAGATTATTCTCATGTTTTTACCACGATTCAGGGACAGTACAAGCACATATACTGTAATAATACCGAAGAAACTTCTTTCAGGGTGGGATTTTGTGTATGTGTATGTCTTCAGTGGCCATTCTACACTGTGTTGACTTGAAACCTCTACAAAACGCTTTTTCTAAGACCGAATGATTTAACTTTTTTAGTTTACTACTAGTGCTGGTTTGAGTTTGTGTTCACTGTTAGCCAACTACGAGCTTACAGATCTATGCCTCCGGCAACATGATTGGCCGAAACAAAATACCTGAATATGCTCACGTTGTACTTACTGTGTAGGATAATCGTTTTCCTTTTCTTCAACTTTCTCAAAGCTTCCCCTTCGCCTCAGCCTAGACAGTGAGCTGAATGTGAAGAACAGACATAATTAATTACAATAATAACAAGAGCCATCCTAAAGTAGGAGCAGGGTGCTACCACACTGAGGGCCCCGGGACAAACTCCATCTCTCAGGCAGGACACCGTCTGAGAGGGGTCTGGTTGCTAGTATAATATATCATATACAGTACTTAATGCTTCCAAAGACCAAAAGAGTATTTATAGAAACAATGTATTTTTTACTTAGACTGCAGGCTGCAACCAAAACCTATTGCATAGTCCTGGTCCATTGTAGGGCTGGGCAATATGTAATGTGATGTGATTTTTACGAACTTCCAGACTATTCTAGCTGTTCTATTATTGCGGTTCTTAATAAAAATGAAAATGTGTCAAGTATTGAATTCACACAGGAGTATACAAATTAGGCTTGGTTATTTCATGTAGGCTATTTACTTAGAATGACCAGCAAACTATATTTGGTCCATGCATCTGTGTGTGTGTGTGTGTGTGTGTGTGTGTGTGTGTGTGTGTGTGTGTGTGTGTGTGTGTGTGTGTGTGTGTGTGTGTGTCCCGTATTCCAAGGAATGGCCAATCAAACTCATACCTGGTGGTATAATAGGAGTCCTTTAAAAGTTGAGTGTGGAGTGTGTGTGATTGCTGGCTGGCTGAGACTGCACACCTGTGGTGCATTGGGTGATCAAGGTACACAGGATAAACCAGCGATCACCACACACACAGAAAAGATCTGACATGTCAGCATTTACCACCAGGCTGGCTCTGGCTGTAACATCTTGCCAGTACTGCAATAAACTGGTTACTAAGCTGACAACATCTACCGGTGTCCTTTAAGTCAGAGGAGCCCAGCCAAGTCACTGAGACGCTGTGCGTGCGGCAGCAGAAACTGCCACACCTCTCTGACCCAGACAGGGACACAGAGGGCTGCCTGAAGACGCACTGGAGCCCAGCAGTGTGGACAGACAGGCACAGCCACCTCCCAGCACCCGATGACAGCAACGCTCGCTGGTGGAGCCTAGTGGTGGCAGCACAGCAACCATCAGAAGCAAGAGGTTTGTGCAAGAGCTGCAGATAGCAGCAAGAGCTTGTCTGCTTGTGCAGATAGCAGCCCAGGCCCAGCCGCACCTCTGCCGGCCAGCACAGCAGCCCAAGGCCCCATGCTCCGGGAGAGAAATAGGGATCATTTTGCTCTTGATGGGCATGGTAACCCTATGTAAGAGCCTCGATTGGGCGTTGGGGTGTTGATTGGGTATGTGGAGTGTGTGTGTTTGGTGGCTGGTTTAAGAAGCTTCACCTTGACCCGAGTCAGGCTGTTTAGTCTCCGGGGCTGGGTGCGTCTGCACGCATGCTGTGCCTTGGGTAATCCAAGACACACACGATAAACCAGCCATCATGATACACACTTATCACACACCACTTAGGTGTACAGTATGTGTATTTTCAGTTGAAAACTGTTCCATTTTGGTCTCATGAAGTTGGTGAACATTTTCTGTGTTATTTTTTACAAAAACATAACAGCTAAAAACGCTTTTCCAACATGGTAGTTTTGCTGCGCACCCAGCCTCGAGTGAGTGTGACGCGAGGTTTGACAAAACCCCTTGCACATGGAAACAGCGGTTGTTAGTTAAAACAGCGGTTGTTAGTTAAAACAGCGCGGTTGACTTGCCCTTTAAAGAGCACCTGGCCTGAGGCGCTGTGCTGCATACAACTCAAGTTTAAGTATTTTATTGTCACTTCACAATTTACACATGAGTATAAGCAGTGAGTGAAAAACCTTTTGTGCAAAACGCCCAACTCGGATCTTCTTACCTCTGGACCTGTGCCCGTGTGGGCGTGGCCTCCACCTCTGGACCTGTGCCCGTGTGGGCGTGGCGCTGGCGCTGGACCTGTGCCCGTGTGGGCGTGGCGCCACCTCTGGACCTGTGCCCAGGCCAGACACACCTTGGTAAATACGCCCATGTCACCTTCTTAAATACTACGCCCATGTCAGGAGAACTCCATCTAAAGTTAATTTGATCTATTTGATTTGATTGAATTGAATTAGTAGAACATTTTCTTTATCACACCCCTAAAGTAGCGAGCCTATCGGTTGGGCCAATTCTAACGTTCACATGCGCAACACAACTGCTGAACTGACAATTTCTCAAACGATGTGTGAAAAGCAATGAAGTCGTGACAACCACAAAGTATACATGCACACACGGACCGTGTCGAACGACTCCTACCTTCCTCTCTGTAGTAGGTCTTGTCAGATGGTGTTTCCTTTGCCTTGTTCTCCATGGCCGCTATCAGCTGCTTCTCATACAGTCTTCGAGTCGAGTCTTTGGCAAAAACACATCAGAATTGTCTTACGACTACGACTACTACTACGACTACTACTACTACTACGACTACTACTTCCTCGCTAGTACTGGCCACATGCCCAGCCATACAATACTTGGCTAGGTGGTGCAGAGTTAAAATGTGAATAGGGTCCATGTTGTTATGCCTATGGACCCATCTCATATATAATTGCATTATGCAGGATGCCAACTTACCAACTATGGGTCCATGTTTGACACCGTACTCAGAGAGCAACTGGCTGATCTCCGCATCTGTTTTACCACTCAAAGACATCTGCAACCAGAGAGATACATTGACTGGAGGGAAGGATGGCTGGATTTAAAACTGATTTAAAAACATTCAGAGTCAGCCTAAACAAAATGCCAAAGTAAACTACATTTAAATGTACAGTATGTTGGCTAAATCAAATTGTTACCGAGTGTAAACGGTTGGGATAAATGTTTCATGTGGAGATTCTGCTTAAACTTGACTTAATGAGGCTAATTTTAGTGTGGCGAATCAATTCATAACATGTTCCCCTGGCATGATCTGGCAATAGTTACTTTAGGCAAAGTCAACGGTAAGGAAAACTGGTCATACACGATACGATACTAAACGTATCGCCTAGAATTATACGACTACTATTACTATTAATGTCAAACTCGCGATCATTTCCTGTCTTTTTGTACTTCGCTTTCGCTGTTTTATCAAACGGGAAAAAAGTTGCGCCAATATTTTCTAAAATAACGTTTTTGTCTCGTATTTTAAGCGCACCCTTGCGCACACATGTCGTTTTGATACATGTAAAGAAGATACGTTTTCTTACCTTTCAAATCACTGCTAGCTGAACGCTACTAGAGAGCGACCGCAGGAGGACCAGTAGAGCGGATGGGCGTGGCGCCACCTCCGGACCTGTGCCCGTGTGGGCGTGGCACCACCGCTGGACCTGTGCCCGTGTGGGCGTGGCGCCACGGGCACAGGTCCAGAGGTGGCGCTCTACTGGTCCTCCTGCGGTCGCTCTCTAGTAGCATTCAGCTAGCAGTGAATTGAAAGGTAAGAAAACGGATCTTCTTACCTCTGGACCTGTGCCCGTGTGGGCGTGGCGCCGCCGCTGGACCTGTGCCCGTGTGGCGCTCAACTGGTCCTCCTGCGGTCGCTCTCTAGTAGCATTCAGCTAGCAGTGAATTGAAAGGTAAGAAAACGGATCTTCTTACCTCTGGACCTGTGCCCGTGGCCTCCACCTCTGGACCTGTGCCCGTGGCCTCCACCTCTGGACCTGTGCCCGTGGCCTCCACCTCTGGACCTGTGCCCGTGTGGGCGTGGCGCCGCCGCTGGCCCTGTGCCCGTGTGGGCGTGGCGCCTGTGGGCGTGGCGCCACTGGCCATGAGAGACTGCCCACAGTTGAACCCGCGGGGACGTCTCAGGCATGGCTCACGACTGCTACTCATACAGTCATAAAAAGGTGCTTGTTTCCGCTTCTTGGGCTACGTGGGGGACATGATTGGTTTGGGGATGGAGAGAATGATTGAAGTGCAAGTTCAACAACGAGTTGTGATAAAAATACAAATAAACAGCAATTAATCAGAAAAGAGAACTAGAAATGTGCATTTTAGTCAAGTTAATTATATTTGTATAGCCCTTAATCACAGTTACAGTGTCAAAGGGCTTTACAGGCCATATGATTGTGGGCCATGTGATCATGACACCCCCCTAGCCCTAGCCTCCCTAAGGGCAAGAAACGACTCCCTTAATTAACAAGGAACAAATCTGGAGAAGGAACACAGAGTGGCGGATCCCTCCTTCCAGGGATGGTTCAGAGTGCAATGGGTGACATACGCACATTAAAAGAGCATTTGAAAAGTTATTAAGACGTTGGTGGTTGCATTGTGGGTTATCCAAGCGACTAGTGTCCATAGTTTTACTTTTAATACATTTTGCATATTACATGGAAAAGTGATTTTGGATATACTCCACACTACTCTCGCCTACTATGTGGTACACTAGTATGGAGATTCCGATGCAGCCCAAGTTTCAGATCATTTTTTTTCAACTGCCAATTATACCGCAAATTATATAGGAGGAGATAATTACGTAAAATAACGTGACAGAACAACTTGTAAAATATAATGAGACACAGAATAACAATAGTGGCCTTGAATGACATCACTCACTTGTGTTGGATAGGAAACGTAGGTCACCTCCTCCACTGTAGGAAACCAAACACACAGAGTGAGGACACAAACCGGGACAAACATAAGCACACACCTCTTTACAGCTGTCTGCACCTTCCTTTGTTTTTGTTTCATTTATTTGTTGTGGGCGGCAGTAGCTCAAGAGAAGACCGTAAGAACGGTTGTCTGGAAACCGGAAGGTTGCTGGTTCGATCCCCGGGCTGTGTCCCTGAGCAAGACGCCACCTCACCCTAACTGCTTCTGACGTGTTGGTTGTTACCTTGCATGGTTGGCACCGCCGTCTGTATGAATGGGTGAATGTCAGGCAACTGTATAGTGCTTTGGACAAAAGTGCTATAAAAGTGCAATCCATTTACCAAAATTATCTTATTATAATTGCGAACAATAATTAATTAATTAAATCATTAAGTCCGCCATGTCCCCCAAATATGGAGGAATTACCTACCCAGCCTACCCAGTGGACTGTAGCAACTGGTAGGCTGATCTATCCACCATACGTCTGGGTGGACACTCCCACTTGTGATGTCAAGTGGGGCCATTCCAACCGGTTTTTGAAACCGCTTGGAATGGCCAATCAAACTCACACCTGGTGGTATAATAGGAGTCCTTTAAAAGTTGAGTGTGGAGTGTGTGTGATTGCTGGCTGGCTGAGACTGCACACCTGTGGTGCATTGGGTGATCAAGGTACACAGGATAAACCAGCGATCACCACACACACAGAAAAGATCTGACATGTCAGCATTTACCACCAGGCTGGCTCTGGCTGTAACATCTTGCCAGCACTGCAATAAACTGGTTACTAAACTGACAACATCTACCGGTGTCCTTTAAGTCAGAGGAGCCCAGCCAAGTCACTGAGACGCTGTGCGTGCGGCAGCAGAAACTGCCACACCTCTCTGACCCAGACAGGGACACAGAGGGCTGCCTGAAGACGCACTGGAGCCCAGCAGTGTGGACAGACAGGCACAGACACCTCCCAGCACCCGATGACAGCAACGCTCGCTGGTGGTGGCAGCACAGCAACCATCACAAGCAAGAGGTTTGTGCAAGAGCTGCAGATAGCAGCAAGAGCTGCTATCTGCTTGTGCAGATAGCAGCCCAGACCCAGCCGCACCTCTGCCGGCCAGCACAGCAGCCCAAGGCCAACATGGTACTACCATTCCAAACTACCATTCCAACATGGTAGTTTTGCTGCGCACCCAGCCTCGAGTGAGTGTGACGCGAGGTTTGACAAAACCCCTTGCACATGGAAACAGCGGTTGTTAGTTAAAACAGCGGTTGACTTGCCCTTTAAAGAGCACCTGGCCTGAGGCGCTGTGCTGCATACAACTCAAGTTCAAGTATTTTATTGTCACTTCACAATTTACACGTGAGTATAAGCAGTGAGTGAAAAACCTTTTGTGCAAAACGCCCAACTCATGCGCAACACAACTGCTGAACTGACAATTTCTCAAAAGATGTGTGAAAAGCAATGAAGTCGTGACAACCACAAAGTATACATGCACACACGGGACCGTGTCGAACGACTCCTACCTTCCTCTCTGTAGTAGGTCTTGTCAGATGGTGTTTCCTTTGCCTTGTTCTCCATGGCCGCTATCAGCTTCTTCTCATACAGTCTTCGAGTCGAGTCTTTGGCAAAAACACATCAGAATTGTCTTACTACTACTACTACTACGACTACTACTTCCTCGCTAGTACTGGCCACATGCCCAGCCATACAATACTTGGCTAGGTGGTGCAGAGTTAAAATGTGAATAGGGTCCATGTTGTTATGCCTATGGACCCATCTCATATATAATTGCATTCTGCAGGATGCCAACTTACCAACTATGGGTCCATGTTTGACACCGTACTCAGAGAGCAACTGGCTGATCTCCGCATCTGTTTTACCACTCAAAGACATCTGCAACCAGAGAGATACATTGACTGGAGGGAAGGATGGCTGGATTTAAAACTGATTTAAAAACATTCAGAGTCAGCCTAACCAAATGCCAAACTAAACTACATTTAAAAGTACAGTATGTTGGCTAAATCAAATTGTTACCGAGTGTAAACGGTTGGGATAAATGTTTCATGTGGAGATTCTGCTTAAACTTGACTTAATGAGGCTAATTTTAGTGTGGCGAATCAATTCATAACATGTTCCCCTGGCATGATCTGCCAATAGTTACTTTAGGCAAAGTCAACGGTAAGGAAAACTGGTCATACACGATACGATACTAAACGTATCGCCTAGAATTATACGACTACTATTACTATTAATGTCAAACTCGCGATCATTTCCTGTCTTTTTGTACTTCGCTTTCGCTGTTTTATCAAACGGGGAAAAAAGTTGCGCCAATATTTTCTAAAATAACGTTTTTGTCTCGTATTTTAAGCGCACCCTTGCGCACACATGTCGTTTTGATACATGTAAAGAAGATACGTTTTCTTACCTTTCAAATCACTGCTAGCTGAATGCTACTAGAGAGCGACCGCAGGAGGACCAGTAGAGCGGAGGGGCGTGGCGCCACATCTGGACCTGTGCCCGTGTGGGCGTGGCGCCACATCCGGACCTGTGCCCTTGTGGGCGTGGCGCCACCGCTGGACCTGTGCCCGTGTGGGCGTGGCCTCCACCTCTGGACCTGTGCCCGTGTGGGCGTGGCGCCACCGCTGGACCTGTGCCCGTGTGGGCGTGGCGCCACCTCTGGACCTGTGCCCAGGCCAGACACACCTTGGTAAATACGCCCATGTCACCTTCTTAAATACTACGCCCATGTCAGGAGAACTCCATCTAAAGTTTATTTGATCTATTTGATTTGATTGAATTGAATTAGTAGAACATTTTCTTTATCACACCCCTAAAGTAGCGAGCCTATCGGTTGGGCCAATTCTAACGTTCACATGCAATGTTTACACAAACACCACGCCTACGTAACCATAGACTATTGCACAGTTCACAACTATTTTAAACAGTAGATGCAGCTGTATGTGTGTGTGCGTGTGTGATTTTGACCTTTTATGGTGTTCTGTATATATGTATATGAGTCTTTTATTTGCTTTGGCAATGTAAACCGTGTGTAGTGTTCACACCAGAATACAGAAACTAGCCTATAGCACCATCTGGCAGTGCAAAAATATTGTAGCGACCCTGGACGTTAATTTCATGTGTTATGTGTATTCTGTGTTGTTCTGACGCAGCCGTTCCCGTGTGCGTCTATTGGAAGGTGTTACCTGTCAATCTGGGTGGGTGGCCAATCATAATGAAGTGGGAGGGGCTTGTAATAAAGGGGGAGTTGTTATGTTTTGAGCGGGAGTTTGGGAGTCTTGGTTTGGTTGGCTAGGTTACGACCAAACAGTAACCTGGGAAACCAATGTTACAAATAAACAAGTTGTTCAACTTGTAATACTGACTCGACATTCATTCTCTCACCCCGGGGATCGTTACTATATGTAATGAACGGAATATTCTTTAACAATAAAAAAAAAAAAAACAGATTGACAGAAAAATACGTAGACAACTTTATTGTGTATCAAAATACTGTCTTACAAACACTTTAAAAGCCCTTTATTTATTTAAGACGTTTCAATTTGTTTTTTCTAAAATACCGAGTACACACAAAGCCAAAGGTACAAGAATAAAGGGCGTGGTGGCAGATTGGGTGCAGAAAAAAATAAAGCAACATGTTCGCATTTCTTGTGTAGGTTCTTCTCTTTGAGGAGATTAAATTCCGCAACAAATATTCTCTTTAGCCCGCCTATCAAGCCTCACGCTAGAAATGTCCCTTTTGTTGTCCCCAAATTAACATTTTTGTAACAATTTGATCGTCCACGTGGAAAAACCTTCAACTTTCTCTTTCCCATTCAATTCATTTAGTCTTACTGGTTCTTTCCATTGCTCTGTGTGAGAGTTTTAAGACTTGGCAGTAATGTTCACTATGCATAGAATAATTCTGGATCACACCTTTCAATTTAATCCAGAAACCTCAGCAGTTTTAGGCAGATTTGAGGACGCATGTGGGCCTAACATGACACGCAGTGAGTCATGGCTACTTCACCAGAATCTATAGGCTCCAGCCATCTTCATTGTGAGTCACACCCCGTGCTTCACATAATACTTTACACCAACCCTTCCTTTGCCAGTAGACATGTTTCTCAATCGTATCACGTGTTAAAGTTTCAAAGAAGGAGTGCCTAAATGGATCACACTAGCAGCAGATAAAACATAAGGGGGGGCAAGTTGGCAAGCGTTACAATCAACAAACTGGACTGGATTTAGGCCACCACTGCATTTACTAAAAATTCAGCTCTGCAAGTAGAACAGGATACATAGTCCTGTTCGAGTCTTTCTGTAGATCCAGGCTCAGGTTTCTGAGGAAAGGGGTTTTGTATAAAAGCTGCAATCCGTGTAACGCAGTGAAAAGACTTGAACCTCGAACCTAGCATGGGCCAATTGTATCCTGCGGTGCACTAGTAGGATATTCTATTCAACAATCAATTTGTGTTAGACTAAAACTAACAGGTTAACTGGCCATGGAGAGACTGCCCACGGTTGAACCCGCGGGGACGTCTCAGGCATGGCCCACGACTGCTACTCATACAGTAATAAAAAGGTGCTTGTTCCCGCTTCTTGGGCTACGTGGGGGACATGATTGGTTTGGGGATGGAGAGAATGATTGAAGTGCCACATGAAGTGGTCATATACAGTGTTTATTGATCTTTTTTTGTGTTAAAAATAAGAATCAGATTTTTGCTAAACCACAAACACAGAACGGGTGTAAACATCGACAAAGGGGAGGGGGGGGGGGGTTGGTAAGTTTGACGAAGCCGGGAATCCTGTTAATGAATTTTGTAAACAGCAATATCACAGGCAATGATAGACAAGGTTGTATAATAATATAATTAAGAATTTCAGTTGCTGGGGAAAGGAGTGGTACGATCGGGGTGATCACTTTGGGATCCCCCCCTCAGACGGTGATGTGGTACGGACTGCCGGGAATGTGTTGGTCCCCCCACTTGACCACCAGGATGTACTCCCCCTTGTCCTTGAGCTGGTAGCTGACGTTGTACACGCGGTTGCCCACGTGCTTCACAAGAATCTCCTCACAGGGCACCTTGGGGCCGTCCACGCCGACCAGGAGCATGTTACGCCCTGGAGGAGGGAGGGAGGGAAGGAGTGAGAAAAGGAGGGAGGGAGGGAGAGAAGAAGATAAAGGTTAAAGATGGGTATGACTGGGCTGTATAGCGATACTATACTCATATTGCGATGAGACTCAATATCGCTTTAGATTTTGGATAGCGCAATATCATGATATTGACTGTGATATGAGATGCAATATCATCTTAGATTTGAGGTCATTATATCATCATATGTCATAAAAAGTATTGTCATTTTCCTTGTTTTAAAAGCTAAAAAAAAACAAAAAACCAAGCAGTCATTCTTCTCCCATTTTAAGAGAGAAAGGACAGTAGGAGGCCCGAAAACACACTCGACAAGTCCCAGCGCAGCGTACCTGCTTTGCTGCAGTCCACGCTAAAGTTGTTCTTCTGTCCGATGTAGCCCTTGGTGAGGCCCGCGCCCTTGGCCATGACCTTGCTGGCATCCGATTGGCTGGGGACCGCCTGCTGGGTACCACTGATGGCGCGGGTCACAGGGTCCACCATCACGGAGGAGGTCTCGTGCATGCTGTGACTGGGCACCAACTTGGAACCTGGAGCACGGACAAAGCGGCAGTAACGTGAAGAAGAGACATGGAAGAACTCAAACCCTTCCCTCGTTCATTGCTGTGAATGTGGACTTGCTGGTTCAGGTTTAAGAAGAGTTCTCACCAGTGATCTTGGCCTTGAAGGGGCTCCCGACAATGTGGTAGGGCCCGCCGTATTTGATGGAGATGAGATAGTTTCCCGGGGCCATCGGGGTGTAGGTCACCCGGTAGCCTTCTGAACACTCCACACAGTCCATCTTGACCTTGGAGGGCCCGTCGATGGTCACAGCCAAGGCCCCGGGGCCCGCTTTGCTGGTGTTCACCACAAACTCACAAGCAGTGCCTGGAGAGAGAGAGAGACGGGGAGAGAGAGAGAGACGGGGAGAGAGAGAGAAAGAGAGAGGGGGGTAAAGTCAGTAAGAGAGGCGAGGAAGGGAGATGTCAGGAAGGTAAGTCAGACAAAGTGTAGTTATACAGTCTAAAAACCTCAACTCTCAATTTCTATTATATTTAGCATTTCTACACATGAATGCAGTGTAGGAGAGAGCCAGCAGGGTCTTACCGGTAGTGCCTCCCTCCAGGCCCGGTCCGTAGGCGGACACCATGCCGGGGTCTCCGGCCGCGCCCATCTCCCCGACGCGGATCTTGAACGGACTGCCGGGGATGTGGCTGCCGTTGAACTTTACGTCAATGAGATACAGACCGTTCTCTCTGGGAATAAACCGCACTGCGTACTTATCTGGGGTGACGCAAGAGAAGGAGAAGGCTTTGTAGTTCTGCAAACCAATCACGTCAGAGAGGTTCATTTGGAGAGTCCATGACATTCCATTAAAAATATTCCCAAATCAATGAATTGAATGAAAGCTTTGCAACATGTGAGAAAGACCCTCATATCATACGGATTAGTATTTAGCTTGTCCATGAAGTCAAGTCAGTCAAGTCAAAGCAGTTCAGTAACAGGGACAGTTTAAATGCAATACATTTCCTGTGAGTATAACGCCAAGGCCAAGTTAACGTGATTAAATGAGTTAATGGAGAATTAATTTTATTTTGGCTTCCATTATTTAGCATGGTGCAACTTTAGCGACACGTTTTATTTGTCTTTTATTACCTGGAATGGAACACTGCAGTTAAGAACATAAAACAGAAGTTTCAACAATCTTAAAACATTCACATTAATATCACATCTTCCCAAATACAAAAATAAAAATGTAGTCCCTGTAAACGCAGACGGGGTCTCCCGTGGTTACCTTGGTCGATCTCGGTGACGCAGCACTCCTCCAGGGCCCCGGACGGGCTGTGGACCTTGGCGTCGATCACGCCCTTCGCTCCGTTCAGGCTGACGGCGAACGAAGCCGGCTGGTTCACCTTCAAGCCTGACTCCTGCTCGACAACACACACTCACACGTTGAACGCTAGCACCACCAGCGTGGCTATTCATTCGCATTTAGCACACTGAATAGCATTTATTCACCCAAAGCTCAGCTACATCTTTTCTTACCTGCAGGTCGCTAACAAGGCTAAAGAGGAGGCGCTGCGTGAATTAAGGACAGAGACAGAGACTGAGGAAAACACAAGTCTGAAATGTTTTCATGAAATTGTGCTTAAATGTGTATTTTTGTATGTAATGGCATAGGGCTCCATATGTATATCTGAGTTTAGATGTATGTGACGGTGTATATGGATGCGATTGATTGTGGACAGGTGTGAGAAGAAGCCAGAGAAGAGGTTTAAGTGGGGAAAGGCAGCCCATGTTAGCCCTCTTTAACCCTGTAGCGCCTGGTCCTTTGATCAAGAAGGGGGTGGGGCTCTGTTGAGAGCCTTTAGAATGAGGCACGAGAAACACACACAGTCCTTCAATATCCCAGAAGCCTTTTCACCACCAGACAATGCAGCAGCAGCAGCAGCAGCTCATTCCTATACTTGCATCAAACACCTTTAACTTGATAATCATAACAATCTGAATAATGACAATCATGATAATCACAATAATAATAATTTATGCACAATTCAATTAGTCTAATACTACCCTTAAGTCAACTTAAACCTGCATTGAGGCATCTGCCATAGCTTAGTTGATGCAGTAAATGTTTGACCTGGCTGTGTGCTCATCTATGGATTCCTCTGTTGTGATTTATTTGTGATTGAATCTATGAATCTATAAATCCTAGATGTGACCCTAGCTTACCCTTACTCTTACAGCGCTACATTTAAAACACATTGCTACTCGCAGCTGCTGCACTGTGGGCTGTGCACGGTGGCCTGGTACGTGCGCACGTGGGACGTGTGTGTGTGTCTCAGAGCCTCACCTGAAGACTGGCAACAGTTGGGCGGCGGGCGTCGTCTGACGGCGAGGCCACGGGCACCACGAAGGGACTGTCGGGGATGTGCTCGTCGTTGAAGCGGATCGACACCTCATAGTCACCTACAGGGGGCAGCTTAATTTAGTTCAATGGCCATAGAGAGAGAACACCGTCATTGGTACACGGTCATCAACACTGATATTCCCTTCCCTCTCTGGTCTCACCAGGTTCCTGGACAATGTAGGACACGCCGCTGGAACCATCCTTGCGGTCCTCGAACGCGATCTCAGCCTTGCTGGGGCCCTCCACCGCGATGCTCAGGCCGCCCGCGCCCGCCTCTCTGGTCCAGATGCTGAACTCGGCTACACACACACACACACACACACACACACACACACACGTTAGTTATGTCACTGCTATTGCATCTCTCACTTTATCATCACTGGATTTACTGACCCTCATTTCTTTTAATGCAGGTCATTTTATTTGTGCTGAAAGACCGAAGACCACCCCATCACAATATTACTATTCCATTTATCATTTGTACTTGTTACCCCTTTTCATGCCCGTATGACACCCATTGCACTCCGAACCGTCCCTGGAAGGAGGGATCCCCCACTCTGCGTTTCTTCTCCAGATTTCTTCCTTGTTAATTAAGGGAGTCGTTTCTTTCCCTTAGGGAGGCTAGGGCTAGGGGGGTGTCATGATCACATGGCCCACAATCATATGGCCTGTAAAGCCCTTTGAGACTGTAACTGTGATTAAGGGCTATACAAATAAAATGTACTTGACCACAGCAATATCCATCCATCCATCTTGCACACACACCCACCTGGTACTCCCGCCTCCGCCCTCTCCAGACCGGGCCCTCCGGCACGGACCTTGTGGGCGCCGCCCTCACCCAGGGGCCCCACGGTGAACTGGAAGGGGCTGCCGGGCACGTGCGAGCCGTTGTACTTGACGCACACGGTGTGCACGCCAGTCTCGGTGGGCACGAAGCGGATGCAGTAGGTGTTGTTCTCGCCCTCCATGATGTCAGCCTTGTGCACCTGTCCCGAGGGACTGGTCACCTGGGCCGTCATGTCCGCTATGCTGATCTCTGGGGGGGGGGGGGGAGAACAGATCAGCAGCGATTCAGAGACCATGCACATCAGCTACCCCCATCAGACAGTCGTTTCAGAGAACCTCTAGCCAAAAATTAAACTAAAGTCTTTCAGTCCCACTGCAATATCAATTTTAAAACAATGCCAAATAGAGCGTCCAACAATTTTTCGACGCAGTTTTGCACACCTTACCCTGATGTATTTATAGAATTTGTTTCAGTGTTAATGTAATCTTACTCAGTCTTTCATGGATGCATGTTATCATTATCATGTTGTTGCGAGTCCCAAACCCAAGACAATTTCCTGTAGCCATGTGATGGGCAATAAAGTTTTGGAATGGATTTTATGGAAAGTTTTGGAATGTTGAAGTAACTTGTTGAGATCAACTGGACGGCTCACTCCCGCATGACAGCACAAGACAGATTTTCTGGTCTGTTTTACATTTGTTTTGCATGTAGTCATTTAGACATTTTAGCTTTTAGTTCTCCAGAATCAGCTTTATTGCCTTCATTTTTACAAACAAGGAATGTGCTTTTGTGAAATTGGTGCATAACTTGGTAACTTTGTTACCGTCACCATAGGAATCAGCGGGGAAAAGAGCAGCAATAATTGGGGTTCGTGCAAACAGTTACAGTACACTTCAAAGTCAAAGTCAATTACAAAGCAAAACCAGCATGAGAAGCGCGAGGACTCACCGGGGATCTTGAGGCTGAGGTCACACTGGCTGCCCACGTTGGCGACAGACGCCGCCCTCCTCTTCCTCGTGATGCTCTCCTTCATCCTGCCCTCACCAGTCACCTTGACTGTGAATGCACTTCCTGCACACACACCAATGAGGCTAATAAAGATGTGCTCTTACACACACACACACACACACACACACACACACACACACACACACACACACACACACACACACACACACACACACACACACACACACACACACACACACACACACACACACACACACACACACACACACACACACACACACACACACACACACACACACACACACACACACACACACAAAGAGAGAATGTTGGCGCACCTGGAACATGCTGGTCTGCAAACTTGATGTTGATGATGTAATTTCCTGGTTCGGTGGGACAGTAGATCACCTTACACGTGCCGTCATCCTGGTCCTCTGTGTTGATGTCCACTTTACTGGGACCCTCGATGGACAGACTGAGACCACCGTAGCCTGACACACACACATACACACTTAATGAATAGTCCATAGGCATTTCATGGTCAGCCATTACACAAAGATGTTGCTAGCCAGGCTGAAGTAATTCAAATCTGCTCATATTTGATTTGCCTTTTTTCACATTGAAGACAACCCACTGGCAAATTAAATGACCCCAGAGCTGAAATGTCATTTACTCATGGAACAGGCCTAGACACACTGCAAACCACTCCTATGTATTTTCAGTAGAATAATCTTAAATTATGTTTGGAATGTGAAAAATTCCACTCCTGAGGCTAGAGCAATTAAGAACCGCTAACCACTGGTCTCTGGTCTGAATATGATGTGAATATGATGAGTTTTTTTGAGTGATGACCATATACAGTATATTATGTCATCAAATGTACTTTTCCACTAAATTAATAAGACTAAGACTAACACACACACACACACACACCTGCGTTGCGAGTGTCGATGATGAACTCCGCCGGCTCGAAGGTCCGCGCCTCGCTCAGCCCCTGGCCGCTAACGCGCACGCGGCTAGCGTCGCCGATCTCCGACTGGCTGATCATGACGGAGATGGGGCTGCTGGGAATATGGCGGCCGTTCTTCTTGATGTTCACCAGGTGCTCGCCGATCTCCTTGGGGACAAACGAGATGCCTGGCAGGAAAACAGAACGGGAAAAGGCTCAAACTCCAACTAAAAAAAATTACTTTAAAGACCCAGGAAAGCGTGGCCCTAGCCAAGGCTAGCAGCAGCAGTAGTCAACAAAGGTTTCAGACAGAAAACAATAAAGTTTACATTAGTTTATTCATCATCAAACTAGACACGTGTGTGGAAATGCGCATTTTCTGAAGAAAATGTGCATGGGTGCTTTCTATATGCAGTTTTCTGTGAGCATGCCAACAATGCTAGAAAGACATGCCAAGTTTCAAGTTCCTGGGCCACTTGGAAGCGGACCGAGGTGCCACTTTTAACTCAATAAAAAAACATTTTAATATCACTCATGGTCGTCTAAGGAGCACATGTAATTCTAGGTTTTACAAAACTGAAGGCACAAAAAAAACAAAAAATTATATATATATATATATATATATCCAGATGGACCTTATGGGCCCTTGACAGAGTTATAGCGCCGCCTGTGGTCAAAGCGGTACCAAAGTATTCACATAAAAGGAGCAATATAAGCCCCTCCTTGCACCCCGGTTGCCATGGGTTATGGCAGAGTCACTCACCCACGTGTCCATCGCGGAGCATCTTCAGCAGGCACGGCTCCTCGCGGCCGGAGGGCGTGGTCAGAGAGGCGGTCAGCTGACTGAGGTCCAGCTCGCCGATGTCCAATGGGATGTCAGCGGCTGAGCCCACCTTCAGCTGGGACAGCCTCATGGAGTCGTCGCCTAGGAAACGAGGATGCGGGGAGTTGAGGAATATATATACATATATACACAGTATATGACCTCAGAAAGAAGCAGAATGGAGGAAGTGCAAAAAGTTCTCACTCTCCTCTTTCAAACTCACTAAAAACTCTTGCATTTGCTTTCAATGTTTATCTCTCCGTTTCTCTCTCAAGGTATTAACAATACTTCTTTCTGCACAGCGACAGGACCAGGAATGGTCTGATTGGTTACCGGTGATCCTGGCGGCGAATGGGCTGCCGGGGATGTGCTTTTCGTTGTACTTCACCAGGATGCTGTAGTCTCCGGGCAGCACTGGCAGGTAGGACACGGTGCATGTGCCGTCCTGGTTGTCCACACAGCTGATGTCCGCCTTGGACGGACCCTCGATGGCCAGCGACAGACCACCTGGAGCCACGAGGTAAATGATGAACAGACTGGTCAGAGTATAGTAGTTTTGGCATCTTTTCATGCATTTCTAATGAATGAAAAATGTATAAAACTATACATTTTATTCATAGCGGGGTAGACGACTTACAGCCAAGTGTAGGTGTCTGCCGTTGTACGATTAATACCAGCTGAACACTAATATAACATTAAATGGTAAATGGATTGCATTTATATAGATTTTATCCAAAGCACTTTACAGTATTGCCTCACATTCACCCATTCATACACCGACGGCGGTGCCAACCATGCAAGGTAACAACCAACACGTCAGGAGCAGTTAGGGTTAGGTGGCCCCACATTAGAAAACATACAACAACATAACGCATCATATCTGAAGACTTGGGCTTCCTACCCTCTCCTGCATCTTTAGTGTTGACAGTGAAGACCGCAGGCTTGTTGACCGTGCCGTGGATGAGCCCCGGGCCGTAGGCACTGACGTTACCGCTGTTCATGTAGTCCACGTAGAACTGCAGGGGGCTGCCTGGATGGGGGAGACAGAGAGGCGGTGACGGAGAGGGGGAGACAGAGAGGGGGAGACAGAGAGGGAGAGAGAGAGACCGTAAAGGAAATCAAATGGAGCACATGAAAAGAGACCTCACAAGCGCTGTGGGTCACTGCCACTCAACTCGTCACCCCCTGTAATTATCCCATCTACCGGACGACCGCTGGGAACGGCCAGCACCGTACATAATTAGAGGGGGCGGTTTGAAAGTTTTGATTGACGCAGGATCAGGATTGTAGTTAGTCCAGATAGCCTTACCAGGGATGTGGATTCCGTCGTACTTGATGTCCATCTCGTGCAGTCCGGCCTCCACAGGGGCGTACTTGACCGTGACCGTGCCGTCCTTGTTGTCAGCGATGTCTGGCTTGGCCACCTTGCCCGACGGCATGCGGACGTCACCTGCAGAGAGGGGAGGTAGACGGACGGGCATCAGAATAGAAGCGCGCATGCGTATGTTTTTCTCTGTGTGCGTGCGAGTGTGTGTGTGTGCTATTCTGTGTGTGCGATTTGCAGTTTGTGCGCTATTCTGTCTGTGCACATGTGCGTGTTATTCTGTGTGTGCGTGCGCTGGTCTGTGCTATTCTGTGCACACGCACACACACACACACACACACGCACACACACACACACACCTACCTGTGATCTCTCCCTTCTGGATGGTGAAGGGGATCACCAGGTCGAAGGGTCGGAGTCCAGCCACATCCATGCCATTCATGCCCATGGGCCTGTCGGTCGCCTGGTGGGGGGGGGGGGGGGGGGGGTGGGGTGGGGTGGCACACGGTCAACACTATAGACAACTCCCAGCGGTGAGTCAGTTAGCCCAGGGATGTGTGTGGCAGGGGAGAGAGGGAGGGAGGGAGATGGCGGAGGGAGGGAGAGAGGGAGATTGGGGAGGGAGGGGGAGAGAGAGAGGGAGATGGGGGAGGGAGGGAGGGAGGGATGGCTTAGAAGATGACGGATGATGATGAGTTGGCGATGAGCTGGCAACAAACCGTCTGCAAACACCCAACTATGCCAGGGAGACGAAGAGGGATAAGCTGAAAAGAGGTGTGTGTGTGTGTGGGGGCGGGTGACCACAAAATGAATGGTTGATGATCATGATGACATTGACACAAAACCATGAGAGAGACATGAAGAGAGAGCGTAAGAGAGGGATAGAAAGATAGAGATAAAGGGATGAAAGGATAGAGAGAGAGAGAGGATGACATGAAGGCATGATGATGTACAGGGGAGAGCGAGCCCGCCCAATTAAAGACATGAGGAAAGCACACGGCAGACACATGGAAGCCATTTTGTAAAATGTCGAGACCCGAACTGCCCACATTCATGAACGACAAAATGGCCAGTCTCTTCCTAAACGGGTAGACCTGCGAGTCGACATGAAGCGCTGCTACGTCATAGAGCTGCACAGCACAGAAAATACCCTCTATTCTCTCTGGTGAATAGAGCACTCAACTCAATGTTGCTGTAGTGCGCATAAATTAATTAAAAAGAAAAAGAAGGCTGGAAAAGCCACCTCCAAGTGTACTGAAAGTGCACCATGTAGCACAATAAAACAAAAGCTGAACCGCTTGGCTGTGCAGACCTTCATTAGCGCCACGCCTCATGTTTAAACAAAGACAGGAGGAGGAGGATGAGGAGTGGTGTGTTGTACGGGATGAACGGAGGTGATGAATGAGGAGGGGAGCAGGGCAGATCATCTGAGAGACGGAAACACCTGCGATGAGAGAGATGGATGGATGGATGGATGGTCAGATAGGGGACTAGAACCCTGAGAAGCGAGGGGGAGGGACTGGGAGGGGGTAGGGGGGGGTCTGACGGACGTAGGGGACACCAGCGGCGTTAAGTTGTAGGATGTAGCGTGACGGGAGGACTCGGGCGAGAGAGATGGAGGGAGGGAGGGGAGGATGCAGAGATCTAGGTACCCAGGGTTGTTGAGCGTAGTACTGGGGCATTTGGCTCTGCTGCATGAGCTGGTCGGACGGCGCACCCTCCAATGCCTGGGAGAGTGAAGGATTATGGGTAATGGAATTGAGGGGAAATAAATAAAGTGGTCAATTATTGCTTTTTATTTTCTTAGCCAGCAACCTGAGCAGGGACCTGTCGAGTAGAGAACGTTGGACTACACACACACACATAAACACACACACAAACAATGAAGAATTAACAATCGTTGAACTATGATGTGAATAACTGTCAGTCATCAATCAAATTAAGTCGATTTCAATCGACTTCAACAAACTTTGGCTGGGAATCTTTCAGAATTTCACGATCAAATTTTTATTATTTTTGATTCTTGGGGGGGTCACTATTCAATTCAAAACTATTCCCAAAAATCAAAATTCAAAAAATCGATTCTGAAATATCAGGATCTACTCTGGTCCGCTGTGCACCAAGAAATGCGGTGTGGCAAATTATGGCACGAAAGCCGAATAAAGTGTGTATTATTAGTGTAGATTATGCCGTTTTTATATTTGAAAAAGTTCTATAAACTGTTCAACTGAGCGATATTGTTAAAGACAGAAAGGCAAACCTAAGGGAAAAAAAAGAAGTTGTGAATCGATTCAGAATCACGGAAGCCAAGAATCGCGATTTTTGTCATTCCGTACAAAACACGAAATACTCACAGTCACTTGGAAGGGGCTGTTGGGGATGTGCTCGCCGCCGAATCGCACGCAGATGACGTACTCGCCGGGCTGCGGCGCCTGGTAGAAGATGTCGAAGGTGCCGTCCTCATTCTCCACCACGTCCACGTCCAGCTCCGCCCCGTCCGGCGTGCACACACTGCATGTCACCTTGCCCTTGCCGGCCGCCTTGGCGTCCACCGTGATCACCGTCTGCTCCCCGATCTGGATGGTGGGCCCACGCCGGCGCCTGGTGGAGGAGGAGGGGAGCAACAATGAGTCTTTTTCGGGTGATGCATTGTTTTTGTTGCATGCATGCAAGACACTGGCGCTCACCATACATACACAACTGTTTCCCCACAAACACACACACACACACACACACGCTCGCTCGCTCCACCATGCAACATTCCATCATGACCAGGAGACCTGAGAGAGTTATTTGTTACTCTGCTACCAATGTTATTTATTTATTTATTGACAGAACAATCCGTTATTGAGGCGACTCAGTCTGCGTCCTACGAAGCTAGGTTAGCGCCAGAATGCAGTTCCACCATGCCGTCAGTCCACCTGTTAGTACATCTGTTAGTCTAGTCTAGTGACTCGGACTACGAGAGACTCGAGACTCGAGGGAGGGAAGAGGCAACTTTAGGCAAAGAAATAAACAAGGAGGGAGGGGGGGGGGGGGGGGTTTAGGATCCAACAGAGGTTTACACATCCCGCTGAAAGGTGGTGCTAGTGCCCTGCATGCCGAGAAAGGAAGGAGAGAGGGAGGAGGAGAGAGGGAGCAAGCAGAGTGTGTCCTCCGCTGTACAAGAGGCTTCCATCGAGGGCTTACCCAGGCCATGACCGCCGATTGAGACTGAGAAGGAGAATGGTGAGAAGCAAGGGAGTGAGGGGAAAAAATAAAATAAAATAAGAGTGATACTTGAGTGAGACAGTCAAAGTGGGGTGTGGTGGGTGGGGTGTGTGTGTGTGTGTGTGTGTGTGGCGGGGAAGTAGGGCAAAAACAGATAGTGATGGAGGATGGGAAGCAGGGGAGTGGTGTGTGTCCGTGTGTGTGTCCCCGTGTGTGTGTGTGTGTGTGTGTGTGTCCCTGTGTGTGTGTCCCTGTGTGTGTGTGTGTGTGTGTGTGTGTGTGTCCCTGTGTGTGTGTGTGTGTGTGTGTGTGTGGTGCTTCAGCATATTTGTGGGCGTGGAGGGCAGGGGGGTGGGGGGGTGGTGTGGTACGTGAGGAGCGCACAGCAAGAGAAAACAATCTGTCTGGTCAACAGAAATAAAACACAGCCCTTTGCTTAGTATACATTTTTAAAAGTCATATTTAAAATACACCTAAAAAGGCATTATCAGCATCAAATCCTGATCCAAACAGAATGACTCAGAATTATAAATCAATTTAAATGTATATGTAACTTGCTGATTTCATTTGAGTTTGAGGTAGTCTACTCCACACTTGTGTCAACTCGGGTGTCAAACTACCAGTGGTTTTCAAACTGTGGGCTGTGACCCAAATTCACAAAAACATATGCATGCAGATATGCCTCATCTTTTTCATTTGTTCATTACCATGTTTGAGAACTCAAACAGGGGGAATATCGTATTGAAGAACAATAAACATGGAGAAATATTAATCATCTCCATCTTTTCACTCGGTAATGTAATGCTCAACTTTTTACACAAAATATTAGGTGGAGGGGTCATGGCAAGAGAACAATTGGGACCCCCCCCCCCCCCCCCAACAGCCTGCCACTCTAACAGCCTTTCCCCTCCAACAGCCTGCCCAGCATACTGCTTATAGAGGCCGTGGTGGTGGCCCAACGCCTACCTGTGACAGTGCACTTGCTGGCGTCGCCAGTGGGCAGGGCCGGATGCGGTAGGGCGAGTAGGGGATCTCGTCGCCGCCGTACTTGATGAGGATGGTGTAGCGGCCCGTCATGTCCGGCACATAGGACACCAGGTAGGTGCCGTCTTGGTTGTCCCGGATGTTGGCCTTCTTGGGCTTGCCCTCTGGGTCCTTGGGGTTGGGGGGATAAGGTGAAATCATCTTAAGAGTGAGGTAGGGGTGTGTGTGTGTGTGTGTGTGTGTGTGTGTGTCTGTGTGTGTGTCTGTGTGTCGCTCCTCACAGTGATCTGCACGGCCAGCAGGCCCTCGCCGGCGTCCTTGGCGTCGATGGTGAACTCGACGGGCAGGGAGGCGGGCACCCCGGTGGTGTTGAGGCCGGCCCGCTGGCGCGCACCTTGCTGGCGTCGTGGGTGGGCAGCACCTTCACCTTGTAGGGACTGGGCAGGGGGGAGGGAGAGGGACACACACACAGCAGAGTTATCAATGACAGTCAAGAGCTGTGCTATTAGATTATGCTTTGTGATCTGCCTTGTGATTTTATATAGCTCCCTTTATATTTATATTTTGACTTTAAATTCATTGCCTTTCCTCATGAAGACACATATCTTACCTATATTGTTTTTCTTTTAAGCCTATACACTGTACTTTTATTATTCTATTGTTTTTATTCTTATGTTTTTTGTATTTTTGAGCAACCTCTGCAAAAGAATTTCCTTCGAGATCAATAAAGCTCCATCTTGTGTTATAATGTAATGTCATCCAGAATGACCCCGTGTCATGCTGCACATTTGACAAAACAAAACACTTTGCCTACAACCAGTAGTTGAGTATGTGCATGTATGTGTGTGCATGTTTGATACCTGCGAGGGATCTCCTCATCTGCATACAGCACGTTGATAGAGTAGGGTCCCTCTCTGGTGGGAACGTAGTTGACCGTGTGAGTCTGGTCCCCGTTATCAACCACCTCCACGGGCTCCACTAGCCCTAGAGACACACACACACACACACACACACCACACCACACACACACACACACGGGAAGGGTTTAGATCTGTAAATAACGCAATATTATAGCTATGGAAGACCATACACACACACACTTAAATACTTACCCTTGGGTCCCTGCACGCGGACTTGCAGCGGGGCCACTCCGGCCTTGGAGGCATCCACGGTGAACGCCTGCGGGATGTTGGCCCTGACGTTGGTGCCCAGGCCGGGCCCCTGGCACTTCACCTTGGTGCTGTCCACCGTGTCGCTGACGGGCACCGAAAACGGACTTCCTGTACACACAGACACACACATGGAGGAAGAGGAGGGTTGAGTCAACACTAGACATGATGTATATATGTAAATATGATTGTTAATTGTTATATTAGAATTCTACAATCGATTTTTTGGGCAGCAGTAGCTCTGACAACAGTAGGGTCTGGCAACAGGAAGGTTGCTGGTTCGATCCCTGGGCTCTGCCTAGCCAAGTGTCGAGGTGTCCCTGAGCAAGAGACTATCTGAAGAAAAATAACTGCTGTGTCCGTACCGGTGATGGGCTGTCCGCCGTAGGTGATGTTGAGGTTGTAGGTGCCGGGCTCGTAGGGGACGTACTCCACGCTACAGCTGCCATCTTTGTTATCCGTGCACGACATCTTGGCCTCAGAGGGCCCCTCCACGGCCAGGCCCAGACCACCAGTACCTGCTCCACTGGAGAATTAAATAAAGATTACAATTAAATTGACAATTCTGTGTTCAATACTGTGTCCATTCTCAGTATTTATTAAGATGGTTGAATGGATGTAGTATTTTAGTATATTACTTTTGGACAATTCATCAAATATATAGACTTTGTGTCTCGAGCCAATGTTATAATATTGTAAATGTAATAATTGAATAGAATTTTTTTAAATAATTGTATACAATTCCTTGAATATTTGTATATCATTTTTTAAAATAATTACATCAACGTGTCTTATGATTCACAGTACAGAAATAGAAAGGTAGGGTACACTTGATAATAACTATGATCTACTCCAAGTTTACCGGGTCTCCACGGTGAACTTGTTGGCCTTGTTGGTGATGCCTCCCTTCAGGCCGGGGCCGTGGACACGCACGCGGCACGGGTCACAGCCCTCGGTGACGGCCACACGGAACGGGCTCTTGGGCACCGGGCTGCTGTCGTAGGCCACCTCCACGCTGTGGGGTCCTGACACACACACACACACACAAAATATTGCAATATTGCAAATTCAATTGAAAAATTCAATATTGAGATTTGAAAATTACCATTCAGTGCGCCATTAACCGAGGAATATCCTTTAAATGTCATTCCAGTACAACAACCATGAACAGTTGTAAAATACTAAGCAAAAGCTGAGCTCAATATGGAATCACCGTCAACACGGCTGTTGACTACTAAAAGTTAAATCATGAGTACTACTAAAAGTTAAATAATTAGTAGGCTAATACTAAAAATTTTAACAGGAGTAGTACTAAAAGTTAAATAATTAGTAATACTAAAAGTTAAATCATGAGTACTACTAAAAGTTAAATCAGGAGTAATACTAAAAGTTAAATCAGGAGTAATACTAAAAGTTAAATCAGGAGTAGTACTAAAAGTTAAATAATTAGTAATACTAAAAGTTAAATCATGAGTACTACTAAAAGTTAAATCAGGAGTACTACTAAAAGTTAAATCAGGAGTACTACAGGTATAAGAGGGGCAGCAGGCGCTCACCCTCCTCGTAGGGCGTGTACTCCACACTGTAGGTGCCGTCTCCCAGGTCGGTGATCAGGGCGTCCGTGTGACTGCCCGACGGGTTACTGATCAGGGTCTTGATGTGGTTGCCACCCTTCTGCGTGAGCGCCCGGGCGTCCACCGTGAAGTCGGTGGTCGCCTCGCGGAACACGCCTGGGAGAACAGAGAGAGGGCGTCAGGGTGGGCGGGTGTCACGAGACCTTATAGAGTATAGTACACTTTCTAGAATGTGTGTGCTAAATGTAATCTGAAATCGTTAGCTAGGAGAATGCTTGCTGAGGATATCAAAGTGTTGAGATGTCCCTGAGCTAATGCTAACTGCTCCCGACGAGCTGGTTGTTAGCTTGCATGTTTGACAAAAGCATGTAAGAAAAGCATTATAATATTCATTACAAATGCAGTCCATTAAGCATGTAAACTGAAGTATATTAGCATCGACATGTGGCGAAATAATGGAAATGACGATGACTGATTCAGACGTTACCTTTGCCCTCAACTCCAGGCCCGAACACGCGGACTCCGCTGGCGTCGACGGCCGGCTCCACGTTGAGGCGAGCGGGGAAGTTTGGCACATCCTGGCCCCCGTAGCGGATGGTGAGTGTGTAGGAGCCGGGGTACAGGGGGATGTAGGTGATGGTGTAGGTCCCGTCGCCGTTGTCCTGAATGTGGACCTCCGCTTCGGTGCCGCTGTCCGAGATGATCTCAATGGTCAGCTCGGCGGGCCCCGCATTGGTACAGTCCACGACAAACTCCCCCGTCTCCCCGACCTTGGCGCGCTCCAGGCCGGGGCCGGAACAACGCACCTGGAAGCAAGAAGATAATCATTATTAATGATTATTATTAGTTACTGAATTAATAAATGAATGAATGAATGAGGCCATATAGGCCGCATGAAGGAAGCCCGTGTCCGACCTTGGATGGGTCTGTTGCAGGGTAGGCTGTCGGGTTGAAGGGGGAGCCAGGGATAGGAGCTCCATCATAGGTCAGCTCCACCTGGTATGGCCCTGCCTCCCGGGGAATGAACTTCACCTGACTGGTCTCGGGGCTCAGGCCTGGCTCCACCTACAACACAGACAACAGAATTAACACATAAAACGCATGCTTTTACATGCAACATTATTTAGACAAATTCTGAAGTCGTCCAAGTTGTGAAATGAATTATACATTGCCAACATACCTTTAAATTTCTTTTAGAAATAAATAAAAAAATATATATTTCTTGGTGATAAAAACCATGCATAAAATTGTACTGTAAAAAGGTATTCTTTTGTCATTAAAAACTTCATGTGATTTACCATCAGGCCAATATAAATAAATATCACAGTACTATAGGGAATCACCATTCTATTTTTGTAATCTGATTACATAATGCACCATAATCAGATCGCACAGCAGCTCACCTTGCTGGCCACTGGCTTGCCTGCAGGTCCGGTGACCTTGGCACCGACCTTGCCCTGGCCACCGGCTCCCTTGGTCTTCACGGTCACCTCCTGGTCCTTGCCTACAGTCATGTCTAGAGAGAGATCACCACACACAGGTGGAGAGCCATATTGAGACAGAGCGAGACAGAGACAGATACAGAGAGAGAGAGAGAGAGAGAGAGAGACACACACAGACAGAGACACTCCGGAAACCACACAGTTTTACGTGTGAAACTTGTGTTCTTCTCGACCTCACGCTCGCCAAATGTCACACCGGCTGGAGACTTTTATTTTACAGGCTTGAGGTTTCGTGAGCGAGCTGTACATACGGTTGCCCAGGCCCGTCACGTTGATCTTGTTGAGGTCCAGCGTGGGCGCAACGCCCACGTTGAAGGGGCTCTTGGGAACGTTGTCTCCTCCGTAGGTCACCGCCACTCCCAGAGGACCCTGGGAAGGAGGGATGGGTGAGAAACGCAGCAGTCTGCCTTCATGTGTCCTTCAAAGACCGTATGCAAGCCTGGAGTTGTATGTAGTATTGTGTACAGCTGTGTTTGTGTGAGAGTATGCGTGTGTGTGTGTGTGTGTATGCTTACCTGCTGCACAGGCGTGTACTTGACGGTGTGCGTGTTGTCGTGGTTGTTGATGATCTCAAAGTCCTTGACGACCTCCGCCTTGGTGGGCCCACTGAATTGGCAGTCCAGCTTGGCCTTGCCGGCCCCCTTGGTGTTGACCGTGAAGTGGGTGGGCTTGCACAGCTCCACACCTGAGACACGCACACATGGAAAAGCCATTACGATACCATTTAATAACAAGCATACAATATGAAATCAGCATTAAGATAAATATTCATTTATAGGTTCAGGGTCACAATGTCACAGAATCCCTAGTGGAGGTGTACAGCTAGTGTGTGTGGTGTGGTAGTGACTGAGGTGGGCGTGGTTGTCTGAGGTGGTGGTTGTGTCTGAGGTGGGCGTAGTTGTGTCTGAGGTGGGCGTGGTTGGGCCTGAGGTGGGCATGGTTGTTGGGCCTGAAGTGGGCGTGGCTGTTGGGCCTGAAGTGGGCGTGGTTGTTGGGCCTGAAGTGGGCGTGGTTGTTGTGTCTGAGGTGGGTGTGGTGGTTGTGCCTGAAGTGGGCGTGGTGGTTGTGCCTGAGGTGGGTGTGGTGGTTGTGCCTGAGGTGGGCGTGGTTGTTATGATAGAGGTGGGCGTGGTTGTTATGATAGAGGTGGGCGTGGTTGTTATGATGCAGGTGGGCGTGGTGGTTATGATGGAGGTGGGCGTGCTCTCTCACCACTGCGGCTGAGTCCCGGTCCCTCTGCCTTCACTTTGCTGGCATCGTGGGACGGGTCCACCTTAATCCTGATGGGGGTCATGGGGATGGCCTGCAAACGCACGACAACAACATGGATATCACATCACAACAACAACATGGATATCACAACACAACAACAACATGGATATCACATCACAACAACAACATGGATATCACATCACAACAACAACATGGATATCACAACACAACAACAACATGGATATCACATCACAACAACAACATGGATATCACATCACAACAACAACATGGATATCACAACATTGAATTGCTTTAAGAATTGAAACCGTATGGAACACCACAGAACACAATGTAATGTACAAGACGAACGAACGCACGCGCACACACACACACACACACACACCCCCTACCTGGTTGGCGAAGAGCACCATGATGGTGTAGCTCCCGGCGCCGGGTGGGGTGTACTTGACGGTGAACGTGTCGTTGTCGTTGCGGATGATGTCGAAGTCAATGTCGGCCTCCGCCGGTCCCACCACCCCGGGAGCGCATTTGATCCCGATGCTGATGTCACCTAGAGAGACGCATGATGTCACCATGAGGTCAACGGCCAGTGCATATACCGGTACTTTTTTAAATATTTACTACTTTCTCATCGCTTGGCCTGTTAAACTAGAATTGAAAATTACTTGGAAACATGTTTACCTTGATGTAAAACAAACAAACAAAACAAACACATACATACCGGTAGGTCAATATGCGAAAATGGGGCCCCATTATCCCCAGTGTCTGCAATCTACATGTCTAACCCCTCTCATTAACTGCAAGTCACTTCAGATAAAACCATCTCCGCTAAAGGACTTCACGGTAATTGGTAAACACCAACAAAACAGGGATCAAGGGTTTCCCCACCTTGACCCGCCTCAGCACAGTCCACCGTGAAGTAGGTAGGCTCGTAGGCCTTCAGACCGGTCTTGGCCACTCCGGGTCCCGATACCTTCACCTTGTTGGGGTGGCAGCCCGCGCCGATGTTCATTCTGTTGGGAGGAGGAAACCAGGAAATAAAAACACAAAAAAGGCAAAAAAAGCTCAATCAAGTCAATGCAGTTCAGTCTACCGTTAGGACGGTTCAACGCTAGTGCGGTTGCTCACCCTGAAGGGGCTCTCTGGGATGTTGACCCCTCCCCAGGACACCATGACGGTGTGTTTGATGGGCTTGCGGGGCGTGTAGGAGCAGGCGTACGTCCCGTTGCCGTTGTCCCTCACCTGCACGTCCACGGGAGTACCCTCGCCGTCCTGCGTGGAAACCACGGAAACGACAAGACGGGGCTCAGGGCCAATTTGTCACACGGGGGTTCCCCTTACACCTTCTTGAACATCAAACATGGAAGAACTTTCCCAGACTCATTCCCTCAAATTCGAGGACCCCACACGGCATAGTCTGAGACATGGATCAAGGTTTATTATGGTTGTTGACAATGAGAACTAGCAGGCTTTACAGAAGCTCACAAAACGACTATTAAAAAGAAAGAGGCTTGAATGTGTGAACATTACTCAATTGCGCTGTAGCCTTCTCTCAAACGTTAAGTAAAATCAATATCAAAAGAACTTGCATTTTCTCTTCTTGCAAAAATACATACGGTACATTCAAGCACTTTCACAATGACCCATGTCCAGTTTAAAAAAAACCTTGCCACCACAGCTGCTCAGATAAGTACCTGGGCCACGATCTTCAGGGGTGCCTTGCCTCCCTGCTTGGCATCGACCGTGAACTCGGTGGGCTTCCCCACAGCCAGTCCAGTGCTCTGCAGACCCGGACCGTAGGCCTTCACCTGCACAGTAGCACAACCACGGCGCTCATCAGGAACCACACACAGTTACACGTGGCACTCAACGCCGCATGCATTCTCTTAAAAGTGTGTGTTGTGTGTGTGTGTGTGTGTGTACACGATGCATCCGTTTACCAAACATGCCTGTGTGAGTGTATCCCTTTTTACTAGCAGTGTTGTTTGTTGTTGTCTCTCTGTGTGTGTGTTTCTCTCCATCTCTGTCTCTGTCTATCTCTCTATCTGTGTCTTCCTGTGTCTGTCTCTCTGTGCATGTCTGTCTCTGTGTGTATGTCTGTCTCTCTATGTGTATGTCTGTCTCTCTGCATCCGCCTGTCTGTGTCCGCCTGTCTGTGTCCGTCTGTCTGTGTCTCTCTCTGTGTGTGCGTGTCTGTCTCTCTGTGTCTGTCTCTGTGTCTCTCAGTCTGTCCCTGTGCGTCTGTCCCTGGGCGTCCGTCTCTGTGTCCATCTCTCTGTCTTTCTGTGTGTGTGTGTGTGTGTCCGTCTGTGTGTCCGTCTGTGTGTGTCCGTCTTTCTCTCTCAGTCTGTCCCTGCGCGTCCGTCTCTGCGTCCATCTCTGTGTCTTTCTGTCTGTCTGTCTGTCCATACCTTGTCAGGGTAGAAGTCCTTCCCTGGCGGGTTGACGATCTCCGCCATGAAGGGTGAATGCTGGATGTCCTCGCTGTTGCGCAGCACGTGCACGGCGTACTCGCCGGCCTCCGTGGGCCAGTAGCGCACGTCGCAGGAGCCGTCGCCCTTGTCGTCGCACTCGATCTTGGCCTGGGACGGCCCCTCCACAGAGAAACCTGGGGGGGGGGGGGGGGCGGGGGGAAGAGAGTCAGCAAAGTCTGGTTGCAGACACACTGACGCGTCCCCAAGTCTAGGCCCCAGAAGCCATGCTAACCCCCCCTAGCCTTACCGACCACTACCTGACGAAATCTAATAACCACCCTCGTTTTGTAATTATAGTAGAACCACACTTATCCAAACTCGGCGGCCTGGGTTGCCAGCTTGCCGCCGCGCCCCACTCCCCCACACGTACTCCCGTTACATTCAATAGATCATGGAAGAAATGTGTGGTATGTGACAGGGCTCTTACACAACAGTTTGAGACTTAAAAGCACAAATATTCAAATGACAAAAGTTTGACTAAGATGTTTTTAAATGGTAAATGGATTGCATTTATATCGCGATTTTATCCAAAGCACTTTACAGTATTGCCTCACATTCACCCATTCATACACCGACGGCGGTGTCAACCATACAAGGTAACAACCAACAGGAGCAGTTAGGGTTAGGTGGTGTCTTGCCAGGCAACCGCTCTTTCTCCTGAGCTACTGCCACTCCAATTTTTATATTGTTTCAAACAATACATTGCATCAATATTCATATTTTTTTGTTTCTAGTCAGATTTGGATAAACAACATTGCCGTTGTCCCTGTTCATGAGTAGTTTTGGGGGGCAGTTAGACCCAGCATCCCAGAATGGGCCGCCATTGGCATAGTGATCCATCCCAGCAATCATGAGTGCTTGAAACTTGTTATGCCCGAAATGTAAGTGTGTGTGTGTGTGTGTGTGTGTGTGTGTGTGTGTGTGTGTGTGTGTGTGTGTGTGTGTGTGTGTGTGTGTGTGTGTGTGTGGAAAGGCCCATTCCCTTACCCAGTGTGCCAACGTTGTCACCCATGGCCTCCACCACAAAGTCAGCTGACTTCCCGACCACGCCCCGTCCAAGCCGGGACCCCAGGCGCGCACCTTCTGAGGCCCCGCCTCCACGCCGATCTTCACCTCGATGGGACTGGAGGGACAGCGGACCACCATGCAGCCCCCCGTCAGCACAGGTGTGTAATACTGTGTGTGTAATACTGTGTGTGTAATACTGTGTGTGTGTGTGTGTGTGTGTGTGTGTGTGTGTGTGTGTGTGTGTGTGTGTGTGTGTGTGTGTGTGTGTGTGTACCTGCGAGGGATGTGCTGCCCCCCCCAGGTGATGGTGATGCTGTAGGTCCCGGGGGTGGTGGGGTAGTAGTCGAAGCCATACACCCCATCTCCCAGATCCTTCCTCTTGCAGGGCTCCTCCAGACCCTCTGCAACACATAAACATGTTAGCGCTGCCTAGAGACTGTTGTTGCCTAGTGGTGACCTATAGCAACATGTCATGTTAAGGTCCTTTTGCACTGAACGCGATTCATTACAATTCTTCTTGAGCTCTACTCTGAGAATAATCAATAAACAAATCACAACCACATAGCCCTCACATCATCCTCCTCAAATAGCCACCATTTTCCCAGTTATGGAAACTCGCTGCTGTTTGATGAAGTCCACAAAGGCTACAAGGACAACGACATGAAATAAGACATATGGAAGACTATTGCCAAACAGCACAGCTACGCAGATTGGACGTTAAAACGAAATAATAATAATAGTAATAAATCTCTAAAATGGGATGAAACCACACTTCCTGTGGAGTTAAAAGAATCTTCACCAGATGTTGAGTTTTTTTTTATCTCACCAGGAGACGATCGCAAATCGCATTGCAGCTGACCTAAATAGTTTTTGCACAACAGTTTAACACTTTCGTCCACATTCTTCTGCATCATTAATTCGCCCGGCGTGCAATCTAAAAAGGACCTTTTAGTGTTGGTCTAGCGGTGAACCAAAACACACTTCCATGGGGGGGGGGGAGAAAACGCAATACCACAACAACAACAACAACAGTAAATAAAAGCTCAAATGTTAACATGAACCAAAGGAGGACGAGGGGACGAGGGGACGCTAAGACCGGGCGGGGGGGGAAGAATATAGCCGGGAAATAAAAGCCACTGCTATTTGAAATAATAACAACATTCCCGGCAGCGTTTCGTTTGTGGTCTCACTCACTGGGCCCCTTGATGGTGACTTTGAGCTCTCCGGTGCCAGCACCCTTGGTGTAGACCTTAAAGTCCGCCGTCTCCTTCACCCGCAGGCCCTTGGGCTGGAGCCCACGACCCTTGGCCCGGCACAGGCTGGGGTTACAGGCTGGAGGAGGAGGAGGAGGAAACAGGAGACAGTGAAGTCAGTGAAGAAGGATAAGGAGTTGGGTCGGTAGGGGCCGGGTTAACAACAGCACCATTTCTGACTCTGTGATAACAACCACATGTGATGATGGCTGTGGCTTGGGGTGGAGAGAGCAGGAATGGCGCGTGGGGGGGGGGGGGGAAATCGGGGTGAAGGATACGAAGAACAAAAACTATTTCCATCTAACACACACACACACACACCACACACACACAATAGTGCTGGCCGTTTATAGAGCGTCTCAGGGAAACGGAGGTTCTTATCGCGGCTGGAAGCCGTGTCGCTGTTACACGGACGAATTATTAATATACGACTTTGGAAAGGCTGAGTCATGGAGCCCAGGAAACCCCACAGAAGACTGAGTCCTTTATAGAATAGACTGGTCTCACCGTGTGTTACACGCAACATGTTGAGTTATCCCTGTGGGTTCTATATTGTGGGGACTATATTCTATAGTCACTTTCAGATAAGCATTACATGTGTCCATACACACACTAAAATGTAACCACTGTGATGAAAAGAAAAAATTATGATATAACACTCAAAACAAAACCATGAGCAATGTAGTTTTATAGATCTCTTGGGGGGGGGCATGTTCTGATAGTTAGTATTTCCACATGGACGGCTTTATGACTCCAAATAAGGAAATGAAACACAAGGGAGGTTTGAGTCAGAGCCTCCTCCTCCTCCTCCTCCTCGGTCGTAGGAAGATGACGCACGCGTGGCAACCAACCGAGGGAGGAGAGTCGAGTAAAGACATGCAATGCAGCAGGCACACCTGCCACACACACACACACACACACACACACACACACACACACACACACACACGCACACACGCCACTAAGAAGGAAAAGCCACCAGCGTAGGCACACATACAGAACAGAAACAGGCAGACAGAGTGGGTACCCAAGAGAGATCCCAGGAAACAGGAAATGACAGCAGAAGGAAGAGGCCCCTCCAGATAGGAAGGAGATACCACCGAGCATCTATCAGAAACAAGGCAGGGGGGTAGGGGTGGGAGTAGGGTGGTAGAATAGGGGGCATAGAAAGACAAAGAATCCAGTACAGTAGTAGTAGTAGCAGCAGCAGCGATAGGAAACTGAGTACACTGAACAATGTACAACTTTGAGACGCATAGGAGAAGTGAGAACATTTGTCAAATTATTAAGACTTTTCCCATCAATACGAAAATGCAGAATGGTAAAATTGAGTAAAGTCAATAAGAAACCAGAAACTAAAATGAAACTGCAGAGAACAGTAGTACCAAACACACTTTTTTCAGAAGGTCGACACTTCCGTCTGATTTTGAGAAGGTTGACACGCAAGTCTGGTTTTCAGTCAATTCCTTCTCCCTGCTTCCTGATATTTTACCCTCCTTTCATCCATTTTCCAATTCTGAAGCCAGACGAGCCAGACGAAAAACACCCTGTTTATCTTCCTCTTGATGTGAAACTTTCTCCCGAGGCTGATCCTTTGTACTTGACTTGGCACTCGCAGCAAATCGTCATTCGCATGGCTCCTAATCCCCCCCCCCCCCCCCCTTGTCGAGTCCTCCCTCACCTTCTCCCACGGTGACTGTGAAGGGGCTCTTGGCGATGGCCCCCCCTGCGAAGGTGACGTAGACGATGTGCTGGCCCTCCTGGGTGGGCTTGTAGGTGCAGCGGTAGCTGCTGTTGCCCTTGTCCTCGATGGCGCACTCCACAGTGTTCTTCTTGCCCGTGGGGTCCATGATCACCACCTCCACTTCCCCGACGCCAGCACCTGGGGGTGGGGGTGGGTGGGTGGGTAAGGGGGTGGAGGAGAAGTAGTAATGGAAAGCAAAGGAAAACGCAAAAGAGGAGAGAATGTTATTGACGAGAGCATGTTCAATCAGTGCGTCTTCTGAATCAACGACAAGTTTGATGACAAACAAATCGTCCGCGTCGTATTGACCTGCGGTGTAGACGTCGAAGTAGGTGGCCTTGTTCGCGATGTTTCCGGCAAGCTCCAGGCCGGGCCCCTGGGCCGTGGCCTTGGTGGAGTCTCCCTGGGCCATGCCGACCTCCACCTCGAAGGGACTCTTGGAGATGTGCTGTCCTGCAAACAGCACCGTCACCTACGGGAGCAGAAGTCAAGAGAATTCCTCACTGGTGAGAGACTGACGGCCAGAACTTTCACCGCCTTATCAGTGGCGCTTGGGTACGAGGGAAACCGGCATTCTTTGTAGGCCAAATAAATAGACCTCATAACATACCACAATAAGATACGGTATGGGCAAGCAGAAACTTAAAAAGATTACCTTGTGCATTCCTGTGACTTTGGGAATGTAGAACACGGAGTAGGTGCGGTTTTTATCATTGTTGGCCGTCACTTTAGCCTTAAGACAGACGGGACAAAAGATAAACAAACTGGGTCAGTGGACCAGAAATGCCTCAAGCTGAGGTTCTTGCGTTAGTGCTGGTGTTGTATATGGAAAGAGAGAAAAGAGTTTGAGAGAAGAGAGATCTAGAGAAGGAAAGAGTGTTTACCTCCTCTCTGTGTCCTGCGGGGTCCTCCACATAGACAAGCACCTCTCCCATCCCAGCGCTGATGGTTTCCACGGTGAAGACGGCCTTCTTCATCACAACGTTGCCGACAGGCTCCACACCTGGTCAGGAGAGGGAGGGAGGCAGTGCGTGATTAGTTTAAAAAGAGTCGCCCCCCCCCCCCCAATCTTATCTTATCCAATGTCTGGACTGTTGTTGAGGTGGACGAGTACAAGGTGCAAATGATCGGGTACCTGGTCCGTAGGCACGGGCCTTCTTGGGGTTGAGCTTGGGTCTCAGGGGAGCGCCGGGCTTCAGCTTGGCTTTGGGGAACTGGGACAGGTAGGTCATGACGGAATGCTCGTCCACGTTGGGGTCAACGATCTCCTCTGGAGTGATCACCTAAGAGACCACGGAGAGGGGGATAGAAAGGGACTCGAGTCAGTGAGTGTTCTCTTGCACTGAAATGATGTATTTTGCATCACCATCACAAGATGAGATTATTACTGCTGTTGCGTACTTGGAAAGAAGCAGATAATTCAATGCAGTGAACAGCACATCCATAAGCAGACTGATCAAAACCCACGATTCAACCAACGCAGGTACCCGAGACGGTGGTTGAAACCACAAATCAGTACAACCACCTGCCCCACCAGGCCCTGTGGCACGCACATACGTAGCAGCAGAAGCGGAGCCGACAGCGAGAGAGACCACAGGTCTAACCGTTGGCACGCTATGCCAGCTTCCTGCCAATCGCCATGGCAACGCAATGCCAACACAATGCCAACAATGCGGTGGGGTAATCCAATGAGGACATGACAACCCAATTGAAAATCGATGTGAAATGGGGGTTTTTGAAGTGACTGCATTGACTTCACCAGGATCGCACGCTTGCTTGCTTTGGATTTAATATTTCATGAAACATTTATCTACATCACACTTAATTAATAA
This sequence comes from Coryphaenoides rupestris, assembly GCA_002895965.2. Lineage (NCBI taxonomy): Eukaryota > Metazoa > Chordata > Actinopteri > Gadiformes > Macrouridae > Coryphaenoides > Coryphaenoides rupestris. The sequence goes on from PIJE02000122.1 coordinate 181,603, forward strand.
AATGTTGTGATCTTGTTTGTTAGAAAAATGTTAACGTGTTCATGCTAGATTGCCCTCAGACATCTAGGAGAGGTCAGGCTAGGCTAAGCTGCTATAATACTAGGGCTTGCCTGGACTGATCATTTGTCCGAACTGGGCTCCACTTACCTGAGGAATGCCCAGCCAGTCGTCAGCTTGCTGCATGGCCTCGCGGGCGTTGTCTACCGGCTTGCTCTGGTCCCACTGGTCCCAGTCGGGGCAAAGACCTGACAGGGAAGAGACCGGGTTTAATGTTGTGGAGGACACAAATATACAACCAATTTATTATTAATTTTTACAGGTAAAAAAATGAGTGCTGGGTAAACACACATTTTTTAACACACCATCTACAACCAGGCAATCTAAATGACCACCTCGAACTCCAATTCTGTGACTTGACAATACATTAAATAACTATTTTCTCAGAAAAAATGTGATCGCTGATCCGCTATCCTGGCTCTAAGAATTTGTGGCTTCTCCCCATTGACGTATTGAGCTAATTTCATTTACTAATTCACTCTGTGACTTTGTTTCTCTTTTTAATGTGCCGAGGTGGAGCGGTTCCAAGGCGAGCACATTTTACATATTACCGAAATTGCAGATATTCCAGGACGTTTTCTTATCTCGCGGTCCAAATGGTGAGTGAAAGGTATGCCAGACATTCCCAGAGTGTAAACAGAAACCTCTTGACCACCACTCCCACCCCACCACCACCACCACCACCTTCCTTCCCCCTACAATCTTTCTTCAAAGCCCGTTTTCATCTCCCCTCACTTATCTGCCCTTCACCCCTCGTCAATTCACTCTCTGAAACAGCACGCGCGCAGATGTGCACATCCTCTTGTTAAAGTGCCACACACACACACGCACACACACACACACACACACACACACACACACGCACACACACACGAGCTCCAGAGAGTTTCAGTCAATGCCTTTCTATCTTAGCCAACTAAACTTTGCCAACTTATTCAGCATGCTGCAAGAGTTTACGAGTGGAAGTTTCCTGTCCGTTGCTTTTTTTTACAGCCTTGTTGTAAGTCCATGTTGTTTTATGCCGCCTCTATGGCAGGTCCCTCTTGAAAAAGAGGAGTTTGATTCTCATTGAGACTTGACCAAGTTTAACACATGCGCTCATCTGGATGAAAGGCCTTACCTGGAGCACAGCTGTCGACCAGCGCCCCCAGCGCCCTGCCGCTCTGCCAGTCCTTGCTGAAGTTGGTGATGGGCAGCTCGGGCAGCTTGTTTTGGATCCAGCCCAGGAGCCTCTGCTTGGGGGTCTTCTGGCGGCCCTCCTCTGCCTCCTCCTCCTCGTCCCACATGGGCATGGAGATGGAGTAGTGCAGGATCAGGGTCCAGATCAGACCCAGGATCAGCTTCAGGTTCCCGTCCACGATGGCCTTAGAGTCTGGAATGAGACATTAGACTTAGGCTTTGACTTGGACCTGTGGTACATTACGGGTGATTTTGACTTTACCTTCCACGAGTCATTTGACCTACATCTCCCGACATACATGCATATTTCCATTTAGACATTCACAGTTACTGTTTTATATGTTCTGATCATGAATGCAATTGTTATGCATTTAGCCATGCAGAGAATGCATTCATCGCTCATGGAGAATCAGTGTGTTAAGCTGACCGGTTAGCAGTTAGACAATTTTCCAGATTAATCATGTCAGAATAGAAACGCAGAGTAGGAGAAATTCCCCAAGCAACCATAGAGGAAACTGAATATACACCGAGGATCCTTAAGTCAACGGAAGTGGAGGAGGTGAACCTTACAAAATCCAGCTTCGTAAAACTACATTTTTTTTTTCCACCAAGATGAATGAAGGAGATCATTAAAAAGAATGCACATTATTACATTGAATCAAATAGACCTCATCACCGTAATGGTCCTCATTGTTTTAACAAAACAAAAGACGCACACAGTCCGTGGTTACATAACTGTAACCTTACAATGGCCGCATACGGACTCCTCGGTGGGGCTGGGCTGCAGCAGGCCCAAGTTATTGCCTGATTTGGAGGCACTCGAGATGTGTTTAGACAGAACCTCGTGCACAGATGTACGGAGAGGGGAAAGTGAAGCAACAACTGCTAGCCCAGACATGAGGCACTGCTGCTAACCCCTCCCCCCCCCCGCCGCCCCACCCCCAATCTGAACGGTTGATTGTTGCGCAGGTCAGGTCCTTTGGGGATGGGTGTGGTATATGTATAAGTGTGTGAAGGGGCTTCCTCTTTCAGATGAAGGGTCAGGCTGAGGTTAATGCAGCTGGAAAATGGCCCATTGAGAGGCTAATCTGGAGCATGCAGAGGGGAACGACTCAGGATACGGCCCATCCTGATGTTGTGTGCTCTAAACGTACTGCAACCCTCAGATACAATCTGCACACCTCACCGCGATGAGGTGGTTAACTGGTTACCATGGCAGCCTGGTAAAGCTTCTGTATTGTTCAATAACATTGTCAAGAAGCATCCAGAGTTGTGGTAATCAGATGGTTGGATCCTGACAAGTAACACATTATACATGCAGGCCCTGGCTGGGGGTGTGTGGTTAGACTATAGGCGGAGGCCAAATGAAAGGGACTGAAAAGGAAACTTGGGGGGGGCAAACTACTAGCTAAATGGACACAACATGCAACAGGTAACTGCTCTGGTATTTAGTACCGCTAGCTATTGCACGTAACAGATCTGCTAGCTATTGAGCTAATCGTGCCATATGGGACACGATGGCCACTCCCGGTTCAGTTCTCACAGCATCGTGTGCCACTGGGTAATAAAGTGGCGAAGGGTCAGGGACATGACGTGTTTGCATGGCCCCCCGTTGCCATGGGAACCCTCGTTACCAACGAGGGTCTCTGGTTCGCTATAGCAACAGAGTGGCTCTCTCAGTCAGCCTTAGAATGAGAAGGAGGGAGGTTGGGGGGGGGCGATGCAGACAGAGTGAGCTAGAGACGGAGAGGCAGAGAGAGAGAGAGAGAGAGAGAGAGACAGAAGGAGAGATGGATAAACATTGCCCAAACGCAGCATTGCACACTTACTGACTGATGAAAGTGTGCGTGTGCGTGTGTCTTTCTGCAGGTCGGTACCTGCGGGAAAGGAATGCCGGCAGTGTATGCTAAAGGGGCGGGGCACATAGCGGCCCCATAAATCTGCAGCAATTTCAAAACACACTGACACACGATTGCATCACCGGCTCCAGCCCTCAGCCACGGTCCGAACACAAGATGGTAGGGTGCAGATATTAATTAAATGAATAGTCTCTGCTTCTACCCTCTTCCCATTTCATTCCTACTCCAACAGAGTTGTTTTGTGCAAGAAGCCGTACTGCATGGGCTCAGTACTGCGTCCGAGTGTGCCATGCCCATGGGTCACCGCTGGCATGCTTTGAACCAGAGGATAAAAAAAAAAAAAAAAAAAAAACATGAACATCCAAGCAGCTACACCCTGGGGATTGGAACTGCCAACCACCCAGGGTACATCAGTGCCATGTTTCCCAGTCTGCTTGGGTTTTAGTCTTAAGTGTAAAAACAAGTCACAGTACAGGAGGCAGACGTCAGCAGGGCTGCGATGCAGAGTTCACTCGGGTTTGAACCTCGCCTGCTGGAATGCATCTGGGGACGACGACTACGCAAGTTGGCATAAAATACGCTCCAACTCTTTCTATTTTTTTGTTGCGGGGGTGGGGGGGTGGGGTGTGTATTGTGTAGTGTAGCCTACATGTTTCCATCTCCCGTCTGTCACGTACACGCCATGCACAAAAAGCAAAGGAGAGGCACTATAAAGGAATCCGCCGTCGGCATTCCCGGCAGACCACAGTCCACGGCACGCTGCCCCGCAGAGACCTTATACGGACCGAGACGGACACATTCCCCCCGTGCTGACTCATAACCACCCCCCAGGGTCTGTGTGTGTGTGTGTGTGTGTGTGTGAGAAAGGAGTGAGTAAATGAGTGACTGGCAAAAAAAATTTATGAACACCATTTGGTAAGAACACAAATGGTGGCTCTTAAATGTTTAGTTGTGGGAATGCTGGAGTTCATGAGTTAGAGAGTGTGCGTGTGTGTGTGTGTTTGCGTGGAATTTTGGAGCAGTATCCCCCCCCCCCCAAAAACCTCCATGACTCATCACTTTAGCTCGCTGCCGACATCCATGACCTCATCTTCATTCATAACCCCCCCGGTTCTGGTGGGGGGGGCGGCAGGAGACGGGGAAGGGTCATAACATAACACTAGCCCCTCCCCACCCCCACCCTACGCACACCCCAGTGTCATTCCTACCCGCTTGACAATGAAATGAACACGGTCAACAGGATTCCCAGACAGAACCTTCCTGAACAAAGGAAACAGAACTCTGACTCGTTTCCTCTCACACAAGCTTGCTAAAAGTTCCCCCCAACCCGTTTCTGATTTTGACTCAAATTACACAAAACATTCCAGGCGGCATTTGCCTGCGTGTGTTTATATACTGTATGTGTGTGTGTGCACTGAAAACATTTCATTTGGGCCGGTTTACCGTTCACGAAAAGATCTGTTAGATGAGTTCGGTGAAGCAGAACAAAAGGGGCACGTGTGCACACATTAATGCACACACACCGCTCCCACCAGGAAAGGGGAGGGGTGACCGCTCCACTACGAACTGAAACGGAGCATTCTGAGGAAATGTCAAACATTCCCGAAACAAGCCTTATCCACACACACACACACACACACACACACACACACACACACACACACACACACACACACACACACACACACACACACACACACACACACACACACACACACACACACACACACACACACACACAGGTGCAACTGTGTGTCATTGTATTAGCAAAGACTGTAAAATACAAGTTAAAAAGGACATCTCTTCCAACATAAACTTCAAATAAAAGGCGTACAACGTAAAACAACGATTCCCCTTGGTTCTCCCTTTCTCTCCCCTCCCTCCCTCTCCCTCCTGAAACGGGGCCACACCAGCGCTACTTTGCATTCTCTTGTTCCCCTTGTACAGCTCCCTCTCCACCATCCTCCTCCTCCTCCTCCTCCTCCATGTCTCTCCTCGCTTGCTCTCTCCCTCCCTCCCTCCTTTGCTCGCTCGCTCGCTCGCTCCCTCCCTTCCTTGCTGGAAAAGTTCCTCCTGGTTTTTTGGCCTTAAAAGGGCAGAAGCAAACTGGCTGCTGGCAACCCACCCACTCTGGTCTCTGGTTACACACAGAGGGGGGAGGAGGGAGAGAGGGAGAGAGAGCGAGAGAGAGGACAAGACATGGAAGGAGGAGGGAGGGAGGACGGCAGACAGAAGGGGTTGGAGGGAGAAGAGAAAAAAAAAAGGAAAAAAAAAGGAAGGGGAGGGGCGGTGGGGTTGGAAAAGAAGTTGCTGTGTGGGACATTTTTAAAGCCCGACACCACGATGGTAGCGGCTGCTTGAGAAACAGAAAGACACGAAAATATGATGTTAAAGCCACAGGGACAGAACAGGCTGGAACAACACACACACAGAGACAGAGAGACACAGACTGACAGACAGAGACAGAGAGACAGACAGAGGCAGTGACAGTGACGGAGACAGAGAGAGAGGCAGACAGATAGAAACAGACAGAGAGAGAGACAGAGAGAGCGACAGAGGGAGAGACAGACAGAAAATGGCAAAAACGGGGAGAGAGAGTTAGGCAACGTGAGCTGAGGGAGGGCAGGACACTGTGCCAGCCCTGATGAGTGGAGAGCTTTAATCACCTGGCATTGATTAAAAAAAAATTATAAATAAAAAAAAAAAGGCGTTGGCCTTTCTCCACAACCCTCTCGAAACTTGGGAGAAGGTCCACTGGAAACCAACGATCTCTCCGGCGGCTTAAAGAGGGAAGGTAGATGTGTGCCGTTCCAGACCAGTGGCTTGTAGCTAATCCTTGTTTGTAATGACGAAGTCCTCTACCACAAGGACGTGCACTGATGCGAACAGTCCATCCACACGATTTGCATGCACAAGGCTTGGCTGATATTTTCGATGAACTATTTAAATGGACGCACGCGCACACACGCGCACGCACACACACACGCATGCACACACACACTCTGACTTCATTGGAGCTAGACCTGGATGCACGGGGTGCGAAGGCCCGTTTCCAAAAGCTGTGATGTAATGCAACAGCATGAATGCAGCCGGGGCTAAATGAGAATGTCCACTCGGCTAATCTACTTGGACCACTTCACTTGGAACCGGGTTTCTTTCGCCCGTCCAGACAGGAAGCCATGCGAATGATAGCGAGATGCCAGGAAGTGATTCACTACGACTCAAAAAGGCAAACGAGTGGCTAATAAAAATCCCCCCCCCCCCCCAAGTTGCGTCATTTACCCTTATGTCACCTCAATAATATAAAACGGGCTCTTCTCAGGGACAACTGGGTCTGATGCAGCCATGTTCAGAGAGAAACTGATGCTTTCAAGTATGGACACATTTTGCATAATCAACCTTCATGTTGGAGCCCTTGGAGCTTATGAAAATAACATTGTGAGGATTACACAAGTAACATGCCTCTTGTTCCAGGTTCCAACCTGTGTTTGCTGTTCCCTGGTTGGTGCCAAGTACAGGAGGAGGAGGAGGAGGAGGAGGCGCAGAAGGAGACAGGCACTCCGCGGCACGCTGACACCTCCAGAAAGCAGAGGACAATAAAGACGATAGAACAATGCATGCCGCGTAGTGTATAGCCGATACTGTTGGTTATCGTCACGTGGTTGTTGACACAAGGCCAGGTCACGTGAACACGGCTAGGTTCAGCGGCAGCAGACCGGTGGATTAGCTGCAAACTGGGGGGTGTTGACCAACTTCACAGGAGCGAAGGAGCTGCCGACGTGAGACTGATAAGAGAGGCAGACATCTAGGAAGGGAGGGAGAACCGAACAGAGCAACGCTGTTCAAAATGGTGTGTGTGTGCGTGCGTGCGTGCATGCGTGTGCGTGTCCGTGCACGCGTTGAACACGCATGGGCACAGAGACATGACACACGCTGGAAACTGGCTGACTGAAGCTCCCCAGATGACTGCAGGTGAAGAGATTGGACTTGTTGGAACAAGGGAGTGATGAGCCGTGTGGAAAGCACACAGGAGCAGTCCCAACACACTGCTTAACACGGCAGAGTTCCTTAACACACACACACACTGTTTACAGGACAGGAGATTTATAGGAGCTCACCCAAGCAGAGACAAGTCGTCTTTCTTACTCAAGTGAATATTTTCAAAACACAGCCTTCACTGAAGCTCACCCTCAAAAGTGTGGTACCTTTTGGGATATCTTTTATTTAATAAAAGCATTTATCGATTAACCGATATCCCTGAGGGGGGATAATATCTCTTTATCAATGGCCGCATGCTTCTTCTCCACTTTGCATCTTCTCAAAGTTTCTTCTGCATCCTGTGGGACAGGTCGTGGGAGTTTGAGTGTTCGGCGGTGTGTGTAGTCTCATGGAGATGAAGACTTCCAGGGTGGGATGCCCCTGATCCAAGTCGAGCGACTCTTGGCCCCACGCGCTTTATCTCGCACCAGCTGTCTTTAATAGCCAATGACGAATGGGCTCTCGCAGTGAGACGGGTTTCAATTGGTTCAGCCATGTCAAGGCAGAAGACATGGCAATGGGAGTCCAAGTCAGAACAGAGCCATCTTGATTAATAATGACGACGGGTCTGAGGCCACACCTGACGGCTGGATGACACCCAGTGAGTCAGGACAGAGGAGAGGCCTTAAAGGACCCGCCACCATAACACAAGGTTACACACATTAAGATCAACCCCACTGCCCAGACACTACCAAGCTTTACACCTCAACCAGAGAAAACATGGCGTGAGAAGAGTGAGATGGATGGGTCAAGACTGGTCTGGACACTAAAAACCATCAATCGGCTCAATGAGCAGGCCCCTTTCTGTGTCCAGCAAAAGTTCTGGAGAAATAAAGGACTGACAAAATAAGCGAGAATTAGGGCGGCAGTGTGGCAATACTGTGGCCGGCAGGCTGGGTGTGCCGGGGTGTGTGTAGTGTTGCGACAAAAAGAGGGAAGTGTGTTTGGTGAAGTGTGTTTGGTGAAGTGTGTGTTTGCGCGCGGGGCTGTCCCCTCTCATGATGGCATGAGCCAAGGAGGAGTCACTATAAGCAAACGTGTGACTCATGGACACATGGACGGACGGACGGACACACACGGACAAGCCCAAGAGACGCAGGTTCGGACACAGACGTGCAAGGTTCAGCGGTGCAGCCTTGTATGCGACGTCACGTCCCTCACGCTCCTGGTGCAGCAGGAGTACAAGAGAACCGAATAAAGACGTAAAAGGGAGCACATTTCTTGCAACACTGTTGTGCTGCAAACCCCTTTACATTTCTGCAGCC
>PIJE02000122.1:195000-200000 GCA_002895965.2 Coryphaenoides rupestris
CTGGGAATCAGAATGATACTTTTATGTCAGAACCTTGGGGAGGGATAAGATGGCTAGAATGTGGGTGTGGTCCCCCTGGAGGTACAGACAGGTAGTACAGCACCAAGGATGGAATAATATAAACTGTTGGGAGATGGTGAAAGATATGTCCGGGACACTGTGTGTTGCGCCTTAATGTCGGCCTTGTTTTATTACTTTGATAACCTCACGGTTTTTGTGTGACCCACTGAGCCCTCTAAATGCTTTCTAGATCATTGACCATGTGGCAGGAATAAACACACTGTGATGGTGAACAATATTTAGGTCATTTTATGGTGGTTATATTCCTACAACCAAAGCATGATAATATATAGACCGCAATAGACCCATCCATCCATCCATCATCCACTATCTCTGGGGCAGGCCTGAAGGGTCAGTCCATGATTCACAACTATAGACACATTTAGGGCTCCCCTATTAGCCTCTGCCTCCTTTAAGGCTTCAAGCAAAGACAACAACAATCTAGCAGTGAGAGAATTCAACCGCCAAGTGAACTTTCACACTTACACAGGCCTGGAATCGAACCCGGGTCTCAACAGCGATACAGGGCAGAAAAACCCACAAACCAATACACTTCAGCTAAAATTATAACAAAGACGTGAGTGCAGGGGTGGTGGTTAGTGGTCATGTGATGAGGGTGTTTTCTAAGAGGTGGTCATGGGTGGTGAAGCTATTGTTATTATTATGACTGTTATTACAGTTCTTGCAGCAGTGGCTCGGAGCAGGTGGCAGATGCTCCTCAGCACATGCCACACCCAGCCACCCGCAAGGCCGCACATGGCGGCGAGAGGAAGTTAGACGCTGCTCACAAGACCAAGACTATCTCACACACACACACACACACACACACACACACACACACACACACACACACACACACACACACACACACACACACACACACACACACACACACACACACACACACAGGCATTCACACCCTCAACAGCGATAGTGTGCACGCCCACACCCACAGCCACACGCACACCCACACATACACATGCACACAGACGAGGTCAAACACACAGAAAAAGCGTGTGGACAAGAAGCAAACTGTGAAAAAACCCAACGTTTTGCAGTATAAACCCAATATGTATAATATTATTTGTTATGTATGGTGTGTTTGAGATGAGTTGTGATACAGAGATGAGTTATGATGCATTTCCCGTCTGGAATGAATATTAAGGTCATCAAGTCGTCAGGAGGAGCACTGTCTCTGGTGGGAGCGCGGCGCTGTGTGTCCCGCGCTCGGCGGCGGGGGGCGCAGGCGCTCACTGCACGCATCCCAAATGACCATATTTGGTGTAGCGCTTTTAGACCATTAGAAACCAGTGGAGAGATGCTGCGTTCTGGAGTGCGTGTGTGCGTGTGTGCGTGTGCGCGTGTGTGTGTGTGTGTGTGTGTGTGTGTGTGTGTGTGTGTGTGAAATCACTGCGTGGGCAATTTGTATGTTTTTAAACAGCGGAAATCAGAGCAACGCATCAGCATCAACTGTATAAGCAGTCCCCCCCAACGCTGTGCGTCACAAAATGTCACAAAAGTTCAAAACATAAACTAGTTAAAGAAACAGTCCCGACACTGTACAGTGGGGAGGGAGGGATGCAGAATACAAATAGTTACAGTGGAACTTACAGTAATTGGTAACGCTTGGGTCCTGGTGGTGGTCCTGGTGGTGGTCCTGGTGTGGTGTGTGTGCGCGTCTCTCCTGATGTCCTTGCGGGCACTACAGTACACTCCTGCTCTCCGCGCCTGTCCGCTCAGAACGCGCACACCGTCCGTCTGCAGCGTGCGTGCGTGTGCGTGTGCGTGTGTGTGTGAGAGCCGCTCTGCGTTCGCGGTTGCGGTCCGCCCTCCACCGCGCGGCATGCAGTGCAGTCCCGTCCGGTCGGTAGGTGCGACGTGCGGTAGGTGCGCGCTCGCCACTATGAAAGAGATAGTCGATCCAGTGGGTTGCTCTTTTCTATCTCCTCTCTCTCCTCTCTCTCTCCTCTCTCTCTCCTCTCTTTCCCCTCTCTCTCCTCTCTCCCCTCTCTTTCCCCTCTCTCTCCGCTCTCTCCTCTCTCTCCCCGGGCGCTACCGCCAGAGCCTTAATTGGTAAGGTATCAAAGCGGGGCGGCGGAGGTTCCTCCTAGGAGGGTGGGGGGTGGATTAGGGGGGGGGCTGACGTCATGACCGCGCCTTCAGATATTAAAGGTATGATGTCAGACAGCAGCAGACCCTGCGTGCACCCCCCCCCCCCCCCCACACACACACACACAGACACACACACAGACCCCCCATCGCCCCCTTCACATCGCCCAGAGCGTTTTAGGTCGGTTTGTAATCTTCTTTCTTTTGTGTCGTTTACTCGACTTTATTAGTTGTATTAGTGTGTGTATGTGTGTGTGTGTTTCTGTGTGTGTCTGTGTGTGTGTGTGTGTGTGTGTGTGTGTGTGTGTGTGTGTGTGTGTGTGTGTGTGTGTGTGTGTGTGTGTGTGTGTGTGTCTGTGCACTGTTACCTCTCTGTGGACCCCATGTCCTCTCTGTTCCTGTTATCTTATTTTGTTGGGACAGAGTCAGTGAACACACCACAGAGTTCAAGCAACTTTCCGGAGAGAGAGAGAGAGAGAGAGAGAGAGAGAGAGAGAGTGTGTGTGTGTGTGTGTGTGTGTGTGTGTGTGTGTGGTGTGTGTGTGTGTGTGTGTGTGTGTGTGTGTGTGTGTGTGTGTGTGTGTGTGTGTGTGTGTGTGTGTGTGTGTGTGTGTGTGCGTGCGTGCGTGTGTGTGTGTGTGTGTGTGTATGTGAAAGAGGTAGGGAAAGAGGGATAGGAAAGACGAAGGAAGGAAACAGAAGCCTGAGAGTAGAGGAGAGAAGGAGAGAGAGAGAGGGGCGAGAGAGAGAGGAAACAGAGGAAGAGAGAGAGGGTGAGACAGATGAGAGAGAGACCGGTATAGAAAGAGGGGAGGGATAGGGAGAGAGAGGGGAGGGTGTATTGATGTATGAATACCCCCAGGAACTCACCAGGGGGTTGCGTTCATAACCCTTTTTAAAAGTGTTATGAAAAACGTTACACCACATTATGGGCCTTTGGACTTTCATCTCCCCTTTAGTGTGTGTGTGTGTGTGTGTGGTGTGTGTGTGTGTGTGTGTGTGAGTAAGAAAGGAAGCAGCAGACTAATTGATATACCCTGTGATGATGCAACATGTGCTCGCTGCAGCGTGATGATGTCACTGACCGACTGGCCCAGCTCAGAGCCAGAGCGGCAAACAGCTGTGTCAAATTAATGTCAAATGGTCAGACGCACACGTGCACACACACACACACACACACATGCACACACACACACACAGTAATACACACACACATGCACACTAATACACACACACACAGACACACACTAATATACACACATAAACCCAGAAACACCAATACATATCCATGCACACACACGCGCACACACACGCAGACACACATGCACACACACACACTCAGAAATACATCACTATTGTTTTCTAGTAGTCATGTGCTGTTGGAAACATGCCCCTTCCTGTTCGACATGTGTCCGTTCAGACCGGCCGGGTTGCGTGGCCTCCAGTACTGTGGCTGCTTGCAGCTTTCAGGAGAACCACTCACCAAAACAACTCCACAGTCGACAATACTGCACTTCCTTGGGTCCTGTCCCGCCATGTGAAGATGATCGGATGAGTGGTTGCTGAGAAAAGTTGAAGGATATTAATACATACATACACACACACACACACACAGATTCCTCTGAATATTAGATGGTGACCTCCTCTGTAAATGGATAGCATTTATATAGCACTTTTATCCAGGGCGCTTTACAGTATTGCCTCACATTCACCCATTCATGCACCGATGGCGGTGGCAGCCGTGCAAGGTAACAACCAACACGTCAGGAGCAGTTAGGGTTTGGTGGCGTCTTGCTCAGGGACATCTTGACACTTAGCTACGCGTAGCCCGGGGATTGAACCGGCAGCTCGTCCTTGCACATGGAGCGCCAGTTAAGATGGTGTTTGTGTTGGTAAAAAACACAGTAAATAGTTGTCCTGTTGGCCGTACAATTAAGACAGATCAGTAGATATTCGGATCAGTTATGCAGATGGAGAGCGAACGCATCGGAGGGGCAGGTAGTTACAGAGAGAGAGAGAGAGAGAGAGAGAGAGAGAGAGAGAGAGAGAAGAGAGAGAGCAGTGGAAAAAGTGACAGTCATGTTCAAGAACAGGTCTAAGTGTTCTTTGGGTGGGTCGACGCTGTCCTGCTAAACCGCTAAAGCGCTACGACGTTGTTAAGTGGGAATGATTGAGGGGACCGGAGGAGAAACTCCTTTTCAGGTCCTTCACTCTCTCTCTCTCCCCCTTACGATCTTTGCATTGGACGACTCTCTCTCTCTCTCTCTCTCGTTCTATATGTATGTTTTGCATGTCTCTCGCTCTGTTTATCCTTCTCGTACACATATACTATATTAGTGCACCTATAATATACCTTTACTGCTGCAGTACTGCAATATACGGCGTCACTACATCACACACACGCACACGCATGCACACGCACACAACCACACGCACACACAGGTGGTGTGTGTCTTTCACGGGTGAGACTTAGGATAAGAACCACTTAACAACTAGTTAAGTGCATGAAATAATAACTTAACTGAGATCAAAGTCAAGTCAAACGGCGCCATTTTAATCTGTTTAATCTGAAATGAGACTCGTGGTTAGACGAACACAAGTTGATATATTTGTCCCGGGTTACGCCTTATCAGCTAGCATAGATGATGGTACCCTGACAACACAGTGCTGAAAATAGAAAATATCTAAGTATTATTTAAACATAATCATATTGTGCTGAGCCAAATCCAACGGCAGTAGGATTACTGTAATTATATGGCTAACGCAGGTGGGGAAAAAAGTAAAGGAAATCTCAAACAATGGAAGCCCTGTCAAGTTAAAAATAACACATG
>PIJE02000122.1:203641-271141 GCA_002895965.2 Coryphaenoides rupestris
AAGAGAGATCCCTTTCCCCCTCTACCCGTCAGCCAACTCCATCCTGCAAGATATCTCTCTCACAAACAGACCACTCGTGGAGGATGTGATATCATGCAACAATATCTTCTCTCATCAACACACCAGAGTCAAATCACCAGCGCGAGAGTTGGGAATCTTGATACTTATGCGATTAAAGAGTTTTCATATAACAGAGTTGCACTGGATTCTTCGCAAACTTTACCACACAGAATCCGGGCACCATGCACACACACACACCCACTCGTTCATATGAAACATGCCGAGACACAGACACAGACACCCCGCACTGCACACACACCAGACAACATGCACACACAGAGAGCTATGGAGAGACGGCCGCCTGGATGTCAGACTGGTAAAGTGATCCTTCTTTGTGAGGGTAATGACATCATCAGCCGACCCCTGCGGTTCACTAAGCTCATTAGTCACAGCCAAGCGTCTGTTGTATCACTTTTGTCGTGTGTTCACCTGTTCAATGGGTGTGTGTGTGTGTGTGTGTGTGTCGTGTGTGTGGTGAGTGTGTGTGTGTGTCTGCAGTAATCATGTTCATATGGTGTGAGTGTGTGCTTATGTGTGTGTGTGTGCCGTGTGTGTGTGTTGTGTGTGTGTGTGTGCTGTGTGTCTGTGTTGTGTGTCTGTGTTTCTGTGTTGTGTCTGCATTTAATGGAATGCATGTTCGGATGTGCATGTGCTTAGTTGTGCATGTGTTGGATTGTGCATCTTGCTGTGTTCTGTGTGCTGTGTGCCATTAGTACGCATCCTGATGTGTGTCGTGTGTGTGTGTCTGTGTATGTTACTTGACGTGTGAACTGCATGCTTACAGTTAATGGTTGTGGATCCTCGGTGTGTGTGATGATGTGTGTTTTGTTTCTGTGTTCCCCGAACACTCATTCCTCCTGCTCATCCAGTGTGAATTACAAGCTATGAACATCACCACACACAGCTTGAAAAATATATCAGGCGCAACACACACTCAGCACCTCACCACCTCACTGTGTACATGTGTTCGTGTATGTCGTGTTGTGTTGATCATCTCAGAAAACGCACCTGTAAACCTGATCGGTCCCACAACACACACACAACCGCCAGTCACAGAGGGACGTGTGTAGATCAACTGGAAACAGTTTAAAAACCAATGGAGTGTGTCAATTCTGGCTCACTCACAGGCGACCTAGAGGAATCTCGCGGATGCACTCTGTGTGCGTATGTGTGTGTGGACCAGGGGGGTGTTGAAATATGATTTCCTCCGTTGCCTCCTCCTCCTCCTCCCCCGCCTCCGTCGCCTCCTCCTCCCCCTCCCTGGTTGACCTCTGATCTCCATGTGACTGGAAACCTCGACTCCCCTACTCCTCATCCATCTCACTGCTCCTCGGCAAACTGCCCCCACTCACCCCCCACAACACACACACGCACACACTTCATCTTATTGACTTACTCTCATCTCTGCTAAAGAGAGACAGATAGAGAGAGAGAGAGAGAGAGAGAGAGAGAGAGAGAGAGAGAGAGAGAAGAGAGGGGGTGAGAGGGTGAGAGAGAGACAGAGAAGAGAAGGCAGATGGAGGCGGATAGGGAGAGAGCCAGAGAAAAAGATAGCTAGGGAGAGGTGGGGGGGTGAGGGGGTGGTAGTCACAGCAAACATGCCAGATGAAAGAAGACCAGGGAGAAGGAAAGAAAGATAGAAAAAGTGGAGATACAGACGCAAATAGAGAGAATAAAGCTAACTAACACTGACTGGATTCCAGTGTCATTGTAGTGAACTGGTTGATCATTGTTGTAGGTCAATGTTGGCGTCGTTTCTGTCCTCAGTGAGCTCCCATATGTTGTGTGAGTCAATCGACTCGAAATCCAAGACATAGTGGAAGCATATTCTAAATGTATTCTATATGAGTCTTCCCATATATTCTTTAGCCCTCTGTTTTCTTTCACACACACACACACACACACACACACACACACACACACACACATACACATGCACACACATGGTCTCTAGTCCTCTGTATTTCTCTCTCACTCACTCACTCTTTCTCCAAGACACCAAGCCCATTTTTCTTTACACAAACAGTTCACGGTTCAGAGAGGAAAGCTTATCGAGGGGCCGTGTGTGTGTGTGTGTGTGTGTGTGTGTGTGTGTGTGTGTGTGTGTGTGTGTGTGTGTGTGTGTGTGTGTGTGAGAAGCAGCATGACATCATATGATCTCATTACTAAGGCAGTTGGGCCCGACACACATGAACCTGTAGAGACAGGACCTGGGCGGTGGGGGGAGGATGGGTGTGTGAGTCTGAGTGTGGGAGTGTGTGTGTGTGTGTGTATGTGTGTGTGTGTGTGTGGTGTGTGTGTGTGTGTGTGCGTGTGTGTCGGCAGGTCAGAATAGGTGAAAAACGGGAAAACGCGGACCGCCGCTAAAGGCAGGAAAAGGGGAGGAAGGCATGGAGTGAGAAATTCTCTGCGCTCAAGTCATTAATGCCTGGCCTAATTTGTGCAATTGCTGTCAGACACAAGAGACCGAAGCAACAACAATGATGAGAAGAAGAAGAAGAGGAGGAGGATGTGGAGGGAAAAGTGGCCGAGATCCGGGCGAGATCTGTTTGTTTTTTTTCCACAAGTGGGTATCATCGCCATGGCAACATCACACTTTCACTTCCCGAATAAAAGTCATAAAGTCTGGCCACTTAAATGCCAACGCAGTCAGTTTTCCTTCAGCAGTGTTGTTGCACAATGATCCCCCATGAGCCAGACACACCGGGTTCACCTGCAACGTCTAATATCATCCACCAGATCGGTCGCATCATGTAGCTTCTTGTATGTTTTTGTATGTCTCCCTGCACTTAAAATAGTACTTATAGCAAAGTGCAGCATCTTATCCTAGCAAATCTTGCTGTTTACCAGCAAAGGGTCAACCTAGCAGTTATGAGTGCTTGAAACTTGTTCTATTCAAATCTTACCGTACCGTCGGTAACGATATAGTGATGTTTCACTCTCTTTTGACAAATGTACTTCTTGTAAGTCACTTTGGACAAAAGCGTCTACCAAATGTAAATGTAAGTGTAAATGTCATGACTTTCTGGTGATCCCAATTTTGTTACATCTGAGAAAAAAAACCTGAAGCAATAAAAGTCACGTTTCTAAGAAACGTCCAGACCAGCCTCACTTGTGTCAGGGTGTGGTGTGAAACACTCACAGAGACAATATATCTGTGAATGTGTGTGTGTGTGTGTGTGTGTGTGTGTGTGTGTGTGTGCGTGTGCGTGTGCGTGTGTCTATGTGTGAATGTGTGTGTGTGTGTGTGTGTGTGTGTGTGTGTGTGTGCGTGTGCGTGTGTGTGTGAATGTGTGTGTGTGTGTGTGTGTGTGTGTGTTTAATATCAGATGGGTGGGGTTGGCATGATGATGAAGTGGATGTTAACACGTCCTGTGCTGGTGAACAGGGCAGCGGAGGGTGATAAATATCTCACCTCACACAACCGCCATTGGAAAAAAAGGCAGCTATCATTGGTTTATATATCTATTTCTTTTTTACATGAGTCATACATCATCCTCCTTCCTGAATGGAATCAGAGATGCAGAGCAGGAATTCAAGCTGCAAAGTGACAATAACCGAAACAGGAACAGCCGTTCAGGGCCATGTTTGGTCGCTGGTCGCGTCCTTGTAGCTGAGAAATCTGTGTGTTTGAGTTTGGCGTAGCCCAGACACAGGAAGCCCTGGCACCACTCACGGTCAAAATAGCTAGACGGGACAAGATATGAAGACGCCGTGAAACGCAGGGCTGACCTTTAATGAGTTAAAACAGGACATGTGTTTTAGAAGATAGGCAGCAACACACACACACACACACATACATGTGCATGCAGGCAAACACACACACAC
Organism: Coryphaenoides rupestris; assembly: GCA_002895965.2. Classification (NCBI taxonomy): domain Eukaryota; kingdom Metazoa; phylum Chordata; class Actinopteri; order Gadiformes; family Macrouridae; genus Coryphaenoides; species Coryphaenoides rupestris. Next base: position 207,530 of record PIJE02000122.1, read on the forward strand.
ACACACACACACTCAGACACACACATGCATCTACAGATGCACATGTTCTCACACACACACACACACACACACACACACACACACACACACACACACACACACACACATGCATCTACAGATGCACATGTTCTCACACACACACACCATATGCTTTATTCAAGCCATTGGCGTCTATTGGTGTAATGAGGGATTGATGTAGGGTTATGGTGCTGAAATCACTTAGGGAGTAGGTGTTTCATGCTGTCCATTTATTGTAAATCCTTGATCTGTTTCAATGTTGAAACTATGTTGGTATGCTATAAATCAAAAATGATCTAAAGTGAAAACAATCTTTGCTCAATTAATTTGCTTTCACAACGGCCAGGAAAGGTTAGCATTCTTCACATTCCTCCGAGTAAAACATTTGTTCTACATTAACAAGCGTTTACAGTTATAAGATCACTGTTCCAGAATTAGCCAAGTCGGACGCTTGGACAAAACCTTTGTTTGTTAATACAATGGCGCCCCCTACTGTTCAATTAATGTAAATTCAATTTAAATTTAAAGAGCTTTATTGGCATGGGAAACGCACATTTACATTGCCAAAGCGAGTGGTAAATAAAAATAAAAACAAAAACAAAACAAATCTAATTTACAATTGTCGATTTACAAATGTACAATTGCAGATATTCTAAAATAAAGAAAGATGTAAACAAAGCTGCAATATTGCAGTATAAATATGCGTATCTAAAATCTACTTATAAAGAACTAAATATATACAGGTAAGTATATACCTATAAATGAGTTTCCTCTGCAGGGTGGCTGGGCTCAGCCTTAGAGATAGGGTGAGGAGCTCAGACATCCGGAGGGAGCTCGGAGTAGAGCCGCTGCTCCTCCGCATCGAAAGGAGTCAGCTGAGGTGGTTCGGGCATCTGATTAGGATGCCCCCCGGGCGCCTCCCTTTGGAGGTTTTCCGGGCACGTCCAACTGGGAGGAGACCCCGGGGCAGACCCAGAACCCGCTGGAGGGATTACATATCTCGTCTGGCCTGGGAACGCCTCGGGACCCCCCAGGAGGAACTAGAGAGTGTGGCTGGGCAGAAGGAAGCCTGGGGGGCCCTGCTTAGCCGGCTGCCACCGCGACCCGGCCCCGGATAAGCGGACGCAAATGGATGGATGGGATGGATATATACAGGTAAGTAAGTCAACTTAAACAACTGGGTTACAAAAAACACATTTAATTAATTATACATTGCACTTTTAATTCTTCCGTCACCTTTTACCTATGCTGTCGCCCCCTAGAGGTACTACAGTACACGCCATGCTACTATTGCCAGCATTCTTCCGAAATTATATATTTTTGTTTTTATAAAACAAAAATTTTTTTTAAATAGTCAAAAATAAATGCATATATTTAAATGGTGTGTTTTTTTTTGTCATATTTCTTAACACAATCTAACATAGCATTTAACATAAAAATGTAACAACGATTGGACAATAAAGTTTTTTCTCCGAGCATATGACGCAGCGGAAGTCGCTCGCGCTTCCTTTCCTCCGTTAGGTGAGTGCGTGGTAGGCTCTGCCACAAACAGCAACATTAAAGCGCTTTTTCCTCACATACTTCTCCTTGTTCAGTGCACTAATAAAGCCTGCTTGTTGTCCTCGTCCTCAGATCGCAACCATGGGCCGCCGTCCAGCCCGCTGGTAAGTGTTCTAACGCGTACTTTTAACGCGGAAATGGCGGCGGCGCTACCATGTGGTGTCCGCCACCAGCTAACGACGCGTGTCGCTGTCCTCGTCGCGCTACCGTTGTTTCGTGTATATTTAATGACACGTGACGAATGGATACTAAATCCTGCTATTCCTGACTATATGCAGCTGGGTGTATCTCATGTAACGGGGCGGAAAACTAGTAGGTGTCTGCGTGTGGCGAGCTCATTTGGTCTATTGGCTGTAATTTCACGAGGTAATGCCGTGGCCGATCTAAACAAACACCATCTCTGAAGATCGGGATGAATATCAATAGAAGTGTTTTGATATGTGTCATCATCTACATGTTCTGACAGTAGTTCTCCTGTAGTTACAGATACTGCAAGAACAAGCCCTACCCCAAGTCCCGTTTCTGTAGGGGTGTCCCAGGTGAGTGGCTGGGCCGAACCTTAAACCACCAGTCTACTAATCTTTAACGACCACTGGGCCTGTGCATTGGTTTGTCATGACAACAAGTGGACATTGCAGTCTATTAAGCCGACCAGTCTTGCTTCCCGTGCGCTTCTGGTGTGCAAAGGCTGCATACAGCAAGTTCTTTGGTTTGTGTATGTCCTCAGCCGGGTGGATGCTGGGTGCTTTAAAGGGACCATTGAGACAAGTTTGTGATCATCCTCCCTCTTTGAGTTTGAACTAATTTCATAATGCTTATTAATGTCTATTCTGTTCTGCTTTCCTCTTTTTTTGTTTTGTTTTGTTGCTGGTAGATCCTAAGATCAGGATTTTCGACTTGGGCAGGAAGAAGGCCAAGGTAGATGAGTTCCCTCTGTGTGGTCACATGGTCTCTGATGAGTACGAGCAGCTGTCTCAGAAGGTATGTTTTAGAGAAGCAGAATCGCTGTGTGAAAACGGGGACACAGGGTTGTCATGCTAATTTTGAGTATATGAAGATCAATTGCACTTTTCAAGCAAATCTTAGACCATGTGCTAGATCCGGCCCTCAAAAACTGACGGTTTTTTTTCCTGTAGCCCTGGAGGCCGCCCGTAATCGGCGCCAACAAGTACATGGTGAAGACTTGTGGCAAGGATGGTTTCCACATCCGCGTACGACTTCATCCCTTCCACGTCATCCGCATCAACAAAATGTTGTCCTGTGCTGGAGCTGATAGGTGAGGTGGTCTTAATTTATGAAGTGCCAATGTGTCTTAATTTGGGAGGAGAGTAGCCATACAAGACAAGTGATGCATCAGTAACTGCTTCGTCTATTGGGGTTTTTGTTTAAGGCTTTTACTGACTGCACTCGTCTCCTGTGTAGGCTCCAGACAGGGATGCGTGGTGCCTTCGGTAAGCCCCTGGGCACAGTGGCCCGCGTGAACATCGGTCAGGTCATCATGTCTGTGCGCACCAAGGTCCAGAACAAGGAGCATGTGGTTGAAGCGCTCCGCAGAGCCAAGTTCAAGTTCCCCGGACGCCAGAAGGTACGCGTTTAATTCCCTTCTTCCTTTCCTTCGTCATCAACTCCTGCAGTCTATTAAGCCGACCAGTCTTGCTTCCGGTGCGCTTCTGGTGTGCAAAGGCTGCAGACAGTGACTCTCTGGTTTGTGTATGTCCTCGGCGGTGTGGTGCTGAGTGCTTTAAAGGGACCATTTGAGACAAATTCACAATCTAGTTGTAATCTGTTCCATATGCCTTGATTTGTGGAGACTCTCCAAACCCTGAACATCCATTGTCTCTCTCCCCACCCTCAGATTCACATCTCCAAGAAGTATGGATTCACAAACTACAACGTCGAGGAGTTTGATGAGATGATGGCGGAGAAGCGCCTGATTTCTGATGGCTGCGGGGTCAAGTACATCCCCAGCAGAGGGCCTCTGGCCCGTTGGAAGGCCCTGCACGGCAACTAGAGCTGCGATTGGCTGACCACGTGACAAAACCTATTAAAACGGCTTTGATTACAACTACAGTTTACTTGTGTTGTCTCTTCCATGGAATTCCAAAGGACATGGTTCTGAAGGACTCTGCTCACATATAATGCAGTGTTTGTATTGCACTATGGTCTGAACGTATCCATGACTTTGCTTTACTTTGTGGTCCCAGAATTCAGACAAGTGATGCAAAGTCGATAAATGTAGAATTTCATTCTGGTTTTATCACATTAATGCTGGTTTCATACATTTTACTGTCTATTCAGTCTTGAATGGTTATTGGAGTAAATAGGATTTCAGTAGCTGTATTGGATGGCATCAAATGGTGAGAATTGAGGTTAAAATGACCCAGACTTAAGAATGTGGATGTTATTGCTTGTGATTGAGGAACTGGTGCCCAGTATCATTTATATATATCAAAGTAAGCGCCAGCATATAGGTAAAACTACACAAAGCTCATGTCGCTCGAGTGAATATTTTGTATATTAACACAATTGGATCTCTGCAATAATTGTCAGACAAACAGCCTCATGCCTGGTTCGCTCGAGTCGTAATCGTTTATTTTATACATGCTTTCATCTGACAGTACCGAGTTATAACACAACTGGATCTTCTGCCAAATAGATTGTGCAAGAGATCATAGACCCACACAATGTTCCTTGAAATATCGTCGAGGAAGGAGAACCTCACTCTGAAAACCTACACAGTCCCAATCCAGTCCTGCGCAAGTTTATGTTTGCGGCTTGTACACAGCAGGCTAAGTAAATAGTTCTAAACAACTGGAAGGCAAACAATCCTAGTACTCCCTACTTGTATACCAAACAGGCTGCCACATTTTCACCTCAATTCAGGCTACTAATGTTCCACCGATTATTAATAAGACAAAGATGTGGCACATTTAGATTGGTTCGTTCCCAGAAAGCTCTACAGTGTTACTTTCTAAAAATGTGCTTGCCGAAAACTCCATTCTTCAGAGGTAAATTTCACACCTTTCCAGTGAAATGACTTGACTGTCATCTTTTGAATGAATCAATATGATTCCCTTCTGGATGGTTCCAGCAACGAATGCATCTCACTTAAATCAAATGATCCCTTGTGTCAACAGAACATCAAAATTCATTGTAAACTATTAATTCCCTTAACAGAGGCGTTCTTTTGTGTTACTTCAATGGGACATTCAAAATAAATAAAATAAAAACCAACAAAAAACCAACTTGAAGTTTTACACACCCATTAACACCAATGTAAACACTAAAACAACATTTCCAATCCAACAAATAAATAGCTAATCTAATATTCTTTTCATAAATGTATTGCTGTATCTTTGTTTCCCCTTTATGTCAATTGTATCAGAGTGATCTGTTTGATCCGCACGGCCCCCTGAACACTGTTCTGCACAAAAGTTTCAGGCTATACATGTGACTAGACAGAACTTGCCCGTAGGATGACTATAGCCAGTGTCTAACCCAGTACCGAAATACCCTTTGATGAAGAAATCTCACAATAGCAATTTTTTTAACTTTAGTGTTGACGCCCTAATCTACAGTCAGAATGGCAGAAAATGAATGTATGTGGGATGGACATTGTGGGGATGGAAGGAAGGACCAGGAAGGGCACAGAGATATGGAGGGCAGGGTGTGGGCATGTATTGTATATATATCTATTATATTCTCTGTCTGGGGCACAGATATGGCGGGGCCCTTGGGGTCGTCGAAGCGGTCCATGGTGCGGAGCTGCATGATCATGTGCAGGCCGTAGGTGAGCACTAGCACCATGAGCAGGCTGGTCAGCAGGCCCATCCAGATGCCGGGCGTGAAGAAGCCCGCGCAGTCGCTGGCGTACGCGAAGTCGCTCCCTGTCACGTTGAAGCCCTGGATCTGGACAGCGAGAGGAAGAGAGATAGAGGGGGTGAAGGGGAAAAGATGCACGGTTGTCAAGAAACATACTGTGGGAGTGTGTGTTTGGTGGCTGGCTGGCGTAATTGGCCTCACCTAGCCCAGTTAGAGGAGAGTGCTAGCATGCTAGCACATGTACCATCTGCTCTGCCATGTCATATCAAACCCAGCAATAAACCAGACTTTACAACACCACTACCTGCCTGTGTCTTTGGAGGAGCCCCGATCAAAGCCACATGATGTGGCATTGTGGCAAGGATCATTTGCTACACATACATAGAGATTATTTTTCTTCTATAGTTAGACGTGGCTATTCCAAACAACATTGGCCCTTTCTCCCTCCATTTCCCTCACCTGGAAGTCTCTAAAGGAGACCCTCCACTGATTGGCCGGGTCTTTGGAGGTGCGCGGGACGAGGGCGGGCCACGTGAAGCTGGAGACCTCGTCGCAGCGGTACGAGTACTCGGCCGGGGCGTAGATGTTGCGGCTGCCATTGAAGGTGGCCTTGGTGCCGTCGTACTCCAGCTCCACGGCGTCCATTGTGAACCAGCGGCGCGCCGACACCGGATAGTGGCGCTGGCTCATGGCAAAGCTGGAACACACACAAACAATTATTGCCCTATGATCATTGTAGTCAAATATCTTCATTTGGATTACAGACTAAAAGATAAATAAATAAAAGCCAATACATATTGAAATGTGAATAAAATGCGTGTGTGTGTGCGTGTGTCTACAAGCACAGTGTTTTCTCGATGCACTTACATCAGTTTGAAGTTGACATGGCCGAGGACCCCTTCATAGTTCAGCACCAGCCTGACAGGAACGAAGACAGGGCAGTAGAGCAGATGGAAAGATGAGGAAACAAAGAGAAAACACACCATTTAAATTAAAACATTTGAAGTCATACACTTGATAATCGCTACCACAGCTTACCCCGAAGACACAAAAGCAGGGAACTTTGTAAACTATGGATTGACATGAATTCAAGAAGCAGCCACCACCACCACCACCACACCCACTTACCTAGACTTGGTCTGGTCACACATTGAGCCGTGGAGTTTGGGACGGTCTTTCTGGCCGAAGGTGGAGCTGGTGAGGTCGTGGTCCTCCCAGCGGCCTCCCCTCAGGATGCCGACCGACAGGCCCGCGGCCCACAGCATGATGCAGGTGTTGTCCCTCTCCTGCACACAAACAGACACGCAACGTCATTCACAGGTGAATAAACAGGAGGATGTGGAGAAAAAAGTCAAACAAACAGACACCAAGTGCTGCTGAGTCAATAGGGAAAGTGTAGCTTTGGCACAAAGCAAGACTAAGACAACATGAATGGGTTTGTTAGTTAAAGGCCTATTACAAAACATCCATGGGATCATCACAGGAAGCAGACAACAACAACAGGTGCTCCTTGTTGTTGTCTGCTTCTACTAGTTTACCTTAATAAAAACATGTTTCTTATTTGACCCGTTGAATACCTTAGTTTGATATAATTCAATTTTCAAAAAAGCGAGCATGCAACACAAATTCATCAAGAACGTTGACATTGGCTACAGGTGCAGAATGTTCACATATTTACAATCAAACACAATGTACAGCTTCACAGCACACGTGAATCAAACGAAGGCATCATAGAAAAGCCTCAGCAGTACCAACATAGCATGTCCACTGGGGAAAAGACAGCATGGGGTTAGCTAGCTAATCTAGCCTTGGGTGTTGGGGAAACGGAGCTGGCTCACCTTGAACTCCACTGGGCTGTGGACATCGGGCTTCTCCTTGCCTCTGCGCCTCTCCCTCTCCCTCTCCCTCTCCTTGTGGCTGGCCTGTAGCAGGGAGCGCCCCCCACCCACGCCGGCCTCCAGAGACAGAGCTGCTGCTGCTGCCTCCTGCACAACCAGAGGGTTGGGAGATGCATACAGAGAGGAAGAAATCCCATGAAGTGACCTAGAAGTCATCATTGCTGCAATGACATTTTTTGATATTCCCTTCAAAGAGTTAAGGCTGATTTATATGCTTTGGGCACTCAACACTTTTGAAAAGCGTCAACGTTCAACGTTTTCAATTCATTCTTCGTGGAAAGGTTCAGCCGTCTCCATGGTAACCAGACTATCCTCCAGCCGTTCTCTATCTTTCTGCAGATTTATGTTACGTTGCAAAGTAATGATACTGGCCAAAATACTGACATGGAAGTGAAAACTACAATCTCCATGGTGACATTAGAAAACGACCAAATCACATTACGCAACAAAATATGACGACGTCCACAACAAAATTCTCCAAAGTATGCGACATAAAAAAAAGGGTAATTTCTGTCGAGCGACACTTTTCAAAAGTGTTGAGCGCCGAAGCATAAATCGGCCTTTGATGGGCCTACACTTCACACCACAGTACTGGTTGACCACGTAGCACTACAAGTAGAACACTGCATGAGAGGCACATGATACTCTTACCTGTGAGGGCCGCAGGGCTGTGTAAATGGCCACATATGGGACTGACTGGGTCTTCATGGTGCTCAGCACTTGGCCAATGACCTCATCTAGGTACAATTTAAGCATTTAACACTGTAATCAACAAGTGAGTCGTCATAAAAAGACCACAGGGAAAGCTGTCGTTTGTGTATAAGGACATACGTTAGCTGGAAGTTAGCAGGATAACACGCTTGACTATAAACACTCACCGTTGCCACTCAGAATCTCCTTAGCAGACATCAGATCTGTCCTGCAAGACACAGAAAGCCAGACCCAGAATAAACTCAGTACCAAGTTTGAACACCCTGCGTGTATGTGCGTGCGCGTGTCCGTGTGTGCGTGTGTGCGCGTGCGTGTGTCCATGTTCTATTTACCCTGTGCCGTAGGGCAGCCTGAACACCAGCAAGGCTGGCGATGAGGCATTTAGCCTCAGCTGGCCGAGCGTTTCGGCATCCATATAAAGAGGGGAGGTTTCCAGTTGGTCCTGCAACTCTCCAATCACTGCACTGGAAGCTGGCCAGTACACCGCAGGCAGCACCAGGGGGGAGGGAGAGGACAACAGAAGCCCCCTACAGGACAGGAGAGAAAAGACACAACCAACATGGGCAGGTGACGCCACCAGTGACCAATGTATATCAAACCTGTGCACGAGAGCCACTAATAATTGCATATAGCTCCTTTTAAGTATTTGTATAGGCAATTGTATAGCTTGGTGCAGTGACAGGCCCGTAGCTAAGACCAGTACAAATGTAAAGTGTCAAAGAGGTAATATTGATTTAAATGTCATGTTGAGATGTGACTCGGCATCACAAATGACAACAATAATCCTTCTCACATGCAAAGTGGGAATATAATATATCTTACCTCCAGATTAGGGAAGGCATTGTCCTGCTTGTTGCCAAATGCTCCCCCATACATAGTGAAGTCCTCAATGCCTCAGCTGGTGATGAGAAAGACAAAGCAGAAACACTTCTGGTGAGGTTATGAGGAATTCTCTTGTTGTTGCCGGTGGAAAGTGGGTTGTACCTCATAATCTAATATTTAAAGAAGACCCCATTACACCACCAGGTGTGAGCATGATTAATCATTAATCACCTAGATGTCACCTAGATGTATGCTGACTAGATCAGACTACCCAGGCTTACCCAGTGGGACTGTGGCCAACCGTAAACTGGTTTAACTCGCAATACATCTAGGTGGATGCTCCCACTTGTGATGTCACTTCATCACAAAGACACTTTTAGTCACATAGGCATTTTTGAAACAGCTTGTCGTGGGCCTAATCGGGCTCTCACCTGGTGCTATAACAGAACCCCTTACGCATTCAGTCAGTTTATCCCTGCATGTGTCGACAGTCCCTCGTCCAGTAGTAGTAGTAGTAGTACCTTGTCCTGTAGGAAGAGCAGTACATTCCGTGGGCCCCCGCGGAGAGCCCGTGTGCAGGTAGGCGTGCAGCTGGTCCTGCCCCACGATGTGTCCCGCCGTCGGGGGAGACTGGGACGGCAGAGAGACCCTGGTGGCGGAGGAGAAACGCGTTCATACCGCGCAATGAAATGCATGAATGAATGAATGAATTAATTAATTAATGAATGAATGATGAATGAGTGGAGAAGACACAGCGAGCCACAAGACGACACTTGACAGTTTCTGCGTTGATCGTTTCAGAAAACGACCTCAATCATTGATTTAATAACACACATGGATTGGTTCTATAAATTGCTCGGCATCACAAATAAAACAGGTGCAAATAACATGAGAAGCTAGCAAAGACAGCCCACCGCTAGCCGCTCAACGACACACCGAAGGTCAATAAAATAGGCTCATGAGTAAACCAACAAGCAAACCCGGACCCTTCGCTGGTACCACAGGCTCAGGGGCACTGTTCGTCGCATTTCGCCCCGTTCAACAAACCACGGCGAATAAAAGGACAAAGGACGCCCGAGACGCGGTGAAAATCAGTCGCATCTTTATGTCGCCATCTTCCCAGAATTATCGCTTGACCGAGTGGACGGCTCACCGATGCGTCACGTTGGACTTGGCCTTTCCATAGGGTCAGGGGACGGCGTTAGGTGGGCCCGCCGCGTCGTTTATCTCAATCCGTCTTCTGCTTTTATATACCAGTTATATACCATTTATATTTATTACATGACTGATTATATACCAATTATCATGGACGGAATTATGAAACCATGGGCCCTGGGCCCTGGACGTGTGAAAGCCCCCCCCCCCTTCCGCCCCAATTTTGTGCGCTCCAAACAGTTCACAAAGTTTAAAAGCGCTCTCTATCGACCAGTTTCTATACTCATTAATCTAATGAGGATGTACATTTGTAGCCCACACAACCCTCTCTCTTTCTTGAAAAATGACGATCATAGGCTTAACAATATTATATCTTCAATAAATAGGGCATCGCCTGATTTTTGCAAGAGGTGGGCCCCTATAAACTGTTCAAAATAGTTTTTTATGTTCATGTAAGGAATCTCACTTGTCCCAGTTAAGGCCTACCACTAAAACATATTTAAAGGAGCATACAGTGAAGTGTTATATGATGTTATATGATTGAGGGGCTCCATTCAGACAGATCAGGGGTGGATAACAACATAATGGGGTCTTTATGAAGCACAACTTTACAGAAATGCCACATAAACAGCACATTTGTGTGTGTGTGTGTGTGTTGGGGGGGGAGGGGGGGGGGGGGGGGGGGTGCTTAGAGCTTCTAATGCTACTTGCTTTTTGGATTTCTCCCTACAGAGTTGAAGGGCCCATATTGCATGGAGTACTCAGCCCCTCTAAAGTTCTATAGATAAACTAAATATACTATTATATACCATTATATACTATTGTATACCATTATATACTATTGTATACTATTATATGCCATTATATACCATTATATACAATATATACTATTATCAGGGACGTGCGGTCAGGGGAGGCAGGGGAGGCGGAGCCTCACCTGTCATACTCCAATGAAAATAGCTGTTACGAAAAGTAAAAAAATAAGTAAGTCAAAATCGCCAAATTTGCGGAGCTCCGCTGCAAATACAGAGAGAGACGAGAGGTGAGGCAGCGACGAGCTCAGCCTCCCCTCTGATTGCGCAACCCCTAAGAAACTGGATGGAGCGCGAGCAATAAGCGCGTGCCTGTTACTATCTCTAGTTTCTGTATGACGTCATGTTTGTAGACCTTCATTACATGTCCTCGCCATCCATAGTCCATTGCAGGTCACTTATTTCACGTACAGTCACAGATTTACAGCATGATTTAAACACGATAGGCTGTAGCTTAAATTCACCATTGATTGGCACACAGGCCAGGCCTGAACCTAAACCCAAATGCATGAGATACACTGTTAATCATATCGTGTTAATATGTTGTAAATCGGCTTCTGATCTAGCAGTTGCCCTTTTTCATTTGTGTTGAATCGAAGTATGAAGTAGGGAACTGCCGATTCGCCTATAAAACGTGAATCGAATACGTACCTGTATGCGTGTCATACGTACCTGTATGCGTGTCAAACATACGGTCGCCTAACCAGTAGTCATTGTGCAACCTGCCAATTGAATGGTGAATTGAAGCTACCTCTATCGGGTTGATATGTGTGTAAATCTGGCTCTGATACTAGCCAGTGCCTCCCCAGCCATTGACCTCACGGCACGTCACTGACTATTATATACCGTTATATACCATTATATACTATTATATACCATTATATACTATTAGATTAGATTAGATTAGATTCAAATGTATTATCATTGCACAGCACAAGTACAGTACAGCGAAAACAAGTTGGCATCTAACCAGAGTGCAAATGAGGCAGTAAAGTGCATAGTAATATACAGTGTACAGAGGTTAAATAGGATATAGAACAGTCTACTAGGTATAATATATAGGTGTATATACAGTATATTTATGTACAGAGATACAGTGTAGTAATAACTTAATGGAGTAGGTATGGAATATGTGCAGATATATATATATATATATAGATATATACAGATATAGATATATATTCCGGTAAGTATACAGTATCAAGGTAATGAGCAGGGGTTGTAAATAAGTAAAAAAAATATATATATGGTAAGTACAGTAGAAATGTACATGGCTATCATACAGGTATGTCAACAATAATGTTGTGATTACAGTGCAAGGCAGTAGAAGACATAGATGGTGATATGATATCGTCAACGGAGGTCAGAGTTCGTACGGTGGGCAGCGGAGCCTAGAGTATAGGCAAGGTGGGGGGGGGGGGGTCCAGAGTTCAGGGAGATGACAGCTGAGGGGAAGAAGCTGTTCCTGAGCCTGCTTGACTTGGAACGAAGGTTCCTGTAGCGCCTCCCAGAGGGAAGGAGGGCAAACAGTCCATGGTTGGGGTGAGAGGTGTCTCTGACAATGCTATGTGCCTTCCTCTGACACCGTTTGTGTTGGGTAGTCTCTATTGCAGGGAGTGGTAATCTGATGATGCGTTGGGCGGCTTTCACCACCCTCTGCAGCGCTTTCCGGTCTGAAACAATGCAGTTGCCGTACCACACTGATGCAGTTGGTGAGTATCAATTTGAGGGGACAGGTGGGCTTTCCTCAGTCTCCTCAGGAAGAAGAGGCGCTGGTGAGCCTTCTTGACCAGTGAGGCAGTGTTGAGGGTCCAAGAGAGGTCCTCGGAGATGTGGACCCCCAGGAATTTGAAGCTGGAGACACGCTCGACCTCAGCCCCGTTGATGAGGACGGGGGCGTGCGCGTCAGCTCTGGTCTTCCTGAAGTCCACGATGAGCTCCTTGGTTTTCTTGGTGTTGAGGGCCAGGTTGTTGTCGGCGCACCACGTTATATACTATTATATACCATTATATACTATTATATACTATTATATACCATTATATACCATTATTTACTATTATATACAATTATATACCATTATTTACCATTATATACTATTATATACCATTATATACCACTATATACCATTATATACTATTATATACCGTTATATACCGTTATATACCATTATATACTATTATATACTATTATATATCATTATTTACCATTATATACCATTATATACCATTATATACTATTATATACCACTATATACCGTTATATACCGTTATTTACCGTTATATACCGTTATATACCACTATATACCGTTATATACCGTTACTTACCGTTATATACCGTTATATACTATTATATACTACATATACCATTATATACCATTATATACTATTATATACCATTATATACCGTTATATACCGTTATATACTATTATATACTACATATACCATTATATACCATTATATATTATTATATACCATTATATACCATTATATACCACTATATACCATTATATACCATTAGAAAATCGCTAAAGTAAATAACTAGTAGATAATAAATAATAATAATAATAATAATAATAATAAATAATTAGATTTGGGTTGTAGTAGTGTATCCATGCATACCTGCCAGTCTCCAATTATAATTGAATGATATATTAATTATAGTTGCCGCCTGAGGAGCCATCAAGGAAAGAGTGGAAGTTGTGGACCTGGACTCCCATGGCTTCATCATTTTGTCCGTATTTGATCAATGTTTGAATAACCAAATGAACATTGAAAACATCTTGAAAAAAAATACTGCTCATTTGGTTACTTTATCAAGATTCACTATATCACTGCTCCAGGCTTACTAGTACTGCATTTAGAAATTTGGTGATGAGTGACTCACCAAAACCATGCAGTTCTGTTTATGGATGTACAAATGTGATTTTCATATTTTTGAAATATAAATCAGTTATTACAGTAATATGCAGTGAAACGAATCCCTTGTTCCAGACAAGAATTCACTACTTCAAGTGTAAAAAGCCTTCAAAATCTAAAATTATCAACACCTACTGATACCATAGGTGTATACATTTACTATAACAGTCACCTTTATTTGAATGTATATTTTTCTATTAAATCCGTTTTTTTTGGAAATACTCAACATACAATACAATTCATAACTTGGAAAATAAACCACAAGCAGTTAATTGATTGGCTTTACTCTTGTACTTTATTGGCAAGTGTATTTAATGTGGCAATAATAAGGCAATATGTTGGTAACGACAGATCCCCTGTGTGACCCTATCGCAGTTCCTTAGTTTCAAAAACACATTGATTCCAATATGGACGCCAACACATCAATTCAAAAGTGGTTCAGAAAAATAAACCTACAGTGAAAGGCAATGTTTTTCTAAAAGTATCCCACATGCTCAACTTCCTGATTTGTTGACCATCAAATAATAATAGTTTTAAATTGATGCTGTCATACATAAGAGATTGAAGTATGTGCTTAGTATAAGTGCAGCAACTTAAAATCCAGTAATAACAGATAGAGGTACAGTATGTGTGGTAAATGCAAAGTACAGCAACTTAATTGATTCAGCAGCGAAAAAATATAAAAATACAATATTTAATTACACCCTTCAAATAGTATGCACATGCACTCCATCATCACGCATGTTTCCAACAACAATCTTTAAATTTTTGTCTCAAACGGATTGACGTCCCTTCTCTTGATTATTAAATATAGCATCCATAGGCTGGTGTGATTGAATACATCACACTAAGGGTGCAGGCAAACAGCACCATGGTGTGAAACATCATGTAACCCAGCCATCACAAGAGATGACCCTATAAACTACAAGTTACCACAGCATACACATAAGCATAATATTTTACCTGCACCAATAATGTAGACATGTCATCCACAGATGGCATGTTGACAATTCAGTCAATAAATCCTCACAAAAACCATTCCCGTAGTGGTTACAATGATGACTGATGTGAAGAACAGGAAAATGAATCATGTTTTGTTGTTTTCAAGTTGATTATTTAGAATAGAATTATTAGAAAAAACTAAAAAACATCAGAACCACTACCCAGAAAGTATACATTGTCAACCCATTTGCACATTTTTATATATATATATATATATATATCAAGTACCTCCTTGATAATGATCAGGGCTCGATCCCAGAAGGTTACCCTAAATGTTGAGATACACTTCACGGTACTTCAGCATTTCCTGAGTGTGAGCTATTCTGCATAGCTTGGTCGCCCGGCGTGGTAAACCACACCAATGGTCCATAAAAAGAGAATGCATACTAGCATTCGATTGGGGAAGGGAGGCAAGCATCACCCTCAATAGAGTCTTCATTCAAGTCCTTCCCTAAGGGTTCGGGGGACGGAGAGGGTGGAGACCCAGGAGTGTGCTCCTCCCAGGCAAGAGTCTTGGTTTTATGATCTGGTTTGTATCTGGCTATGCAGGGCCTCTGCTTGGGCTTTCAGACTCTGAAATTCCCCCTGGATGAAGTCCGTCAGGACCTTTCGCATCTCCAGCTGAGGAAATAGTACGATGAAATGAACACACGTTTAAACAACTTTAGTTCTTACTTCTGACAAGTCACACAAGTCTGAAACGTGTGCAGTTTTTCACCTGGCTTTTATTCTCTGCCCGGAGAGCCTCCAGCAGTTCTTTCACGCTGAACGGTTTCCCCACAAGGACTGTAATTTTCTACGTTGGAACAGTTATAATAAAGCTTACTAAAATAAAATGAAATAAAATGAAATACAATAAAGTTTGTTGTAGCTCATTCACACATATTATTGACCTATTCAACACCAACAATTTTACAATTTTTTCGGCCCCTCTGAAATATAGCCCTCCTTTAAATCCTGAAGGATCAAATCACATTCCTCCTTGGTTTTGTCCTGTGCTAATGTGCTAATAAACCCCTTGGGATGAACCATCTAGTTTTCGAGGGGGTCCTAAACATGTGTGTCAGGGCCTTTTAGGAAGTAAGATATGATCTCAATGCTAATTCACTTGATGTTTTTCACATTGACTAGTTTTTCCCCCTTGCCTCATGTGCATATGTAGGTCATGTGTAGAAGCACATTGAAGGTTAAATGAGCATGAGGCAACTTACCTTGCCAGTCTGAGGAATGTAGGGCGTTATATTTGGCAGAACATCAGTCATACCTGAAGACATAGAGGACACAGACCGCCTGTGCATTAAGTATGACACATTATATAGTAGTTTAGGGCAGTAGTTTAGGGCAGTGTTTTTCAACCTTTTTTGAGCCAAGGCACATGTTTTACATTACAAAAAATCCTGCGGCACACCACCAACCAAACATGTTACAAAATGACACATGGTAGCGACACCTCTCACACGCATCACTAATTCTATTGTCTTCAATTAACAACAAGGTCATTACTGCTCTACCTACTAGGGCTGCACGACTACTGATTTTTTCAAGTCAACCTTTCTATCAATGAAGTCGAAAAAAAGTCAAAAGTTGTGTGTGTGTGTGTGTGTGTGTGTGTGTGTGTGTCATCACACACACACACAACACGCAGACAGAAGGTGTCCAAAAAATAAAGTAACGGCTTATTATATTATGTAAATATACAAAAATTCCAACATTCAAAATGTCTCATTCGGTGTCAGCAATTATATTAAATTCGTTTGGCATAGGCTTACAACTCAGCATGTGCAATCCACGCCGGCACAACAACATTAAAAGAGCTTTTTTATTTTAACACACATTTAACTGAAAATTCATTCCTGCACGGGTCTGATTTTCAAGACCCACACCCGCGACGTGCAATACCGAACCCGCCATCCGCACATAACCCAACCCGACGGCACAAGACCCGCAGCCCGACCCGAACCCGCATATCCTATAATATCTATGATATAAAACGCAGGATCCGACCCGCATCTTCCTTGTTTCCCCAGAACCAAACCCGGGAAAAAATTACGACAAAATACCACCCGCAAATCACCTTTTCATGAAATCAGGCAATATCCCCTCAACTGGCGTTTTTCATGATAGAACGTGAAGAACACCAGCAGATGAAATATTCTTCACGGGCGGACCCACAGACAGAGAAAACTTGTAGTGCATTCCTAATTCCTAAGTTCCTATTCATGCGTTTTCATGCAACGTTTACTGTTGAAACTATACAAATTGCAGATTGTAGATTATAATATGTATCGGAAGGTAAGACTCACCCACGTGCCACATGGGCAATATGATGGGGTTAAGGGAGCACTCCGCTATTAGCCGACCCACACCTAAAAAGAGACCCATATCATCTACATATCATTTGATTCTTACATGAACAACTAAACACAGTACTTAACACAGTATAATTACAGTACATTGAAATACACCACAACCACACCTGCCATATAAAGACTGCAAACACAGTAAAAACATGGAAATGATACCACAAAATGTCCACACAAACACTCACCCCATTTTAACCGGATAAACTCTTCAGTCATGTTAATTTTACCTGTTGGTGGAACAAAGGCAAGTGTTGAAAACTGTTTAAGGAGGCAAAATAACAAGAAATAGAGAGAGAGAGGATTGAGAAGAGGGCTACTCCATACCCTCTGGGAAAATGTGTACCCATTCCCCTTTATTCAACCGTTCCAGGACGAAATCCATGCCTTTCTGGTAAACTCCATCACCTAGACAATGCAAAACATGATGAGTATTAAACAATATTAAAAGGTTATTGTGATGCTGTGAGAAGATCAGGCCTTTATACTCAATATAAGACTGGTGATATAAATATGACACTATGTGACATTAAGGATTATGGTTATATAATTTTGCAATCAAGTTTAAATGTTGTTTCTTCCTTATTGTTGATGTGATTGATTAACATGTTGTGAAATGGTAGCTAGGTGAATAACAAGTCAGGTTTTGCACACATATTTACGAGCATACACACATTGACTACGTGGAGGTCAATTGACTGGGAGATCTAGGCTCTGATCAAAGCACAGCGCTCACCTCGACATACAGGAACACATTTGCCACGACTGAAGAATCTGGAGTGCAGCTCTGTTGTGAAACAGATGTCTGACGCAGCCGGAGTCCTGGCCAATGGGAAGCCACTGAGATTACAAATCAACCAATGAACATACAGTAAATTAGATTGTGTGTCCTATATATATATGACGGGATCTCAAAATGGTTATACTCACCATCGCATCTTTCTGAAGTTCCATATTTGTCTGAGCCGCAGCACCCCTGTCATAAAAATGTGTGATTTTTATCTTTTTTTTCTCGTATTTTCCTGCACATGAGGGAGTGCATGTCTTTATCTTATTTTTTTTATCTGGGTCCGTACGACCTTACCCCAGAGATGTGGGTCATCCATACAGGACTGATGATTGGACAGTGTGATCAGGGGCGTTCCCAAGGCCCGCTGGTCCACCAGTTCTAACAGAGTGTCATGGTTATGGACCGTCATGGAGTTCATGTACTCTGCAAGAAAACAGGTGGGAAGAAATGAGCCGACTTTTGTTTATTTCCTTTCAGAGACACTCCTCAGTGTGTGTGTGTGTGTGTGTGTGTAACTTACTTGTCCAGAAGTAAGAGTAGGAGCCCACCATGCCCATGACCAGAGAGCTGGTGATCCTCCAGCCCAGACGGGGGCACTGTGGGAACGGCCATCTCACGTCCAGGGGCATCACAGCACACAGCGGCCGACACTACACCCACTCACTCACCCCACCTGACCCACGCACGTTCAGAAACGGGTCAGTTTAAAACCATCCAATGCTATTATAATAATAATATATAATAATAATAATAATAATGCCTTCCAACAAATCACTCCTTACACGAGTATAGTTATGGAGAATTCACGAATTCAGTCCACACACACTCTCCACTTAGATTTAGACACAAGAAGTCTCCACAATACACATGACTTCTGAACAGTTAGTTTCACATGACAGCTTCATTCAATCAATCGACCAAACAATTCAGCAATATCAGTGATGTATGTTTAATGTGTCGTATTTAAAGATGGCACACTTGAGTGGTGTAACGTCAGCTCCTAGACGAGATCTCATGTTAGTGTTGACAGCCAAGGAGCCAACTGTGTAAACATCGGCCATACATTATTGTGTATCTCAAACTAGGTACAGTTAGCCGACATCACAAACAAACCACAGATGAGCCACACATCCGCATTTAATTCCGCCAAATGTCTGTCATCGATTGGTGTTTTTTTTGTTGTTGTATTCCTGCACTTATGCAAATCATAAGACATCAGATGTCCAGCTCACCTTTCCACAGAGACCATGGATGTGTGGAGCTGGTCAGTAGACCCCCCCCTGACCCCGGAAGAGAACATGTTGAACACAAGGCACTGTGGACATGGTAGTTTGTTATGGGATACGCGGGGAGTGCTTCGTGTGGCGCCCCCTAGTGGCCATCACCCGGATACACACGCTGCACAAGATCCATATTACAACTCCAAACTTCTATAGGCCTACTATTTATTTGTGTCTCGTTTTGCGTTCTGGAACCGCAGTGTACAAAGCTAATTAAACTAAATGTACTTCATTTTAGTCTCTGCAGACATTTATTTATTTGTATTTGTATGTATATATTTATAACATGTACATTTGTGATATCGAAAAGGCCTGCAAATAGCTGTACTTGATACAAATTAGGACATTAGCACAGGCTATCTATATCTATATAGTTGACTTGGTAAAAAGTACATGAACAAACAAAGTTTACAAAAGCACTTTTGATTTTAATATATGTTTTCATTGTGTGACAGTTGATCTCTTCCCAGTGGAAGGTCCAATTACAAAAATCAGTAGTGGTACATTTCCACATCAAACATACATATTCTTTAAATTATAAATATTAAGAAATACACACAGAAAACCTTCGTATAATTTCCGCTCACATACATTACTAACTGATAAAAACAGAGGATTCAATTGCCTACATTCACAAAAGGACTTAATTCAGATTGCATATTTTATAGACCCCTGAGAGATTAAAAAATGCATATATGTATATACAGTACATATGAATAGTCACAGCCATTTAGAAATGAATTAAAGCAATCACTGTGTGTGGCTAACATGTAGCTTTGGACATCTGTAGATCTTTTCCTTGAAAAGATGGACTGAACCATAATTTATAGACTGAAATATTGAAACTATACTGAAATTAATTATGCTCTTTGTCTGGCCAGCTGATTAGCAGAAGGCGACCCAGAACTAGTGGTGTTGCACAGACTTCACCAGCTGGGGGCGAACCAATCCAATCCTTTTAGTGCAAACTCAAACCCCAGGAAACAGGCCTGAGAGAGAGAGGGAGACAGAGAGAGAAAGGGAGGCAGAGAGAGAGAGAGAGAGAGAGAGAGGGAGACAGATAGAGAGAGAGAGAGAGAGGGGGGGGGAGAGATGTTTAGGGTGATAGAGGAAAATATCCATCTTGAATGCTAATACTGAGTTATTAGCATGCTATGGAATTGAGTGCATTTTGCTGATGAATCCAACTCACCGCATTGGCAGGAAAGGCTCGCAGAAAGACTGCATTAAAACCCTTATAGAGGCCTCGTGGTCCTTCCTCTCGAAGCAGAGTTCTGAGGACATCTACCTGACCTCGGTACTTTCCATCTGCAGCTGTATCCACACACACACACACACACATACACAACCAAAAAAAACACACAGGCTTTAAACATTTGAGTGCAACACCTGCAAACACATGTAGGGTGACCCACATACGGTACATGGCTTGCACTATGTCTGAGAAGGGCAGCAGATGTATCGTAAGCATGGTGTACGAGTTTAAATTGCTTTGGATAACGTGGTAAATCATCTTTCTATGTTTAATAGTTGCAAGGGCTAGGAATCGTATGGCGGGGCAATGTTCATATAAATTACATATTACATGTACCATACCTCATGTACCACACCTCAACCTGATATGAACCTATTGATATACTATCCTATTGATAACCTAGTGATATACTGTATATATATATAGATATTAATATTGTGTACAAATCCCTATGGTTACATGAGTCCACATCACCCATCTGTACACTCCTCGGTGGTTCCTGCACTGCTCACACACTGCTCAGGATGTCTTGTAACTCGTATCTCGTACCTGTCTGGAAGTTAGACTTCAGCACATCGGGGGGGAGAGCGATGGTCCAGTTCAGGATCCCTGCGATGCCGCCAGCGAGGAGGATCCTGGGAGTGCTGAGTTGCGACACACTGTCAAAGAAACCAGGCCGGCACAGTTCAAAGTCAAAGTCAAAGAGTTTTATTGTCACGTTCTGTTCTTCATAACACAGTTCAGAGATCTCTTTAATGGCACAGAGAGACCACTTGCTCCTCCATATATAGTGTAGTATAGCATATAGTGTAGTGTAGCCTTGACTGACCTTTGACCCTCTGGTGTCAAGAAGTTCTTAAGGGTTTCATAGGTCAAGAAATAGAGACCGTTAGAAGGCACATCTGAGAGGAAACAGAACGAGAGTCGGGGAGCTATAACGTGTGCACTGGATTGGATTGGATTGGATTCAATAATTGCATGTATTGTGAGACGTAGTGTGTTCAAATAAAAGTCAAACATTGGCCCACGCACACACACACACACACACACACACAGGTTGCGTCTGTTACCTCTGATAAGTGTCAGTAGGGTGCCTTTGTAGACACTACGTATTCCCTGCTCCTTATAGAGCCTCACAGCACAGTCAATAGGACCTGAATATTTAACCACTCCACCACTGGCCTGCACCTGGAAACACACACACACACACACACACACACACACACACACACACACACACACACACACATATAAAAATGAGCTCAGTGGTTGTTCAACCCACTGCATGCACTAAAAAAGACTCATCTATTCAGACTGGCATTTGTCTAGCCTCTTGTGTCTGTATTTCTGTGTTTTTTTGTCTAGCCTCTTGTGTCTGTATTTCTGTGTTTTTTTATGTTTTATTGTTATTATTGTTATTACTTATTGTTATTATTGTTATTACTTATTGTATTATTGTATTATTGTTATTACTATATTACTAAGTGATGGTGTAATTTTACTCCTGTGCAGCACATTGTGGCTTTGTCTGTGAAAAGTGCTATATAAATGAACTTACTTACTTACTTACTCAAGGGACAATAAAGTTCTGAACTTAACTGAACTTTTTATTGAAAAAAAATAAAGATAAATAACATAATACGGAAACCTCCTGGTAACATAGACCTAACCTCACCTGCAGTAAGCACTTTATCCTCTCTCCTGGAGCAACTATTACTGTGGTGAAGACCCCTGCTAGACAGCCAGACAGGAAGATCTGCACCGGCCTGAATAGAATAGACATTAAAATCAAGTTAAATAATAGAAAAATCAGTTACTTAGTAATATACAGTACATGCATAAATAAGTACAATAGCGCACCTGAATTAATATTGTTAATGTTTTCAATATGTGATGGGAACTAGTCTCTTCGACTGTGTCTGCCATTGCTTCAGTAAACAAACACTATTGATCAACTTTTAGTCTAGAAGGTGCCATGACAAAAATGCCACAGGTCTAAATTGACCTGTGGCATTCTCTAGTGTTGGCTTTATATGTGCACCGGTTAAAACGTCAACATCTATTGACTTATCTGCATATAGTAAGACGACGTTATCACATGAGAAAATGATACAATTAATTAATTAACAGTGGAAGTGGCACATCACAAGTAAATTATTGTAGAAGTGTAAACTGAAGGAGGAATGTGAGAAGTGACAAAGCATTTTTTTCTTCAGACATGTTTTGATGTTAGTGTCACCGTCTATATAAGTCATACAGGTCATTCAGCAAGAGAAAGTGCATGGGAAGGTCCTGGCTGAGGCTATGTGGGGAGAGAGGGGGTGTGGAGTGGGTGTAACATTCAGCAGGGGGTGGGGGAGATTGCAGGCGAATGACATGTGAGGGGAGGGCAGCAGGCTTTCGGTTATATATATAACACTCATGCTGCATTCATGCTGTTCTAAACACAACGTAACAGACAGACAGACAAACAGACAGACAGGTCATTTAAACTGCTGACAGTCAAAAGCAACTACTAAACATGACACCCCACCTGCCAAAATATATTCTAGTACTTCCCACTGGAGTTTGTTTATCTTTGGGCACTTGGACAATACAGCTTTACAATGTGGATTCAAGATATTCAAGAACTTTAATGGTCACATACAACTACAGGATATGCAGTGAAATGAAAAAGTGGCGATGCCCAGCTGAATGTGCAACAGAACAAATAACCAAAGAAATCAAATATCCACACTATTTACAGTCTGGATGGACTAAATGTAGATATTTCATTCTCTGTGTGATGTCATTCATTATCTGTGTGTGTGGATGTGTGTGGGGCGGTACTACTCACGTGACTGCTTTGCCAGACTTGCCCTGCTGAATCTGTTTGCCCAAACCAAAGCCAAAGAAGCTAATGGCCATCATAGGCGCCACGCCAGCAAGTGGGGCACCCATGCCCTTGTACAGACCGAGGATACCCTGACCACACACACACACACACACATGACAAGCATGACACATTATTATGCACACACAATAACTTGCCATGCACACACACACATCGAGTCATATAATCATCATAGAATGCATTTCAATATATACGTATATGCAGTATATTCAAAGCAATAAGGATTTTGGACGACATGCCATTGCAATGGACAGTGATCGATCACTTGATCACATGACAACAACATCAACAAACTTAAATGGATCTTAAATTATTACTACAGGTCTTTCCAATGGGTTTTGTGTGTGTGTGTGTGTGTGTGTGTGTGCGTGCGTGCGTGCGTGCGTGTGTGTGTGTTTTTCTGTGCTTGTGGTTTGTGTTAAAACGTATATAGAGATGATAGGCTTGTGTATTCACCTCTTTGGAAACCGTCCTGTGGAAGCAATCATAGGTTCCTTTGTAGAGTAGAAGCTGTCCGGCGGAGGCTTTAGGTTGAGTCTGTAACCTCACCTGCACAAGTGGCAATTGTACATTTTAAGATGAGTCACGACACATTACTACAACCTGACTCGCTCACCGCTCAATGCCTGGTGCAGAGAGGAATCTTTACGAGCCACGCTCACCACTGCATTCAGATCATCCCTCCTCAAACACAGCCTGTGAGCTAATGAGTGTGCACATGGTTGCTAGGCTTCCTGAATGAACGGGGTCATCTGAGTCCAGTACAGATTTTTGGTTTTGTTTAACTCAGAGAACCATTTATTTATTTTGTAACCACTTTGTGTGCATTGAAGAAGTGCAGTAACCTGACACGCCAGATGCTTTGTTTCACAGAAGTCACTATCTGGGAAGTAGTTATTGGAAACTGTTTGGGGAAGGGCGGCACTTTAAAAAAAAAATCCTTGGCTGGTGAGCAGGCGAACCTGTCTATCGCCATTGTTGTTTCCAAACAAACAGTTGCTTCTCGCTGTCATCGTGCCACTCTGTCATCATAACATAAAACATATACTGAAGCTCGAAGCCTGGCCAGACCAAAACCTTCACACGACACGGGTGTACCTGTAGCCACCACGTCCAATCTGGAAGGGGGTCGTTCTGAACACGGACACACCTGGTGTTATAATGCTCGGTCTGTCTTTAGAAAGGTTGTGCGTGTATTGTGAGACAAAGGTGGTCGCTTTCGGCGAAAAGCGTCCGCCAAATGAACTGGGATACGGACTGCAGTGGCAGCGCTTGTGTGATAACAAGGGGAAACTCCCACCGGAGCGTCTGTTGCTCCAGAGACTGCTGATAAGAAGACATACAGTTGTTCTCTGACTGCCGGCTCAGAGTGAAGACATGTTTTAGTTATCACAGGGAGTTGTTTTCTGGGTTGGTGGTTCCAGTGTTATCAACTTTGGTCCTGGTCATGACAATGGGGCAGGCAGGGGTGGATGTGTATGAGAGTCACATGGAGGCCATGTGTAGCGCAAGGAGGCTGCGTTGTCAATGCCGAGCTGGACTAGGGTTTGAAGGTGAAAACAAAGCATCTGCCAGGCAAGTTATGCCATGGAATCATGGAGAGTGCGTCTATAAATAGTTATAGTGTCATTAAGAACACCCTCAGCCATGGGTCTTGTTAGTATTTATCATTATTATTAGTATCAATGTATAGCTCATGTGTTGAATAGTTGGATAGTTTATTATATTTCCTGCAATTAAGGACCTCTTCCCTCACGTGTGTAGTGTGTCAGTCTGTAGCCAACGTTCTGCTGCTTCTGAGCTGATCCAGGCCCTCCTTCCTCACACCAGGATACATTTCTCAAAATGAAAGTAGACAACAGTACTATTTTGCAACCTGGCAGCCATATGACTCACGTAACGGTTTGCAGCTACAGTTTAGGGGAAAACCTCCGGGGTAAAGGAGGAACCGGGATAAAGACGAGTGGGAGATTAGTTAGACAAACCCGGATTTAAAGTTGATAATCCACTCCTAGACAGCTAATCGCGCTCTCGTGGAAGTAAAACGGACATGCATGCACATTTTTTTTCAATTTCCACAACTATGTAAAAAAGCAAAAAAAGCAAAACCTTAGTGTGATCGATCGGCATCAGAACTGCCATGCGTCTGCACAGTGTGACCGGCAGCCTCAACACACACACACACCACACACACACGATCACCTTTATCGTGTCGAGCGGGTGTCCGGCGAGCAGCAGACACGCTCCCGCGACGCCTCCCGCCACGAAGTTCTTCAGCGGGGAGACGCGTCGGCCGGCGAGGTCCGCGTCTTCTCCTTCTCCCGCCATGTCGGTCTTTTCTGTTGCTGCTTCCCCAAACGGCGATAAAAAACACGGATCATCAAAAAAACATTCAAGCCAATCTATCTACTGTGTTTGTGTCACGCAAACGAAATTGTGAATCCAGTCATCCAGTCATCGAATAACACATGTTGCGTCTCCTCTGCCCTCTGCCTCTCTCTCTCTCTCTCTTCTCTCTCTCTCTCTCTATCTGCCTATGCTTTCGTATTTGTAGTGAGAGATACCATGCGTCCTGAAATTCAACAGGCGTCCTCTGGCTGTTCACTTTGACCCATAGTTAGACCCTTGGCCCCCCCTAGAGCTTTTCCACTCTCCTTAAAATGAATGATAGGATGTGGGCTTTTTCAATTGATACTGAAGGTTAATGTTAATAGGCAAGAATTAAATGGCCTGCATATAACATAAACATTGTATTATATATATATATATATATATATATATATAGTACTGTGCAAAAGTTTTCGGCAGGTGTGAAAAAATGCTGTAAAATAAGAATGCTTTCAAAAATAGAAATGTTAATTGTTCATTTTTATCAATTAACAAAATGCAAAGTGAGTGAACAGAAGAAAAAAGAAGTTAAAACTGGGTGAGGAACAGCCAAACTCTGCTTCCAAGGTGAGGTTGCTGAAGCCAGTTTAATGTCAGAAGTCATACACCATGGCAAGACTGAGCACAGCAACAAGACAGAAGGTAGTTATTATACTGCAATCAGCAAGGTCTCTCCCAGGCAGAAATGTCAAGGCAGACAGGGGTTTCCAGATGTGCTGTCCAAGCTCTGTTGAAGAAACACAAAGTAACGGGCACCGTTGAGGACCGTAGACGCAGTGGTCGGCCAAGGAATCTTAGTGCAGCAGATGAAAGACACGTCATGCTTACTTCCCTTCGCAATCGAAAGATGTCCAGCAGTGCCATCAGCTCAGAATTGCCAAAAAACCAGTGGGACCCAGGTACACCCATCTGCTGTGTGGAGAAGTCTGGTCAGAAGTGGTCTTCATGGAAGAATTGCGGCCAAAAAGCCATACCTCAGACGTGGAAACAAGACCAAGCGACTCAGCTATGCACGAAAACACAGGAACTGGGGTGCAGACAAATGGCAGCAGGTTCTCTAGACTGATGAGTCAAAATTTGAATATTTGACTGTAGCAGAAGGCAGTTTGTTTGCCGAAGGGCTGGAGAGCGGTACAATAATGAGTGTCTGCAGGCAACAGTGAAGCATGGTGGAGGTTTGGGTTAGGGTTAGTTTGGGGCTGCATTTCTGCAAATGGAGTTAGGGATTTGGTCAGAATTAATGGTCTCCTCAATGCTGAGAAGTACAGGCAGATACTTATCCATCATGCAATACCATCAGGGAGGCATCTGAATGGCCCCAAATTTATTCTGCAGCAGGACAACGATCCCAAACATACAGCCAATGTCATTAAGAACTATCTTCAGCGTAAAGAAAAACAAGGAGTCCTGGAAGTGATGGTATGGCCCCCACAGAGCCCTGATCTCAACATCATCGAGTCTGTCTGGGATTACATGAAAAGAGAGAAACATTTGAGGCTGCCTACATCCACAGAAGAACTGTGGCTAGTTTGTGGGCACGGTTGCACAGTGCTTGCACTGCTGCCTCACAGCAAGAATGTCCTGGGATCGATTCCACCTGGGGCGCTGTTGACTGTGGGGTGCCCAGGTGGGTGATCTCCCGGCCTTTCTGTGTGGAGTTCATTCACTTCTTCTGTTCATGCATTTTGTTAATTGATCAAAATAAACAAACATTTCTATTTTTGAAAGCATTCTTATCTTACAGCATGTTTTCACACCTGCCTAAAACTTTTGCACAGTACTTGTATATATATATACATATATCCCAAATATATATATATATATATATATATGTGTGTGTGTGACTCCCAAACGCCGTTTGGGCTACCTGCGTTTGAGGTGAAGGTGATAATGGGGTCTGGCCATAGACTGGCTGAGCCCCTACTGGTCTTGTTTCAGTGGGCCAGCACATCCCATTCTCCTGGGCCTTCTATCTGACTCCTCCCACTCCCCTCTGTGATGGTCCGTACTGTTGTGGTGCCCTATTGTGTATCACTCTCTCCACTGTTGTAAACTAGGGATGGGCATTTCAAGCAAAAATACTATTCAATATTCGCTGTTCGAATGTTTGACCATTACATTTTTTTGATAACAATCACATGTAATATTTTCCTAAATGGGACTTCATTTTTATGTGGGTCCTTAATAAAATCCTTAATAAAAGTGTGTGTGTGTGTGTGTGTGATCACCAATGCGATCATCAATATGTGAGTTCAATCGACAGTAAATTGCTAATTGCTCATTTCAATGTAAGAAATCTACTTCCAGTTATATTTATATTATAGTTTGTCACTTGTTTTGTTTTGTTTTCTGTTTTGTTTTTCCTAATACTCCGGTACAGTAGGTGGCGATATGCACCTTAAAGTAATGGTTGTCAACCTCCATTAAAGTAGAAGAAGAAGAAGAAAAAGAAGAAGAACAACGTCATCTACATGAGACCGATACAAACCGGCGGTAAGTTTTTTGTTTCGAATAACATTTGAGCAAAAAAAGATATATATTGCGTTATATACGAGCAATACGCGACACTAAATCATCCACACGTTTAATGTGAAAGTAGGGCCTACTGATCTGCTGACCGTGGTTGATGATTAGTTTTTTGTTTGTTTTATTATTAAAGTGAAGTGTCTGGGGAAAGATGTCGCAGAGAAAGAGAGCAACCAAAACGGGTTAGGACATGAACCAACTCCTACACTAGTGGTTGCTGTATATATATGTATATATATGTGTATATATATGTATATATATATGTGTGTATGTATATATATATATATATATATATATATGTGTGTGTATATATATATATGTGTGTATATATATATATATGTATATATATATATATATATATATATGTATATATATATATATGTATATATATATATATGTATATATATATATATGTGTATATATATATATGTGTATATATATATATATATAGCCTTACATCACTGTGGTGCATAAAGATAAGAATAGAGCAGGATTGAAGCATTTATAATTGCAAGGTTAATAGAACAAGTTGAATAATTCAACTTTTAAGAACCATTTCCTATGGGATTAGATGGGACTCTGAGACCCTGAGATAAGCCAGATAGATATCCTTATTAATAAGCTTCTCAGTGGCTACAGGACCAGATAGGGGGGCTGGTTGCATGGTCACATGACCTGACTTTGTCACATGACCTGTGTTCCAGAGCAGTGATGTGCTGGCAGCAGATGAAGATGATGACTCGAGATTCACACAACCCACCTCGTCCCAGGTCCAGAAGGGCCTGGAGAAACTAAGCAGCACTCAGATCGATGAAAAGGTAAAACACACACACTACACACCATATATATATATTGTATTATCTATATGAACTTTGCTGTGTTCCTTCTGTTCTGCAGGCCAATGAGCTGGTTCAGTATTTTCTGGTAAAAGACCAGAAGAAACTCCCGGTACGTCGAGCAGGTATGACCTATATATTTTATATATAGGACCCCATTAAAGATTGTTCTTTATGACTACATGCATGGTGCTGGAAACGAATAGGCTTGTGTTTTGTGTACCTACGGCTTGTGTTCACCCTCTCTTTCTCTCCCATCTAGACATTGTCAAGACTGTTCTGAAAGACTATAAAAATGTCTACCCAGAGATAATGAGGAGGGCAGCCCTCACCTTTGAGCAGGTTGGTTTGAGCTGCAACCACTTCCTCCGCCACCCCTCCATTTTGTTTAGATGTAAACAATGGCGAGGTTTGTAATGTGGCGTCTTCTTATTGCTTCCAGGTGTTTGGGTTCAAGGTGGTAGAAATAGATGCCAAAAACCAGCTTTATATACTTATAAACAAGCTAGAGCCAGCGGAGGAAGTGCCACGGGATATGTAAGTGTTTGCCAGCGAGACTACAGTTATGGCTTTTCACTCCTTTCGGCGTAATTGATGAGGCTTAGCCACCCATCAAACCCAATGACAAACGGCCCGTTAAACTGTGTTTATTCTTTTGTTTATTCTTTTGCTCCCATGCAGACATTTGAGCAATCCAAAGACGGGTTTGCTCTTCGTAATCCTGAGTGTTGTGTTCATGAAGGGCGGAGTCGTCCGGGAAGGTGAGAGGACTCAACTTGGCTTGGCTACTGTTTTTATACTCACTATATGTTGATCTGTTCTAAAATAGAATGTGTGTTCTCTTTATTTTATATTCAGCCCTTGTCTGGAATACTCTAAAAAAGATGCAAGTTGACCCTGGGTAAGACTTTGAAGAGTCATGTGATGATATTAAGGCGTATTGGGGCGTTTGTGTGGTTATTTGCATTGCATTATATATATATATTATATTGCATTATCTGCTAATATTTTTAAGCCTTTGGAGTCTTTTCATTTCGCCGTAGGGAGAAGCACGAAGATTTTGGTGACGTGAAGAAATTGGTCACAGATGAGTTTGTGCGTCAAAGGTGGGAAATAAAAACCTTTAGGTCAACACAGTCTAGTGAAAACTAAAACGGTAACGATGAGTGACGATGACCCTTTGATTGTCACCCTTTGTTTCTTGAGTGTCATTGTCTTGCATGTAGCTCAGTGGGCTATAACGCTTGATCGGGGACCACAGGCTTGTGAGTTCAAGTACCACTGGTGTGATCAGAGCCGGTTTCTCTCAGACCATAGATCCCGGTTTATACCATACCAGAGAGCAGACGGAGAGTAGGAAGAGATCGGCACACACAGCACAGTGGCTGGAACATTCCTCACGCTCTACATTATGACTAACTTGCATTGGATCGCTGTCTTGTCACCTTTTCATGTTTTATACATATATATATTGATGGTATACAACATAAATACTACACTGGTGTATTTGGCTTATTTGGTGGCATTATTTTCAACAAATATGCAACCTGACTAGAAACGGGCATCTGTTTTTTTTTGTGTGTCAAATGTCTGATTGTAGGATATTAAAATGCATCAACTGGACATTGAAACCCTGAATTATTCAGGGGTTTTATCATTTGTATCTGGAGATTCATAATGCATTTCTTGCATTATAAAGACTTTTAGAGAATATAAATGCTGCATTTCCCTGTCCCCCAGGTACCTGGAGTACACCAAAATCCCCCACACAGAGCCCCTGGAGCACGAGTTCCGCTGGGGGCAACGCGCTGACGCGGAAGTGTCCAAACTCAAAATCCTGGAGTTCCTCGGTCAGGTGGGTGTGTGTGTGTGTGTTGGTCACTCATGTATTTCTACAGAATATCCTCCAAAACATATCCCCACAAAAATAATAAATCGAATAGTCGATTAAACATTGGAGTTAATAATAATCAGTTTGAATACTTTCCCTTTGGTGTTGAATAGATCGGAAGTGTTAGAGAATTAGTTTGTGGCCTGTGCTCAGTCAGAATTTCAGCCACGCCCGCTCTACTACTAGACTAAACTATTGAAGATGTTAGAAGTCTATTAAAAGTCTCCTGGTACTTAAAAGGAGCAGACCCTAATAAGTGTTATGAGCGACATAACACTGACGATGGCCCCTCTGTGGAAAAAGGTCTATGGAAGACTTCTTACAGGCCCAGGCTCTGTGCCGCCTCCCCCCAGGAGTTCTGCTGTAACAAAGCAGGCCTGCTGGATCTGAGATTTAAGGCAACACAAGTTGTGTGGGTGTGCAACGTCAATGTAAACGTTTGGTTGACTGAGAATGTATTTACGAACACTAGGGGGCGCTGTTGCTCTTGGTGAAATGGCTCTTGGTGAAACCAAGAGCAACAGTGAGAGAGAGGTAGGCGGGGCTTACCCCATTTAAACCAGCAGTCACTGAACACCCCAACCCCCCCCCCCCCCCCCCCCCCCCCCAAAAAAAGAATACATTAGGTTTAGATAAGATATTAAAATGTCTTTAATATCCACACTCTCAGCTACATAACCAGGATCCTAAGCAGTGGAGCCAGCAGTACACGAAGGCCACCAGCCTGGCTCCAGCTGGCCCTTCCCAGCCCAGCACCAGTAGCCAGAGATGATTTATCCCACATGGTTTTTTTATTTTGTATTTGTTTAAGGTGCCAGTGTAAATAGTATTCTCATAAAATAAAATATTTTGTATCTTTTGAAATACTTTAATGTTTGCTTAAGTTTGTCTCACTCACACACACACACACACACGGCTATGTGAGAACATTTTAGACACAATGTCTGACATTACGACGCTTAGCACACAGGCAGAATACATGATGTGACGGTACACCAGGATGCACTCATGAATCCCAAGACACATTTAGTCGAAGTGGTCACATGATCGACCAAGGCGGTCATGTCTACGTTATACTTGGTCATATACTAAACTTGACACGTTCAACTACCGCCGGAAGATCGGTAGTTCTCTCCCTGCTTCAAATTGACAAGATGCAAGTTTAAAAATCTCCCTGAACGACGAGAAAGTTGCCACATGCTTTTCTGATGAGACCAACTCGTACCGCATACTTGGCTCAGACACGCACAGCCGAGCAAGTTTCCATTCATAGGCATAAAGGATTTCTTCTAAATTGCACCGAGGCGAGCCTGATCAGCTGTCTAGCTGTGCTCAATATTGCATACATTAATTAATTACACCGCTATTCACCAGTGCCACGTTTGAACAGTTAACCATTCAGTGTTAAAATGAGGGTTACGTTAAACCGACTGACATCACAAAGACACTAGACTTTCGGAGGTTGTAAAGAAATGGCTCAAATGAGGTAAGACGACAATTTAGTTCCACAATACACGTACCTAGCTAGGCTAATGAACTATTCATCGCAGGCTTGTGTGTATGGTGCATAGTGTTATGTACATTTCTACTTGAGGCACACAATGGTGTTGGGCAGTAGGACGCCAGCTCTCACCACAGGGGATGTCGGTTTCTTTTTAGTAAAGTCCTAAGACTCGTTTGAATTGGATCTGTGTTGTACCTTCTCACACACAGATGTACTCTGACCACATTGTGATTTTTTTTGGATGTCCTTGGAATGCACCTTTTTTGTTCTGTAATATCGCCATGTGATTGAACATTGAAGATTACATTGAACATTATATATTCGATCAAACAAAAATGTATTTTTTGTAATTAAAATAAAATGTGTTTTCTTATGTGCTGCATTGGAAACCGGGGGAGGGAATTTGGGTAAATAACCCAAGGGAAGATGAGATGGATGGAGATAAGCATTACGGACTTAAGAGTATGCAAACAGTATCCTTGTTGTTCTGGCCTGTACTCTGTGTGTTTTGCTTCTTATTGCTTAGCAGGAAACTTGACATTTGGCCAGAGTACAGCATTATAAAGTGCATTGCAAATAGGCTGCCCTCCAGTGATGCCTCAAAGTGATTGACCACGGTCTTTACTAACCATGGAGGCGATCGCAATAACTTCAAATAAATGGCTTTTGATGAGGCTATTGCTTTCCTTTTGTCAAATGTCTCCACGTTCCCAGTATCCGTCCATCTAGATGTGGTCGGGCACCGTCTCCAGAGCCTCCTCTGGATCTCTGTCCACATCGACGTTCTGGAAGACCGAGAACACAATTATGGGATTATACTGTATGTGGGGGTTCACGGTTCACAGGGCATATTAGATTGAAGACATGTCAGA
This sequence comes from Coryphaenoides rupestris, assembly GCA_002895965.2. Taxonomy (NCBI): domain Eukaryota; kingdom Metazoa; phylum Chordata; class Actinopteri; order Gadiformes; family Macrouridae; genus Coryphaenoides; species Coryphaenoides rupestris. The sequence continues at coordinate 240,842 of PIJE02000122.1, forward strand.
GAGAGACTCACCTCTGGCCGATCCCTGTGCGTGTTCACAGCCTCGATGTGGAGGAACACCGACTCCACTTTACAACCTTGACAGGGTCAGAGTCAACAGATGAGAGGGACGCACACGTGACGGTTGTGGCAAACGAAATTGTGTGCAAAGGGCGACATCGGTGTTGTTAAAACGTGAGGGAAGGGAAGCCCGACTGACCGTAGGCCACCGGCGTGAGCTTAAGGACGGTGTGCAGAGGACACTTCAGGTAGGGCAACTCATCTGGGGAACAATCGGAGACAAAACAGCTCTTCACACGGAAACAAACAGCAAAGCCATTCCTTCATATCGACAAAACGCAAACACCGACGTGCACAAAGGTTAACCGCAGTTTGTGCGCCTTCGGGGACTAACTTGGTGTGTAAACCTTTGAGCTATTGTGAAGTGTGACAGTAAATGTTATATGGGTGCCACTGGGTGGATACATCAATCCATCCATCATCCCTGCCAATGCCATAGAGTGTATTAATTCTTAACATGGGTGGCCCCAGTGTGAATCACACACCCCTGGCAATTAACGCCAGTCAATGGAATTCTCTACCCGTCGAGCTGGACACACACATTCCGACGTATAGTAGGACGCTGGCATCCATGTCGTCTCTCACCAGCGCTCTTGTCCAGGAAGTAGGCCAGCAGGCAGCGCATGACAGCCTGGTGGCAGACCACCAGGACGTTCTCCTGCCTCTCCAGCTCCATGATGACCGGCTCCAGCCGCTGGACCAGGTCTTCGTAGGACTGCAGACAGTGATGACATTAAGTAAACATGCGAACGGGTTTCATGGTTTGTGCGCGCACACAGTGTATATTGACACAAGTTCACCGCAAGTGACCGAAAACTATTTATATAACCCGCCGTGCCATTACACTTGCCCCAGAGTTTGCCACAGTGGTGATCAAGAGTGTCAGGACTGAAGCTGTTTGTAGCAGTTAGCTCACTGCTACGCGCCACCAATGTGTGTGGCTTTCCAGGGTTTTCTCCGATACAGGACACGGGCAGGATGGATGAATAATCCGGTACGAGACAGCCTCACCTCTCCCTTGGGGTAGCGGTAGCGGTACTTGTCTTGGTCTCTCAGGGCAAACTCCTCTGGGTAATTCTCTTGGATCTCTTCGTACATCATGTCCTCACACACGCCCTGAGTGAGCGCAGAAACACAGCAAAAAAACCACCGTCGTCATTTTATTCACAACTCCACGTAATCTTCCTCCTCCCCTGTTCATCTCAAACGAAAACATTGTTTTGAACACAATGCAATAGTTGCAAAGAAACGTGAACGCACATTTGAAGGGAGTAACGATGAGTCGACTGCAAATGTATTGTTCTAAAAGTTAGTCGTTGAATAATGAGAGTCGACAGAAATAGTCCAAAAAAAGTACAGACTCACAGCGTCTATTTCATTGAGGGCCTTCCACTGCTCATACTGGACGCCCAGAGCCTCCGCCGTCTGGATGGTCCTCTTCATGTGACTGGTCCACACCTTCAGGTCGCTAATGTTCTGGCCCTGCATGTAGGAGCCCAGCGCACTGGCAAACTGACAGGAACACACAGTTGAGTTTGCTATTGCATACACGGAAAGAGACACTTTCTGAGCGTCCTGGAAATCCAAGAGTCTTTCGTGGATCACTAGGGACCCCTTACCTTTATGCCGCGCGGCGACAGGCCTGAGTCTCCCCCGATGCGGCCCAGCAGGTTGAGCTCGCTCTCCCCGTGGCGACTGAGGTAGATGGAGCGCGGCGTGACGTGGATGTTCATCAGGTAGTACACGATGCGGCTCTGGATGTGGTCCTGGACCCGGTTCACCAGGTACCTGCTGCCCACGTTGAAGATCTTGATGTAGGAAAGGTTTCTGTTTGTGGAGGAGGAGGAGCAAGTGGTGGCAGAGGGTGGAATGGGGGGTCAGATGTGTCACAATGGACTTGGAAAGCCTCATGTATGCATATTTAGAATGTGGAAATACTGTACAACTGGAACGCAAAAAGTTGTAGAAAAAGGACGTGCCAAACAACCATGGTGTTTCTTGGGTTCCTTTTTCTGAAACTCTAGTGCCTCTATTTCCTTCTGCACATCCCCCGTATTTGTATCTCTAACTCTGGCCTACCCCTCCCAGCTATAGTAAATGGATGGCAAATGGATTGCATTTATATATCGCTTTTATCCAAAGCGCTTTACAGTATTGCCTCACATTCACCCATTCATACACCGACGGCGGTGTCAACCATGCAAGGTAACAACCAACACGTCAGGAGCAGTTAGGGTTAGGTGGCGTCTTGGACAGGGACAACTCGACACATAGCTAGACGGAGCCCGGGAAATCGAACCATCAACCTTCCGGTTTCCAGACAACCTCTCTTACCTCCTGAGCTACTGCCACCCTAGTGGAGGTCAAAGTTACGTCTAGATCAGTTTAAGCCACTTAATCACGCTGAACGCAAGCAAGACCATTGTAGTTTCGCTGGCTTCCCCCGGGTCCTAAAGTGACATCCCCTGATCGTGGTCAAAGCATATCTATGCATATGGTTGGTGGTGATGTGTGTTGAGGGAGGGCCTGAGCCACCTGTCCTTGTCCTCATCCAGGGGGGCGTAAGCGATCTTGTAACACTCGATCCTCTTCAGGAAGTCGGCCACTGCCTCTTCCTTGTCGCAGTCCACATAATCCGGACTGCTCAGCTTCACTTGCTGCACATGGGAGAGAGAGAGAGAGAGAGAGAGAGAGAGAGAGAGAGAGAGAGAGAGAGGATAGCTAGTTTTCTATCGTCGCTTGTTGTCGCCACAGTAGTCATTAAAGCTGTACAGATATTTAAAGAAAAAGAGACAAATATTTTCCTTTCGAAAAAGATATTGGGGGTAAATCAAGGGAGCTGACCAAAACAACAGGACAAAAGCTATTTAATGTGTTTTTCGACAACCAGAGCAGACATAGACAGCAATTTGGAAGCTAAAAAAAGAATAGACTGAGAGAATCCGCGTTACTCTAAAGTCTCTACACAATCGATTGTAATTTGGGCAATAATAAAAATATGCTAGCCAAGCCATGTCGTATAAAGGAAATAAACTCTGAACAACAACAATGTCAGAAATATTATGGCCACCTTGACAAGCAAAATGTCGATGAAATTGAGGAATACAATAACCGTGTAACAACAGGACATTTAGAACCACTGTGACATAACACTGTGGTGGTGGTGGTTGTCGTACAGTGAGTGAGGGATTTACTTTTGTCAGCATACAGTATGACTATTCCTCAGCCCAAAGATACAAAAACATATGCATATCTTCATGAGCTGTTGTTGCTACGATGTCCTCTGGGCTCCTGCGATGTCTGATGGTGTATTGTGCCCTTTAATGCCCAACGTCCTTCGTCATTTGACTTGGCTGTAGATATATTAGCTGCCATCTGCCAGGCGAGAAGCCCTTGCTGTGCTGTGAGCCTTCCATTGGCCTCCATCTGTTGTTGCAGCAGTATATCAACAAGCACACTGGTAGGGCTTGACTCACAACCAGCGTCTCACAGGTTAGGTCTCGTAACCGTCTTCTCCATCACACGTCGAGCAGTCATACGCGCTCACTTACTTTGATATTCTCCGCAATGATTTCCAGGTCTTCACATATCGACTCGATAAAAAAGACCTGCAAAAAAACAAAAAAGGAGGAGAAGGGAGGAGAAAGTGAGAAACTGAGAGGAGAAAATAATGCTCATAAGGATTTGGACACGGTGTCAATTAGGGCCAGGCAATAGATCAATGGTATATATATATATATCGTCACAACATGTCGACTCAAAATAAAAGCAGCTTTGATTTCCTTTAACCATTTGCACTGCGTGCCATAGTGTGGCACAGAGACCCAATTAGGCCTGAGCTTGTAATGAGAGTAAATAGGCCTACAAACGTAGCCTGGCTATGCAACGCTACACAAGCTAAAGATGCTGGACGTGACAGTTTGACAAAGCTTGCTATAAAAAGAGGCGTGAGGAGAGGGGGGCGTGGTGCCAGAATTGCACCCACTTGTCCATCTCTGACTGGGTAAGTGGATACCAGGTAGGACACTAAAGACACACACACACGCTGGAGAGGCTAGTCCTGAAGCACATCCGTGCACGAGTTGAACCATCACTGGACCCTCTGCAGTTCGCCTACCAGCCCTGCATTGGAGTGGAAGACGCCATCATCTACCTGCTGCACCAGGCTTATTCTCACCTGGAGGAGGCAGGCAGCGTTGTGAGAGTCAGATTCTTCGACTTCTCAAGTGCTTTCAACACCATAAAGCCTGCCCTACTTGGGACTAAGCTACTGGACATGCAGGTGGACGCTCCACTAGTGGCCTGGATTACTAACTACCTCACAGGTCGGCCACAGCATGTGAGGCTGCAGAGCAACATTTCGGACACTATAGTGAGCAACACGGGAGAACCTCAGGGGACAGTCCTGTCTCCCTTCCTGTTCACACTCAGATACAGCTCACAGTCCTGCCACCTGCAGAATTTTTCAGATGACTCTGCCATTGTGGGCTGTATCAGAAAGGGGCAGGAGTCTGAATACAAGAGTGTGGTTGACAGTTTCGTGGAGTGGTTTGGACTAAATCACCTGCAACCACCACTATTGCCCAAAGCTCCTGCGTCAAGAATCTTGGTGTTCTGCTTGATCCGACGCTTTCTTTCGATCAGCATGTCAAAAGTATCACCAGAACTGCTTTCTTTCATCTTAGAAACATTGCCAAGATCAGACCAATGCTATCCGCTGCGGACGCAGAGATACTCATCCATGCATTTATATCATCCAGACTGGATTACTGTAATGCACTGTTCTCTGGCCTACCGAGCTCTACTACAAAAAGCCTCCAGCTCGTACAGAACGCTGCTGCTAGACTTTTAACGAGAACTAGGAAGTTTGACCACATTACTCCTATTCTCACTTCCCTCCACTGGCTCCCAATAAATGCCAGATCAGATTTTAAGGTGCTACTTCTTACCTACAAGATCCTGCATGGGTCCACACCATCGTATCTGAAGGACCTTATTGTTCCCTATTGTGGCCTTGGCCTTTTATCAATTCCAAAAGTAAATAAAAAATCAGCAGGAAACAGGGCGTTCTCTTATCGAGCACCCTATCTGTGGAACAGTCTGCCACCTGTAATCAGGGAGGCTGACTCTGCTGATATATTTAAGGCGAGACTCAAAACCCACCTATTTACCCTCGCCTTTGGCTGCTAGGAGTGCCCCTCAGCTCTAATTTACAGCTAAATCAATACCGTTAGCACTAGCCTACCCTAGCTGCCGATGGGTACTAGGTCTGAGGATACTTGTATGTTCCCTGCTTACTGTGCTCCATCTAACCTTCATGTTGTCTCCATTATCTAGGGTGCTGCTGTGATCGTGACTGGATACCTGGCCACCCCACCTGACGGCTACCAGCTTGCTCTCCAGCCAGCACCCCATCATAATATTACTATTTCATTTACTATTTGTACTTTGTCATTTGTCATTCTTTGTTACCCCTATGCCCGTATGACACCCATTGCACTCTGAACCATCCCTGGAAGGAGGGATCCCCCACTCTGAGGTTCCTCCTCGAGATTTCTTCCTTGTTAATTAAGGGAGTCGTTTCTTGCCCTTAGGGGGGCTTGGGTTAGGGGGGTGTCATAAATCACCTTTGGCCCATAATAATCTGGCCTGTAAAGCCCTTTGAGACTGTCTTGTGATTCAGGGCTATACAAATAAAATGGAATTGAATTGAATTGAATTGAACTCAACATCTCTAAGACTAAGGAGTTGGTGGTGGATTTCAGGAAGCAACCGACTCACCCGAAACCGGTCAGCATCAGGGGGACTGAGGTGGACATTGTCGAGGAATATAAGTACCTGGGTGTTCACATAGACAATAAAATGGACTGGACTAAAAACACAGAGGCCCTGTATAAGAAAGGTCAGAGTCGCCTGTATTTCCTACGGAGACTCAGATCTTTCAACGTCTGCAAAACCATGCTGCAGATGTTCTATCACTCTGTGGTGGCCAGCGTCATCTTCTACGCTGTTGTGTGCTGGGGCAGCAGGGTGAAGGCAGCCGACGCTAACAGACTCAATAAGCTCATCAGGAAAGCGGGTTCTGTCCTGGGAGTGGAATTGGAGTCTTTGGTAGAGGTCTCGGCGAGGAGGATGCTGAGTAAACTACTCAGTATTATGGACAACGCCTCCCATCCCCTGCACGCCACACTGGTGTCATACCAGAGCACCTTCAGCCGTAGACTGAGATTACCGAGGTGCACCACAGAACGCCACAGGAGGTCCTTTCTGCCTGTGGCCATCAAACTCTATAACTCCTCCCCCCTCTGTGGGAGGGACAGTTGAAATACAAGACAATGAACACAGCAATATAATGTGCAATATTACCTTTCAACATCATGTGCACTTTCCTCAATATTAAGTGCAATATTAATATTACTGTCCAACATCATGTGCAATACTCTATCATGTGCTATATTATTATTATTATTATTATCATGTTATCTATAAATATTATCTAACACTACCTCTCATCTCCTCTCATCATCATGTGCAATATTCTTAATGTCATGTCTCATGATATTACACTTCAATTATGCCAAATTATTTTCGCCGTCGGAATATCTTATCTTGCCTACATATTTATATATTTTGACTGTAAATTTGTAAATCTAGTTTAGTTTATTTGTATTATTCTGTTGATTTCCATATTGTTTTATTGTACTGTATTGCGATGCAACCTAGCACAAGAATTTCCTTCGGGATTAATAAAGTTATATCTTATCTTATCTTACACACATTCTTTTTTTCGAAGAATGTTCATTCATTTCACTTTCCGACTGACGACTTTTGACATTTTATATTCTATAATACATTTGATTGTGAATTTACTCTTTAAGCTGAATCTAAATTCTTCTTGAGTGTACCTCGCCTTTAGATACTGGTCCACAATTTTTAAAAGACGTGTTACAGTAACGTACGACAGACAGATTGCTAAGGAAAGTAAGAAAGGTATGCAATTTTTACTCACTTAGCATTTATGTAAACTACAACGTTAACAACGTTAGACTAGTGTTGGTGAAGTGTGTATATAAGGTGTATAAGGGTTAGCGTTAGCTCAGATCAGCACATCTTTTCTTTAAATGGCTGCTTTTTATTGCTTATTATGTATATATTTTTTATATATATATATATTATTTTTTTTTATTTCAGTTTTTACTCTGTTTAATGTTTCAAATGGTTCCATGTTAGGCACCAATTGCACAAAAGAAGATTCCTTGTTTGCAAAAACTGAGGCAATAAAGCCTGTTCTATTTCTGATTCAGATTCTGTTGCGTCACACTAACCCTGTCCAAAGGTGTGTGCGTGCATGTGTGTTTATTCTGGGTTGGAATGAAAAAAGTGTACACAAGTACACGTGTACTCGCTGGTGAATGTGTAATCCTTGAGAACAAATACTGTACATGACGATCTTTTTTTCTTTTTTAAATAGACAACCCGTGCAGATATAATCAAAAGGAATGGATAAAGAAAATCAATAACCTATGTTACGCAATCAAAAATATTGATCTGGAAGACACAATCGGAAAAAAATAAATAAAAAAAGAGACTCATATTGGAGAAAATGGACATGTGATAGTTTACAAAAATGAACTTTAACAATTTTTTGTTTGGACATTCTTTGTACATTCTTTGTACATATTGTACATATCGTACTGACAGCGGTCAGGCTATGTATGCAGACCTTGTATCCGTTTTCCTTGGCGAAGCTGAGGATGACCTCTCTGCGCTCCTGGGTGGTGTTGGTGGCGTCAAACACCTAATGGGAGACAGAATCCTTCGGTTAAAATCACCATAACAACGTATAACAACGCTGTTTCACTCGTCTCCAAGACAACAATCAGAACTGTATGTACTACTCACCGCCACCTGTCCTTCTTGTCTGTTAAAGTACGCACACACATCTTTCAGGGCAGCGATGGCACAGGCTCTGCACTCATGGAGGGGAAAGGGAACCTTTTAGCCATTTAGACGCTCAACACATAGTTATGGGTCTGCTCCTTTTACGCACCAGGGCAGCACATAATAAACTAAACTAGTCTAAACTAGTAAACTAAGTATGTCTAAGTCTACTATCCGTGCCCCTGTACGTTAAAAGGAGCAGTCCCATAATTATGTTATCTGTTATCTGGTTGATACAATCCCTCTGAATTGAAAAGGGACTCTCAAGTTCATTTTGTCCTCATGTGTACACATTTGATCGGTCTCTCACTGAAGTAAGAGCCTTTTTTTTCAGAGCACTGCTACTTTTTTGTGTAGCCACTCCAAAACACTTCTAGTTGTAAAAATTAATATACACAACACACTTTTTTTCAGAAAGGTGCCGAAAACCAGCTTTCTGCTGTGGGAGGGCGAGGGGGGAGGGATACATTTTCAGTAATATCCATATACATGCGTGGATGACGTCTAATCCCCCACTGGCATATCTATCTTGCTGCTGTTATCACTCATGGATGTATAACAGGAAGTTATCGATGCGATGCTAAGTGAGGAGCTAAGTGGCAAGTTGTCATAGCAACCGTAAACAAAGCACAGAGACAAACGAAGCGGCAGCATTTCGTCCCAGTGCTTCCCAGTGTCTGCCGGAACATTTCGCTATGTTGTACAACGGCCCCTAAGGTATTAAATTCCCAGACCACATGGAATCTATCATGCTAACATTTTCTCCAGAAATAGTCCATTGTCGTCCATTGAGTTTCCCATACTTGCGTATCTTCATGGCCTCTTCGTTGTCGGGTTTGAAGAATTCATAACTGTTGTAGGAACGTGTCGCATCCCTTCTGTACTGCCCTACGTTGAACACTGAGACACAATAGATATATATTCAAAACTGTTAGCTACAGTGATCATGTCACTGTCATGACATGTTTTAAACCCACCAGGAATTCATGCTACATAAAATATGCAAATATGAAACATGAATGTGGTCACTACGTTTTTTGCTACAAATATCTAATAATAGGACCTATTCACAAAAGATTAATTAGTTATTTTCCACCAAAAGGCTGTTTTAAAATTAGCCCCACATGATGTGTAATAACTTGATTGATTCCCAGTCAGTATCATAAGTTCAACCCTTTTGTTTTTAATCTATGGTCATGCAGCCTCAAATAAATTGAATGAAAGAAACAATGAAAGATTGCAAATCCGTCCACATAAAGGTTATCTCACATCTCCACCCTGCGCTAATGCCTTGTTTTATTAGATATTATACAATGTTTTATATAATCTATAATAAAAACCTGTTTTATTATATATTATAGAATGGGAGTAAGACACACTCAGAGTGAATGTCTGACTGTCTGGCTGCTGCTTGGTGGGACTACCTCTGGTGGGAACGCCGATCCAGTTTAGGTATCTGGTGAGCTTCTTGGAGATGTAGGTCTTCCCTCTGGCCGGCAGCCCCACCATCACTATCATGGTGGGTGAGTTGGTGAACTGAGGCACAGACGCTGGAACACACACACACACACACGCGCAAAGAGACAGCAGGAAGAACAGTGAGAGAAAGAGGAAGAGAGAGAGAGAGAGACAGACAGACAGAGAGACAGACAGAGAGACAGACAGACAGAGAGAGAGAGAGAGAGACAGAGAGTGTGAGTGCATTTTACCAAATGTGTGATTAATTTGACAAAATGTCAGCGATGGCTCCGGCAATGCAATCAATGCAAAATACACACGTGCGGACGCACGTACACACACACACGGACGCACACACGTGCACACACACACACACACACACACTTGAGCCCTGCAGGGTGAACGGCCTGCAGAGCAATGTTCCAGTCAGGGTCACTGTGTCACACGTCCACCCTTGCAGACCACCACCGACAACACGTCGCCTTCGCGGAGAAAACGGACCTTAGACATTGAGATGTAAAGCTCAGCGACTGCTCAACAGATTCCTGGGGGAGAATCGCCGAATGGATGACAAGTTCATACGCGTCGTGTATGAACTCACTGTGTGTGTGAGTGCCGTGCCATCACCTGCTGAGTGTCTATATATATTATATATACTCACAACCTCTGCGGCGAAACAACTTGCAGCTCAAGTTTGGGACCCAGATCTTCTGAAGAGGATTCTGAGTCAACCTGGCCTCCTTTTGAGACACTAACTGCCAGGAGCTGTGTGGTCTGTGTGTGTATGGTGTGTGTGTGCATGTGCGTGTGGTGTGTGTCTGTGTCTGTGTCTGTGTGAGTGAACGAGGTATCCCTCCAGAATGAATGAAAAAAAGACAGCCCTGCAGGTGAGTGCGGGCAAATTTAAACCTCCTCCAAGCGTCGCAGTGGAGGGAGGAGGAGTTTCCCAGCAATAGCTGACGCCTCCTCTGGGCTGGTGGCAGCAGGTGGGACACCTCTGATTGGCCCGCTGAACTGTCAGTCAGCTGTTGATCATTGGGTAGCGGCCGTCCACATCGTGGAACGCTGCTCGACGGAACCATGGATATAATCTGGTTGAAGTTGAGTGTAATGTTTAAAAAAAAATTTAAACCAAGTGGGTTAACTTCACAACTTGTAATGTGAATGTTTTTATTGTACTCATAAACCAATCACATTATTTATTAAAAGTCATACTAGACTGATAATTTGTTGCTGTGTCATCCTGTGTGAGTGATGGTTCTGTCTGCATATGCTTAAAGGTACTGTAGGTAGGTACAATTTAAGAGAGAATAATTAGTTAGAAATGCGATTGCCATCTGTTATTAGTGAGTGAAATGCTCTGTGAGAATGCATTGTCCTGGTTGGCTGTGCCTGCCTCTGGATGAGACAATGCTGCTCTCAGCTAATTTCCGACCAGTCAGAGCATCCCTTCCTAGATTGTTTCGGGGGATCCACCTTGCCTGTCAAGTCGAGTGTTTGACTCATTACTAATCGGTAACACTATTCTATTACTTAGGTATATCCTATTATGTTGTAAGTAAGCTGTTATGCATGTTTGTGGAGTGTGTGTGTGGTTGGTGGCTGGTTTAAGCAGCCCCACCTTACCCCAGTCAGGCTGATTAGACTCTAGGGCTGGGTGAGGCTGCACACCTGAGTATGAGTAGGCTAATTAAGGCCCACGGGATAAACCAGCCATCACCACACACACACACACACACACACACACACACACACACACTTGGGGAAAGCGCTCTGACTCGTCAGCACTTCCTGCTCTGGCTGGATGTAAAACTGGTTTGTAAATATCTGCCTGTGTCCTGGTTCTCGGAGGAGCCCAGAAAAGCCACCTCGCTGCAAATACATCAATAAATTCTGAGCTACTCATTCATAAACTTTTTCCAGCACCTAAGATTAGCCTACATTTTACAGTTTCAACCTTGGTTCCAACGTATTCCAAGATCAATCAATATCTTATCTCCTAGCTATGATAAAAAAAAGGCTCATGTTTCTATGTCTGGTGTGTGTGTAAACAAATAATTGATTAAGTAAATGATTAAATAATCCCAAAGCGATTGGCCTATCTGCATTGCACTAGACACTAGACATGTACCAGAATGAGTTGCAACTTTAGACTAGGTGCTGCAAAACCTTTTTGTGTTTGTTGATATGTTAGTAACTTATTAAACATACTACTTAAACTAATCAGATATAAATGCTGAACTAATGTCATTGCTAATAATGAACTAATCAGTTTCTAACATGTATTATATGATAAGCAATATAATGTCATGTTTAATTCATCATAATGGCTTATGAATGTATTATACCAAAAGCAAAAACGTGTGGCTGTATCACTTAATTACAGCCATGTAAGTTATTCATGTATTTTCGTGCACGTCAAATAACGTATTGCATATTATTCATATTGAATATTTCCAATATCATGGAAAGTCCGCCCCCCCCCCCCATCCACCCCTTACTTCCTCCCTCTCTATACTTCTATCTCTCAGCTTGGGCTTGAGCGATCCATTAACAGTCATGATGATGACGCATCACCACCAGGCGTGAGAACTGGCGGTATCGGCCACTCCAACGCGGGTCAAGAAACCCTCACGTTTTAAGTGTCTCTCCGAGGATTTCCGGTATCCCACACGCCGGACATCAACGATGCGTTTCACACGCGTCTCGCCCACATCCATTAGGGTGCTGCGTGTGTGTGTGTGTGTGTGTGTCTCGGCGTGCCCCCTGCATTAAAAAAAAAAAAAAAACTCCACAACATTGACGATCTGAAACCTGGTAAATAATGGATAAATATCTGCTGTGTTTCGCTCTCTAGCGCTATAGAGGGAACTCAAGGTGGGGTAGAGGGCGTCTACTCTCGCTAGGATTCTAGTGCTATCTACAAGTTTCCGAGCTACTAACCGACATTAATGGGTGGCGGTGGAGTGGGGGTTAAGTGAGGGGGGGGGGGGGGGGGGGGCGGGTGGGTAACCTAACAAGAGAATATGTTTGGCTAGAATTATATATATATCGGCTACAGCAGGACAACGTAAGAGTGCATTGGTACAGAATACAAAAGAAAAACACAATAACAAAATACACAAAAATCCCTTTTTTTGTAAAAGAATAAAAGGCAATTGGAATTAAAAAGACAATCTTAAGGTTCTATTTACATTCAGAGAACGATACGTTAAGAGTCTCTTTCTTCAGGACCCCTGTAGAGCCTACAGGGTCTTTCCTCCTCCTCCTCTTCTTCTCTTCCTCCTCTTCTCCCGCTCTCCCTCCGTCACCTCCCCTCTCTCTCTCGCTATGTCCCAGAGAGAGACAACAGGGTTTTGCTACAAGCGCCCCCCTCCATGATTACACGGGGCCTCCGTCTATAGTCGCATGTAAACCTGATCCGAGTGCCTGTGTGCCTAAAGCTTTCTGTACGTGTGTGTGAGCATGTGTGTGTGTGTGTGTGTGTGTGTGTGTGTGTGTGTGTGTGTGTGTATTTGCATATGTGTGTGTGTATGTGCATGTGTGTGTGTTCAGAAAGGTAAAGTAAACACACTTCTGGTCATCCTGCATTCCAAGGGGAGGATGAGGAGGACAGGCAACACTCAGCACTGGAAGACAGAGAGGATGGAGGGATGGTGGAGGAGGGAGGAGGGAGGAGGGATGGAGGAAGGGGGAGGAGGATGAGGAGGAGGGAGGGAGGAGGGGGGGGGGGGGGGGGGGGGGGGGCGGTAACTGGACTCTCTTTAAGGCGGGAGCCCTCGCTTCTCTGCAAGTCACGGCGGAGGGGGGGCAGGCAGAGAGGGAGGGCGTGAACTATATATCGCAGACGTGCACACGCATGTAACCACGCGTACGCACGCACACACATACATACACACATACACACATAAACACATGCATACACACATAAATACACACATACATACATACATTATACACGGGTGCACAGACACACAGTAACTTCAGCCACACCTGAAACGTGTACGCAACGTAATGATTTGTAAAGGGCGGCATGCACCTTAGGCGAACACGCCACACGCGTGTTACAAGTAGCTAAATCATTCCCTGGCACATGCAGGCTATCCAGAACACAACCAAAACACGTAACACAAAGTAAAACTCATGACCTATATGTATATATATATATATATATACGTATATAATTTAAAAATAAAACATACAAAATAATGCTTGTTTGATTGTATGTAAACTGAGAAGAGTTTTTTTGAAAGCTTCACTTGTAAAAGGGTTAAAGGTACAAAACAATGATATATGATCGATGCAGGAATGAAGTTTGGAGAAAAGATGAAATAATTTCTCTCCTTTTAGTCTACCTGTCACCCGACACATCCTGTCTCCCTCCTGCAGAGCGGAGCAGTGGCATGTGTGTGTGTGTGTGTGTGTGTGTGTGTGTGTGTGTTTGTATGTGAGTGTGTGTGTGTGTGTGACTGTACAAACTTGGAATAGAAAAAAGTAAACAACTTTACTGCACACACACACCTGTGGAATGTACTACCACTGTATATTACCTGCATTGGTGTGTGTGTGTGTCTCTGCTATGTATGTTCTGATTGGTTATTGTTACCACAGGCAGTGGAGTCAGATTTCATGAGTGATGTATCCCCTAGTGTGTGTGTGTGTGTGTGTGTGTGTGTGTGTGTGTGTGAGTGTGTGTGTGTGTGTGTGTGTGTGTGTGTGTGTGTGTGTGTGTGTGTGTGTGTGTGTGTGTGTTCATCTAGCTGGGTCGATTCAGGACGGTGGACATGGACGGGCCGACGGGCGGGGCCGGGACGCCGTTGACGGGGGAGGCGGGGCCGGAGCTCTCGTTGCCGTGGGGAGCCGCCACCCGACCGCTGTACTGGCCAATGAAGGAGCCGTCCTCGTTGAACTGGATGTCCACGCTGTCGCCGTACTCGGCCAGCGAGTCGTCGCTGCCCATCTTGCTGTCGGCGCACAGCGACGGCTGGCTGGCCGTGCGCTTCTCATCACCGTCGCTGCGGAGCACACACGGTGGGGGGGCGGTGAACACATGAGAAGAGAGAGAGTGAGTGAGAGAATGACAACGAGAATGAGAGAGAGTGAGAAAGTGAGCCAGCGAGAGCGAGTGAGTGAGTGAGAAAGTGAGTGAGAGAGAGTAAGTGAGAGAGTGAGTCTGTGTTTCCGTGGGTGTGTGTGTGTTTGCTTGCCAGCCAAAGCACTCACCTCTCAAGCGATCTGCAGGCAAGCATGCAGAGAGGACATAGCGGTTAAGTGTGAGTAGCAGAGATGGAAAGAGAGCTTTATCAGTTTAGTTATTCATACGGGGGGGTTAGAACTGCAGGTATTTGGGGGGGGGGATTCGACTTTAAGCCAAATCAATACGTTTATGTAATATTCATTGACTGGGAATGCATCCAATAACTTATTAAAAACTTGTAATCAGATCAACCAACAGAATCTGTGGTTAATAAATAAAATAATAACACATACAGGATGATTGACACGAGACAAGAGCAAGGAATGTGTCCGTTTCATTGGGAATGAGGGGAAGAACACGGCAGGTCCTTTGAGGCGGACGCACCGTGGAGCTGGGAGCCACGACTCACAACGTACCTGTACTCCCCGAATGTCTCGTCCTTCATGGGCCGCGCCTCGGAGTCCACCTGGCCGTCCTCCTTGTCCTTTACTGGAGGGGAGGAGCGAGCGTCACGGAAAACCAGGGTTTAACGAAGATAGTCGTTAAGGAGCAATTAATACAGAGTAATGATGATGAGTGAGTGAGTGGTGCACGGAAAATCAGCAAACAATAGAGGAATATTAGTTGTGTGTGTGTATATGTATGTATGTATATGTATGTATATATGTATGTGTGTGAATATGGGTGTATATTTTCATGTGTGTGTATATATAGGCCTACTATGTGTGTGTGTGTGTGTGTGTGTGTGTGTGTGTGTGTGTGTGTGTTGTGTATGTTTTTTTGTGTGATTTCCCCAGGGAGAACACTAACACTGCTCTGTCACCGTGGAAGCGGTTACCATGGTGACCGCAGCGCGCACGAGAGAGAGAGCGAAAGAGAGAGAGCGAGAGGACCGCCGAGTCATCATTGAAGTGTTCTCCTCCCATGTGTGTGTGTGTGTGTGTGTGTGTGTGTGTGTGTTGTGTGTGTGTGTGTCTGGTGTTGTGTGTGTGTGTGTGTGTGTGTGTGTGTGTGACTCTGTGTGTGTGACTCTGTTTGTGTGGGTGTGTGTGTGTGTGTGTGTGTGTGCGCGCTCACCTGCGTATTTGCCGCCCTTGCTGCGCTTGACGAAGCAGAGGATGAGCAGCAGCAGCAGCAGCAGCACGATGGCGCTGATCAGGCCGATGAACCAGCCCTGCGTGGCAAAGCCCCCCTCCACCCCCGCCAGCTCTGAGACGGACACAGCACAGCAGCCCGGGAGGGGAGAAGGGGGGACAAGGGAGACATCACTGGATGTGTGTGTTTGGTGGCTGGGTGGGGCTAAGCCTCACCTGGCCCAGTTAGAGTCTGGGGGGTGGGGCTACAGCCTCACCTGGCCCAGTTAGAGTCTGGGTGTGGTGGCTAATCAGTGCACCACAGGTTAAGTCAGCCATCAGCACACACACTCAGGGAGCTAGCATGCTAGCATGTACCATCTGCTCTGTCTGCCATTTTACCAAACTTAGCAATAAATCAGACTATTCACCACAAACCTGCCTATGTCCTTGGCGGAGCCCCCAACTAAGCCACTGATGTGGCATTGTGGCAACTGAATATGCTATTACAATTCCACAAGACGTAGGCGGGTGCTAGAGACGTTGTCTAACCATTACTAATGATTTGTTTGTTTTCTTAAACCTTGAAGACTGTCCCTGTGCCTGCCGACAATGGCTGCTCTCAGCTAATTTCGACCAGTCAGAGCATCCCTTCCTGAGATTGTTTCGGGGATCACCTTGCCTGTCAAGTCGAGTGTTTGACTCATTACTAATCGGTAACACTATTCTATTACTTAGGTATATCCTATATGTTGTAAGTAAGCTGTTATGCATGTTTGTGGAGTGTGTGTGTGGTTGGTGGCTGGTTTAAGCAGCCCCACCTTACCCCAGTCAGGCTGATTAGACTCTAGGGCTGGGTGAGGCTGCACACCCTGAGTATGAGTAGGCTAATTAGGCCCCACGGATAAACCAGCATCACCACACACACACACACACACACACACTTGGGGAAGCGCTCTGACTCGTCACACTTCCTGCTCTGGCTGGATGTAAAACTGGTTTGTAAATATCTGCCTGTGTCCTAGTTCTCGAGGAGCCCAGCAAAGCCACCTCGCTGCAAATACATCATAAATTCTGACTACTCATTCATAAACTTTTCCAGCACCTAAGATAGCCTACATTTTACAGTTTCAACCTTGGTTCCAACGTATTCCAAGATCAATCAATATCTTATCCCTACTATGATAAAAAAGGCTCATGTTTCTATGTCTGTGTGTGTAAACAAATATTGATTAAGTAAATGATTAAATAATCCCCAAAGCGATTGGCCTATCTGCATTGCACTAGACACATAGACATGTACCACAATGAGTTGCAACTTCTAGACTAGGTGCTGCAAAACCTTTTTGTGTTTGTTGATGATGTTTAGTAACTTAAACATACTACTTAAACTAATCAGATATAAATGCTGAACTAATGTCATTGCTAATAATGAACTAATCAGTTTCTAACATGTATTATATGATAAGCAATATAATGTCATGTTTAATTCATCATAATGGCTTATGAATGTATTATACCAAAAGCAAAAACGTGTGGCTGTATCACTTAATTACAGCCATGTAAGTTATTCATGTATTTTCGTGCACGTCAAATAACGTATTGCATATTATTCATATTGAATATTTGCAATATCATGGTCTTACGGATTCAAATGCAGGTATAGGAGTTCAAAGCAACTAGAGACCACATCACTCCGGGGCTAACTTCAGCTTAAATTCACCCCCCAACACACACACAACGAACACGCACACACACACACTAGGAGCGCTTATTTTTTACCATTGACTCTGCCCTACCTGTCCTGCCATGCACGCAACCATATTTACGAGTATGGTGGTGCGCAACACGACTAGGGACAGAGAGAGAGAAGAGAGAGCGAGAGACGAGAGAGAGGAAGAGAGAAGACTGCATGCACCGGCTTCTTACGGCCGCGCATAGCCGCTCACCTGCCTACTCTCGCCCACTGCGGCCGCGATCGCCGGTATGAGCGCTTTCTGAGGCTCCATGTGTCGCGGTGCGGGCTGCTTCTGCTGCTGATTCTGCTGCTGCCTGCCTGCTGTGCACGGAGAGACGCGGGCGTTTTTTTTACCCACCACCATGTGCTTTACTTACGGTCTGCTTCCTCCGTCTCTCCGGACAACCTTCCCCAGACATCTGATACCCCCCCCCCCCCCCCCCCCCCCCCCCCCCCACCCCAGACCGCCGCTGCCTCCGCTGCTGCAGTATAGCTTACTTACGACCCCACTCATGACATGAGAGCACGGATGAACAAGTAGATTGACGATTGCAATTTGTTGTGACATCTTGTTGTTCATCACATAAGCCTAAAACAGCAGCCATGTGTCGGGTGCAATAATAAATAAACCAGTCCCGGATTGAATCAACGAGGGGCCACATATCATCAACACAGTTTGATTGAATCGATCACTAATGTCACACTCTGTTCTACCCCCCCTCCCCCCCCCCAACACACGCACCGAGAGAAGGAGAGAGAGAGAGAGAGAGAGAGAGAGAGAGAGAGAGAGAGAGAGAGAGAGAGAGAGACCAATGAAGAGAGAGAGAGAGAGAGAGAACGGACTCTCTTTAAGGCGGGAGCCCTCGCTTCTCTGCAAGTCACGGCGGAGGGGGGGCAGGCAGAGAGGGAGGGCGTGAACTATATATCGCAGACGTGCACACGCATGTAACCACGCGTACGCACGCACACACATACATACACACATACACACATAAACACATGCATACACACATAAATACACACATACATACATACATTATACACGGGTGCACAGACACACAGTAACTTCAGCCACACCTGAAACGTGTACGCAACGTAATGATTTGTAAAGGGCGGCATGCACCTTAGGCGAACACGCCACACGCGTGTTACAAGTAGCTAAATCATTCCCTGGCACATGCAGGCTATCCAGAACACAACCAAAACACGTAACACAAAGTAAAACTCATGACCTATATGTATATATATATATATATATATATATATATACGTATATAATTTAAAAATAAAACATACAAAATAATGCTTGTTTGATTGTATGTAAACTGAGAAGAGTTTTTTTGAAAACTTCACTTGTAAAAGGGTTAAAGGTACAAAACAATGATATATGATCGATGCAGGAATGAAGTTTGGAGAAAAGATGAAATAATTTCTCTCCTTTTAGTCTACCTGTCACCCGACACATCCTGTCTCCCTCCTGCAGAGCGGAGCAGTGGCATGTGTGTGTGTGTGTGTGTGTGTGTGTGTGTGTGTGTGTGTGTGTGTGCGTGTGTGTGTGACTGTACAAACTTGGAATAGAAAAAAGTAAACAACTTTACTGCACACACACACCTGTGGAATGTACTACCACTGTATATTACCTGCATTGGTGTGTGTGTGTGTCTCTGCTATGTATGTTCTGATTGGTTATTGTTACCACAGGCAGTGGAGTCAGATTTCATGAGTGATGTATCCCCTAGTGTCTTGTTGCAGGCAGTGTGGGTGTGGGTGTGTGTGTACGTGTGAACATGTGTGCAACATGTGTGTGTGTGTGTGATGTGTGTATGACGTGTGTGTGTGTGTGTGTGTGTGTATGTGTGTGTGTGCGTGTGTGTGTGTATCTAGCTGGGTCGATTCAGGACGGTGGACATGGACGGGCCGACGGGCGGGGCCGGGACGCCGTTGACGGGGGAGGCGGGGCCGGAGCTCTCGTTGCCGTGGGGAGCCGCCACCCGACCGCTGTACTGGCCAATGAAGGAGCCGTCCTCGTTGAACTGGATGTCCACGCTGTCGCCGTACTCGGCCAGCGAGTCGTCGCTGCCCATCTTGCTGTCGGCGCACAGCGACGGCTGGCTGGCCGTGCGCTTCTCATCACCGTCGCTGCGGAGCACACACGGTGGGGGGGCGGTGAACACATGAGAAGAGAGAGAGTGAGTGAGAGAATGACAACGAGAATGAGAGAGAGTGAGAAAGTGAGCCAGCGAGAGCGAGTGAGTGAGTGAGAAAGTGAGTGAGAGAGAGTAAGTGAGAGAGTGAGTCTGTGTTTCCGTGGGTGTGTGTGTGTTTGCTTGCCAGCCAAAGCACTCACCTCTCAAGCGATCTGCAGGCAAGCATGCAGAGAGGACATAGCGGTTAAGTGTGAGTAGCAGAGATGGAAAGAGAGCTTTATCAGTTTAGTTATTCATACGGGGGGGTTAGAACTGCAGGTATTTGGGGGGGGGGATTCGGGGACTTTAAGCCAAATCAATACGTTTATGTAATATTCATTGACTGGGAATGCATCCAATAACTTATTAAAAACTTGTAATCAGATCAACCAACAGAATCTGTGGTTAATAAATAAAATAATAACACATACAGGATGATTGACACGAGACAAGAGCAAGGAATGTGTCCGTTTCATTGGGAATGAGGGGGAGAACACGGCAGGTCCTTTGAGGCGGACGCACCGTGGAGCTGGGAGCCACGACTCACAACGTACCTGTACTCCCCGAATGTCTCGTCCTTCATGGGCCGCGCCTCGGAGTCCACCTGGCCGTCCTCCTTGTCCTTTACTGGAGGGGAGGAGCGAGCGTCACGGAAAAAACCAGGGTTTAACGAAGATAGTCGTTAAGGAGCAATTAATACAGAGTAATGATGATGTGTGAGTGAGTGGTGCAC
The DNA here is from genome assembly GCA_002895965.2 of Coryphaenoides rupestris. Classification (NCBI taxonomy): domain Eukaryota; kingdom Metazoa; phylum Chordata; class Actinopteri; order Gadiformes; family Macrouridae; genus Coryphaenoides; species Coryphaenoides rupestris. The sequence continues at coordinate 261,227 of PIJE02000122.1, forward strand.
GGAAAATCAGCAAACAATAGAGGAATATTAGTTGTGTGTGTGTATATGTATGTATGTATATGTATGTATATATGTATGTGTGTGAATATGGGTGTATATTTTCATGTGTGTGTATATATAGGCCTACTATGTGTGTGTGTGTGTGTGTGTGTGTGTGTGTGTGTTCATGTTTTTTTGTGTGATTTCCCCAGGGAGAACACTAACACTGCTCTGTCACCGTGGAAGCGGTTACCGACGGATATGCAGACACTAACTCACCCCCGACTGATTTATGCACACAAACGCAGGCACGCACGCACGCACACACACACACACAAACCCAACACACATACACAGGAACACTCCAGGTGCTCGGGGGGGGCGGGGGGGGGGGGTTGTCATTCCCTCCATTTAGTCTTCTGTCTTCCGATTTCATTGAAAAGGGATAAGATAAATATTCACTTATTAAAGCGTAACTGGAATTGACTATGTCATGCATCAGGCTAATAGCTGGAAGCCCCGGTTCAATACAGCGGGAGTATTGCACGCGAGGCTCTCGCTAATGGAACAAAGTGACGTGGGCTGGCGGGGGCCAAATGTCATTCATCAGACGACGGCACGCTGTTGGTTAGGCGCGAGCACCGGGCTCTGCCATCCCGCACGCAGGCACCCTCATCTGTTAACCCTCGGCAGAGGAACCCGCACACCGCCCCGGATTATGGAAATAACAGGTTCAGGAAAACAGAGCACCGGTAGTCCGTCCATGTGGAAAAGATTGGTGTAGAAAAATAAAGGAGAGCAAGATGGAGAGAGATATAGAGAGCGAGAGAGAGAGAGAGAGAGAGAGGGAGAGCGAGGGAGAGAGAGAGAGAGATAGAGCGTGGTGAGAGAAGTATGGAGGGGATGGGATGCGGTGGTCTCTCGTCCGGTATGGTCCCAGGAGGCCCACGGCGCGAGGTGCTCCTGTTGCGCCTGGAGACTGAAGGGTTGCATCAGAGCGGAGGAGGAGAGGGTGGGTGGGTGTTGGGTTTGGTTTGGGAGGGGGGGGGGGCCGTAAGGGTGCCAGACGCTATAGTCCCGTCCCCCCCCCACTTACGACATTCCCAGAGACCACTAATAGGGTGCTCTCCGTCTGTGGTCACCCCGGCTCTGCGTCACGGGTCCGATCCGCCGAGACCCTAATATGGGGGATTAATGTCTCCTGGTTTTTTATATGGAAAGCAGCAGAGAGCTGTAATTCAGTCAGGAGAGAGTAGAGAGTTGAGTTGAGTGAGATCGGGGGGGGGGGGGGGGGGGGGGGGGGGGGGGGGGGGGGAGTTGCCCAGGACTTCATTGGCAAAACCTTGGTGATGTAAAACGATACAATAAAACTCATAATATTAGCTGGTAAACTCTGGGATTACCATAATTTCATGCCCTCATCTCAGGTCTGGCAGAGCCTAAGTACACATTAGTATATTTCACACATTCTTCCCCGGGTATAAATTGGACGGAGAGTTATGGTTGGTGACAAAATGTTGGCCTTGTAGTAGCGCAGTTAGTTTCATTCCCACTTTTGACCGCATCTCTCTTCCCCCCCCCCTTCCCAGTCACCGCCAGCCATGCCTGAGAGGATAGGCGGTGGTGTTAGCGCTGTGCCACAACTTGCTAGACTACATGTACTGTATATCTGTATGTCCATCCACCCGCCACTCTGATGTCTAAGGACTGTCAGTGGTTCATTAGCGTCCGTGAGACGTTGCAAAATTGATTGTTTTTGCCCAAATCATCCCATTCAGTTGAAGTTAATGGTAAATGGATTGCCTCACATTCACCCATTCATACACCCACGCCGGTGCCAACCATGCAAGGTAACAACCAACACGTCAGGAGCAGTTAGGGTTAGGTGGTGTCTTGCTCAGGGACACCTCGACACTCAGATAGGCGGAGCCCGGGGATCGAACCAGCAACCTTCCGGTTTCCAGACAACCGCTCTTACCTCCTGAGCTACTGCCGCCCCGTTTATGTGTGGTTTTTTTTCTCCATCTTTTTGTGTTGGTTGACGCATACGAACCACAATGTGGTTCCAAAGATCTGCACGGAGGTCACTCTGCTATTCCAAACCTGACCTTCTCCTTTCACACCCCACCACCTCTGGTCCTCGTTGTGTCAGATGCCGGTGGCCCAGGAGAACGCCTGTTCCACGCCACTACATCATGGGCCGAGAATGCCATAGTCCTGTCCACGTGTCGGGGGGACAATAGGCGTGGTGACCTGGCAGGGCTGATCCATGCTAGCTATCCGGTCTCTTTGAGACGTTCGCGCTGGGGGTGAGCGCGCACACACACACACACCACACACACACACACACACACACACACACACACACACACACACACACACACACACACACACACACACAGGTCACACACACACACACACACACACACACACACACACACACACACACACACACACAGGTCACACACACACACACACACACACACACACACACACACACACACACACATGGGAGGAGTACACTTCAATGATGACTCGGCGCTCCTCTCGCTCTCTCTCTTTCGCTCTCTCTCTCGTGCGGCTGCGTCACCATTGTGTGTGTGTGTGTGTGTGTGTGTGTGTGTGTGTGTGTGTGTGTGACTCTGTGTGTGTGACTCTGTTTGTGTCTGTGTGTGTGTGTGACTCTGTGTGTGTGACTCTGTGTGTGTGACTCTGTTTGTGTGGGTGTGTGTGTGTGTGTGTGTGTGTGTGCGCGCGCTCACCTGCGTATTTGCCGCCCTTGCTGCGCTTGACGAAGCAGAGGATGAGCAGCAGCAGCAGCAGCAGCACGATGGCGCTGATCAGGCCGATGAACCAGCCCTGCGTGGCAAAGCCCCCCTCCACCCCCGCCAGCTCTGAGACGGACACAGCACAGCAGCCCGGGAGGGGAGAAGGGGGTGAGGGGACACACACGGCTACACATGGGGGAAGACATGCAAGCTGGGGAGTGTGTGTGTTTGGTGGCTGGCTGGCTAAATTGGCCTCACCTGGCCCAGTTAGAGTCTGGGGGGTGGGGCTACAGCCTCACCTGGCCCAGTAAGAGTCTGGGGCTACAGGCCTGTGGTGCATTGGGCAATCAGTGCACCATGGGTTAAGTCAGCCATCAGCACACACACTCGGGCTCGAGTGTTATGCTAGCATGCTAGCATTTACCATCTCTCGTCATTTTTCCATACAATTGCAATAAATCAGACTTTTCACCACAAACCCGCCTGTGTCCTTGGAGGAGCCCTGAACTAAGCCACTTGGTGTGTCATTGTGGCAGAGACTATGCATATTTAGTCAGACCTCTCTCTCCACACAACGTTTTAGCGGGAGAGACGTCTGTCTGAAGCCATTATCATGATTTGTTTGTTTTTCTGTAAAGCCTGCAGGATGCAGCGACAGTTCTTTTGTAGAGGAACATTTGTAACATTTGGAGGGGAGCCTCTGGCATTAAAAAAGGCTAAATCCCTGCAAAGTGTGCAGGCTGGTTATTGTTGTTACTGTGTTTCACGTAGCGACTGCAACATTATTTCTGACTGAAATATTCTGCCAATGGCAGAGCTTATCCCCACAACCTATGTCCTGTCTGCCAAACTGGCCGCAACTAACTTTAGTCTGTTAATATTGTGTGTGTTTGCCCTGCGATAGTATATACCTGGTACATTGGTGTCCACCACGTAATTCCAGGTGGTCACGTTGTTGTGGATGATGGCCAGGTGATACTGAGTTCCTGGTTGGAGGTCACCAAGCGTATAGAAACCCTGCGTGGAGTTCACCAGCTCTGACTCCTCCCACTTAGCCCAGCCTGCACCAATCGAGACAAGACACAAGGGTTTGAAAACGGATAGGTAAGGTAAACATATAGTTTACGTTTAGCGTACAACACTGCCTTAGCTGATGGAACCACTGAAGTGGGCTTCCATGGTGCGCATCCCATCCTGTCCCCACTGCTCACAACGATGCAGTTTCGAGTTCACATCACACACAGGCGTGGGAGCTATAGTATCACCGTTCAGGATGGTTGGTCGACCAAGCAGATTGCTAAAGCCACCAGAACACCAACGCCCCCCCACCCTCTCCTTTATGTCACTGTGTTTGTGTCTTAGCACCACAGTGGTGTAATAAATACTGCACCTCTCCTACTTCCGTACATCCATAGCATGAGGACGGGGCAATTAACCGAAAACTGACACCGAGAACCTCTCACCAATATTATCTTACTCATGGCTGTCGATTTGGTTAATTTAAACTGTAAATTAAATCTGTGTGTGTTTTCTTAAGTGATTATGATTGATTATATATTAAGTTATTACTATAATCCAAATATATATCAACATGCTCAAATAACAAATGAAGAAAAAAAAATCTAATATAATATATTAAATATTAGATATATAATAATATATAATATTTCAGCATATTTACTAGACTAGTATAGACCTTGCCAGAGAACTACGAGGGTGGTGTAAAAATAAAAAAAGGGTAGAAAATAAATAATCATTTGTTAATCATCATCGAGGTAAAAGTTTGCAATAATAATCCTGATATTGGTTTGACGTCATGTTGCCCGTGGGCCCTGCTTAGTCAGCACTGGACTCTCTCACCGTCCTTCTTCTGGTAGCGGAAGCGGAAGCCGTGGTTCCTGTGGTGCTCGCTGGGCACCCAGCTCAGGTTGACCGACTGCTCCCCAACTTGCGCCGAGATGTTGGAGGGAGGGACTGGAGGCGTGGGAAGAGGAGAAGGCAGAATAATAAGAGAGCGCACTTAATGTTCCATGCACATGTTCCCATCTCCATTCTGTCCTTTGTTAATCATCCTAAAAGCTTAAGGCTGATTTATGCTTTCGACAGAAATGAAAGCGTCGCGTGGCGCTTTCAATTCATGCTTCCGTGAAAGGTTCTGTCATCTCCATGGTAACCAGTCTATCCTCCAGCTGTTCTATTTTCATTTCACGTTACGTTGTTATGTTACCGACCAAAATACCAATAAGGACATGAAAACTACAATCTCCATGGCAACGCTAGAAAACTACTCAATCACATTGCGCGACAAAATATGACAACGTCCACGACAAGAAAATTCTCCAGGTACGCGAAAATACGTAATTTCTGTCCAATACTGTGGCGAAAGTGGTGAACACACAAGCATAAATCAGCCTTTATTCTTCCCCGTATCGCTAATGTTTACTTTAGCCAAAGGCTCTGGTTAGAACCGGCTGCAGTGCTCACCTCCATCCAGCAGGGGGTGGCCTTTGCCTTTCAGAGCAGGGCCCCTCCCTGCAGCCGTGCGGGCCATCAGCCAGAAGTTGTAGTTGCTCGTGGCGTTCAGGTCCAACAGTTTGTGGTGGTCGGCGTCCGGCCGCAACATGACCACCTTCTCGGAGAGGTTCTTCGCGTCTAGACACAGAGAACCCAAACAAAACATTGGTTCATTTCAGCAGTGGGTGGATTCTACGCTCACGGAGGCAGGAGGTGGGAGGAGCTGTTGTCGTTCTAATGGTGCTCACCTTCTTGGTAGCGCAGAACGTAGCCCTGGAGGACGCCGTTGGTCTCGTCGGGAGGCGTCCAATTGACGATGAGCTCTGTCGACGACGGGCTCTTGAAGGTCATGGACGCAGGACGGCCAGGGACTACACACACACACATGCACACATGCACACACACATGAACACACACACATGCACACACACATACACACACCACCACAGACACCAAATGCAGTTCATCAGATATACCGTATCTGACAGGCTGTGTTTACTATGCACACCACACTCCCAATAGCTCCCAATACAACACAAAATAAAGTGCAAATAAATAATCCCACTCCCACCTCCTTCTGGGGTGCTGAGGACGTAGGGGGCAGAGGCAGGACTCTCCCCCTTGCTGTTGAAGGCGGTGACGGACAGCTCGTAGCGCGAATAGTATCGCAGCCCCGTCACCTCCTGCGAGGTGTGGGTTCCGTTCACCCACACCACCCGGCTGTCCTCCTCCGCCTCCCCTCCGCCCTTCTCCACCGGGCCCCCGTCCGCAGGGTCCCTGGCCAGCCCCCGCCGGCCCCGGGCCCCGACCGGACCCAGCCTCCGGATGTAGATCTGTAAGGACCCCCCCCGGGAGAAGATGGGAGATAAGGTTGAAGTTGTTAATGGTAATATTAATGTTGTTGTTGTTGATGGTAATATTGATCTTGTTGTTGATGGTAATATTAATGTTGTTGTTGTTGTTGTTGATGGTAATATCGATGTTGTTGATGGCAATATAAATGTTGTCGATGGTAATATTGATTTTGTTGTTGATGGTAATATTAATGTTGTTGTTGATGGTAATATTAATGTTGTTAATGGTAATATCGATGTTGTTGATGCCAATATTAATGTTGTCGATGGTAATAAAGATTTTGTTGACGATGGTAATATCGCTGTTGTTGATGGTAATAATGATGTTGTTCATGGCAATATTTGACGTTGTTGACGATAACATAGATTTTGTTGACGATGGTAATATTGATGTCGTTGATGGTGATAGTGATTGTTGTTAATCGGAGGTGTGTTACCTTGTATCCTAGCAACTGGCCCTGGACTCTCTCGGGCTCCGCCCAGCTCACCCTCACCGTGCTGTTAATGATGACCACGTCCACATCTCCGGGGGCCTCCTGGGGGACTGGGGAACACAAGCTCAGCCCGTTACCATGTGATTGTTGTTGTTGTTGTCATGGAAAAATAGGGCTGATGAAGATGATGATATTGAAACAGGTGCTGAACTGTGTACACTGGACAAAGTGAATTCTATTGTTTCTGTTCATTTATTCCCATTCTTTGTTTACATTTGTGGAACCTGCCCTTTATTTGTTTGCAAGTAGCATTTCTATTTGCAAAACACATTGTGTTTGTTGGAGAGGTGTGTTTTGCATTTGTAAAGCATGGTGTGCGTATTTGCAAATAGTGGGGCAAATCACATTCTGTTTAATTGCAAATCGCGGGATATTTGTAAAACATATTCTTTCTGTGAGGTTATGGCACTATTCTAACTCCAAACCTGGAGTTGTTCATATGTGTGTGCATATTGCTCCATATTTTGCTATATTTTGCCATATTTATTACTTGATCTAACAGGTTGATTTTGTATATAGATTCATATAGTGTTGTGTGTGCATATTGCATTCAAGTATTTGAATTGGAGTTTAATGTGGATCCAATGGGTCCATTGTACTGAATCTGCTGGATCTAGAGTGACTCTAGTGCTTGAGGGGGGGTTGGGGGAGTGGGGGACCAGCCGCCTTACCGTCCTCCCCAGAGTGTCCCGTCTTGGTGATGGGCTGGGGCCCGTCCCCCAGGGAGTTGACCCCCTGCACCTTGATCTCGAAGGGCGTGTACGTGCCCGTGCCGTTGACCAGGAAGGGCGGCCGCTCGGCGTAACTGTGGTTCCAGTGGCCCGTCTGGCCCTGCCGCCAGAACACCTTGTACTTGTAGCCCTGACCGTTGTGGAGCTGCTTGTCCACCTCCTGCACACACACACACACACACACGCACACACACACACATGCACACGCACACACACACACACACACAAGAAAACTGACCACCAGTGGTGAATACCCTCACACACACATATACACAGACAGACAGACACACACACACATACACACACAAACACACACAGACACACACACACACACACACAGACACACACGCACACACACACACGAGAGAAAACTGACCACCCACGGTGAATACCCTCACACACACACACATAATACACAGACACACAGACACACACACACACACACACCACACACACACAGACAGTAGTATAGTAGTAGTAGAGTGCAGAGTTCAGAGTTCAGCGTGAGGTACTCACGTCCCAGGTGATGACCAGTGTGCCGGGATCGGTGGACTGACTGCTTACGTTCCTGGGGTTAGAGTCGGGAACTAGACCGGGAGACAGGAGGAGGGATGGAGGGAGGTTACTCCACATTTGAAACCAGGTTTACAAAGTCAAAGTTCCTCCTCCGGGCCCCTCCCCCGCCTCCGGATGTCTCGATTAAACCGACAAGATGTGTTCACTTATCAATGAAGCCAATATATGTTAAATCAAAAAAATTAAAACTACAAATGTATATGTTTTAAATATCAATGAGGCTAGAGGTACAATTAACAAGGGTGCTGACGCTAATCAGGACCACATTGGACGTGCAGAGGGCTTGGAGAAGCATTTAAGAGTGCTTTAGAGCGCCAGTCCTCCCGTGCTCACCCGCAGGGGGCGTGCTCTGCGCATCCGTGTGGAGGCTGGGCTGGCTATGGCCGATCTGGTTGACGGCCAGCACCCGGAAGCGGTAGATGGAGTAGGGCTGGAGGAGGAGCTCCAGGCGATCGACGTCCCCGGTGCTGTTCCTCCACTTCACCCACTTCCACTTGCTCTCCTCCGAGTGCTGCTCCTCTCGGGCCTCCACGATGAACTCTGAGACACACACGCGCACGCACACACACACACGCACATGCACACACCCATCGGCATCCATGAAGCTAGGAAAACAACACCCTTTTCACGTGACTGATCTTCAGCGTGATTTCTTTAACATGTGTGCGTGTGCATGTTATTGTGCATGTCAGGGGGGCGTGTGCTTGTCCAATCTCCAGTACCGGTGATGGGACTGTTGTGGGAGTGTCCAGGGACCCAGCTCAGTGTCAGACTTCGCTCTCTGATCTCAGAGAGAGACAGAGCCTTGGGCGGGTCGGGCGGAGCTGGAGACGGAGGGAGAAACAACGTGATAGTTTCAGCCAGAATCACAGAAACAACTTGAGACACACAAAGAGAAGCACACACACAGAGGCACACACAGACACGCACACATGCACACACACACCTACTACAGTGATAGAGCCCGTGGCCTCCACGTGGTCCACCATGGTGATGACGTCGCACGAGTACTCGCCGCTGTCGTCTGATTGGACTTTGGCCACCTTTAGGGTGTGGTTCGAAAAGACTGTGTACCTATAAGAGCCACGGCACACAAAACAAAACACACCCGGCGCTATTTCCCTGATCTGGAGACCGAGGTCCATCTACAGTTCCGACGTATAGTCAAGACCTATCAACCAGCACCCCCACCGCACCACTCAACCGATGTGGCTACGTCTCCACTTCCAAAACACAGGGAAGAAAGTCGATATGTCAGCACTATACAGAATTATATTACCCTCCCAGCCTCTCCAGGATGCCTTCTCGCCGAGGCTAATTCAAAATGGATGCTGGCCAAGCTTTATCGGTGCTAGGCAGGGCAACAAACGGAGAGTTGTTAGGATGCTGTTATTTGCTAACGTGTTGTCCTCCCAAGCGGTCCCCCCGGAGAGAGACACCTGCGTTACTGCCAAATTTTATTATGTAACGTAACACTAACAGGGAAACTACGTGGTGTGTTTACTTGTTTGTGGCCTCCTGGAGCTTGTGGCCTTTCTTCTTCCACACCACCTGGGCGTCGGAGAGCTGCGGGTCCTTCCAGAAGATGCAGTCGAACAGAGCGTCGGACCCGCGGACGGGGCGCAGGTGCTGGGGGCCGCTCTGGATCACCGTGCGGTCTGGACACAAGACAAGACACTATATATCAAATAAGTTATATAAAACAATAATATACAGTATATATGATTTATATACACACACACACATGGAAAGGTCAAGTTCAAAGCAGAAAAGTCAAAGGACAGAGTTGATATAACAACAAAAAAGGTTGTGGATAAAGTTCCCGTTGACGTCCGGCACTCACTGTGGATGACCAGGTGGGCGTTGATGGCGATGTTGGTGTTCTGCACGCTGCAGGTGTAGGTCCCGGCGTCCTCCTCGCTCACGGCCGACAGAACCAGCGTGCCGTTGGTCAGCAGGGAGGCACGCACTTCCGTCAGCAGAGACATGGCCCCGTCCC